>CM026214.1:3472579-3782579 GCA_014839995.1 Xenentodon cancila | reverse complement strand
ACCGTGTCAGACAGGCACAAGTCAGAAGAAAGGTCGATGGAAGATTTGACCAAGACCAGCAGTCAGTCTCACGGGATGAGCAGAGCCGCTCGGGCGCTGACCGTGAGGTAAGACGCGCCTGCCGTCAAGGATTAGTTAAATCTGAAATAAAGCCGCTGTCAGTTCAGTGCTCTCAACATCATTCATTCTGATTGAAAAGGAACATATTGAAAAAAACAGAATGATGCAAAGCAGAAGTGCTGTGATGTGGCGGCACAGAGACGCTCAGAAGCAGTGTCATTTAATTAGAAAGCTGTCTCAAACGCAACTTTATTCCTACAAGTCACTGGTTGGTTCTGTCTGGTTTTTTAAAGACTTTGTGGCACTAGTTGCCTTTATTGGAAGTAGGTGGACAGGAAACGGGTAGAGAGAGCGTGGGGATGAAGACACGCAGCGACAGGCTGGGATTCGAACCTGCGCCGTTTGCACGAGGGCAAAAGCCTCTGTAAACGGCACCCACGCAACCCCCGGAGCTATCCAGTGAAAAGTCTTTGTTGCTTAATCAATAAACAAAATTACATAAAATAATGAGTCAATTGATGAAATATATAAAATAAAAATACATCTTAGACATTACAGCCTCATCAGCATCTTTGTTATTATTTGTATAAAAGTCTGTTTTTATGGCCCGTCTTATTTCAGGGTCATTCTTTTTACTGCACAGCTTCCTCCTGTGACAACATATCCTGTCAAATACCTTACTTTTTACGTTATTTTCTCTTTTCTTACATGTTTTGATCAAAATAATGCTGCAAGTCGCACTTCCACGTCTCAATCAACTGCTACCTTGAAGTCTCCGCTTCAAAAACCATTTTAAAAACGGTGGCATCTCTTTCCTGAGTTTTCATTAGGAGTTTATGCTCTTGTTATCTTGTTGCAGAATAAGCTCCACTCTGGCACACAAGATGCATAAGAAGTCCCATTTATCCCACCAGAGAGATGACATACACGTGTGCATTATGTGCCTGCGAGCCATTATGAACTACCAGGTAGAGCTTTCAGCTGCGGGTTTGAAGAAGTCGCTTCACTCTTTCTGAATCTATCATTGCATCAACCTGCTTTAGATCAGCCATTTATAGCTTCTCTCTGCCTTCAGTCTGGTTTTAACTTGGTGATGACTCATCCGCGTTGTGTGAATGAGATCACGCTCAGCCTAAACAGCAGGAATCCCAGGTGAGTGCATTCGTATGTTGTATGTTCCCCATCTGTCTGCCTGTAAGCGCATCTCATGTCTCCTGCTTTCTTGTGACAGGACCAAAGCCCTCGTGTTGGAGTTGCTGGCTGCCGTGTGCCTTGTCAGAGGAGGGCACGACATCATTCTTTCTGCTTTTGACAACTTTAAGGAGGTGAATTTCTCTTTTTTTCTCTGTTTTGCAATAGTTGCTTGTGCCCTTCACACTTCCCAGTATTGCAGACTTCCCCTCTTTCATTACTCATGTGTGAGTAACAGTTTGCTGCTCACATGGACTGTGATCATAATTTTAGGTCACGAGAAACACGCATCGTTTTAGTCGTACCAAAGTGTATTGCAGATGTATGACATTCACTCACCGGCCACTTGATTAGGTGCACCTGGTACACATTAATGAAGGGGTGAGCGTATGCATATACCAGGTGTAGTTGTTGTTTTCACTGATGTGGTGTAAATAATGCAAGTGATAGAACTATTAAGAAAACAAACCTGCATTTCTGCCCCCATGTGGGCAAAAGTTTAAACACATCACTCAAAAAATGTGATTTTCTCTCAGGTGAGCAAAGAAAGGAACCGCTTTGAAAAGTTGATGGAGTACTTCATCCATGATGACAACAACATTGACTTCATGGTAGGACCATGTGTTTATCACCTGCTCCACAGCATGCAGAAGCTCTACGAAACTGGACGTAACTGAATTTAAACTGCCGCTGTGTTTGTCTGCAGGTGGCCTGCATGCAGTTCATCAACATCGTGGTCCATTCAGTGGAGAACATGAACTTCCGTGTCCATCTGCAGTATGAGTTCACTCACCAGGGATTAGACAAGTATCTGGAAGTAAGTGTTCAGGAGCAGATGGAGGAGAAAATAATGAAATGCATTATGTGACTCACGGGTTTGTAAAGGTTTGTGAGGCAGTTTTTTTTTTTTGCATCCAGCTTTATGTCAAATCATCACCACAAGGCATCAACTGCATTAGTGTCGTGCTGGGTCACGTCAGCCAACTTAAAGCTAATTTAGATTTTTCTTTTTTTACTGCTAAATTGATTTCTGTTGCCGTGTCTGAATATTTTCTCTCTCTCTCTTTTTAACATGCACCATGTCCACAGTAGCCGTGCAGATTGAGGATGCACTTTTACGCCTCCTTATGTGCTGGTCCCTGGATGGGAATTTGTGCTTCTTTATGGAGCCCTTATGATTTAGCACCAAAATGTTTATTTTACATGATATGTTATATCCTCACCATATATACTTTATTTTTTTTGTGCATTAGAGTCTGAAACAAACGGAGAGTGAGAAGCTTCAGGTCCAGATCCAGGCCTACCTGGACAACGTCTTAGATGTAGGAGTCTTGATGGAGGAAGCTGAGAACCGAGGAGGGGTACTGGATCATGCAGATGAACTACAGGAGCATAACATACAGGTAAATCAGGAAAACAAACACAGAACCCTCCGTGAATCAGAGAGAGGCTTTGGTAATGCAAGGAACCTTGTGTGTAAAGAACTGTTAAAGCAGTGATGCCCGTCTGTCGCCTGCAGCTGAATGCCCGGCTTCAGGAGATAGAGCACGAGACCACAGAGAGGATATCTGAACTCGAGACCCAGCTCATGCACGCCACCAAGGAGACGGAGCTGCTCAAAGTAAGTGCTGTTAACAAAAAGTGTTAATAAGATGAATAATGACAGTTATCACTTTGAATGAGAACGGAGCGGCAGCTGGGTAATCTTGATATAAAGGTACAAATCCAATTATCTTTGGTAGAAAATGACAAAAGAGGATAGTAATCATATAAAACTCCAAATGAACTTGCATTTTTTTTATTTTAGCCGCCCACTGTAGACATATTGACATCAGTCTATCTGCCACTCTTGTGTAGACATAGAAGTAATAAGTGGCTGCTTAAACTGACACGAAAGTTTGAACAAAAGCTCAAGAGTAAATGATGAATATGAGTCAGAATCATGCTGACATCTGAGGCTTTTATGTCAGGAACTATTGGATGGTTTGCCATGAAACGTTTCATGCAAGCTCATGCTTCCATCAGGATCTTCTGACTTCTCCTTCAACTACTACATCACCTACTATCACGATTTCTGATCAAATTCATGCAAAACTAATTCCTGCTATCGACCTATTGAGGTGTCACAGAGTCACAAGCGTGGCTGTAGAGGGAGGATTGTGTGTTACAAATTGCTTTTTGAGTAGCTGAGCTTGAGTTTGTATCTTGTAGGAAAGCTTCAGAGAGTCGTGCTCTCAGGTTAGTGCTTTGCAGCAGAGGGTAAGAGAGCGGGAGCTGGACAGGGAGAGGGAAAAGGAAAGGGAGCGTCTCAGCACCTCCATCAGTCAGACAACCTCTGAGCTGGAGCAGAAGATCCAGGAGTTGCAGGACAAAGGGCTGATCCGACTGGGACGGACCGCCTCAGGCGCTCTGGACATCCACGTTGTCCCCGTCACAGTGGTCGAGTACGTCCAACGGCCGTCTTCAGGAGCCCAGCCGAGCACGCCGAGCTCTGATTCAACTAACTGCGCATCTGCCCTCCCTTCTCCACCTCCCCCTCCTGGTGGTCCAGAGCAAACTGCCTTTCCTCCCCCTCCCCCTCCCCCTCCACCACCCGGAGCAGGTCCACCACCTCCTCCTCCTCCACCTCCACTACCTGGTGCTGGTCCACCACCCCCACCACCCCCACCTGGTGCTGGCCCGCCACCCCCGCCACCCCCACCTGGTGCTGGTCCGCCTCCCCCACCTCCCCCACCTGGTGCTGGACCTCCACCCCCACCTCCCCCACCTGGTGCTGGACCTCCACCACCTCCCGGAGCACAGGACAGTCAATCAGGTGAGGATGTAGAGATAAATCTGAAAAAGATTACAGACTTTCTTGACTTGTTAGCAGCGGAAAGGAGGAGATTGTCTGTGTTTGACCATTTCTGTGTATGTTTCTGTGACTTCAGGGCTTAAGAGTAAGAAGACCATTCAGACCAAGTTTAGGATGCCTTTGCTGAACTGGCAGGCTTTAAAACCAAACCAGGTTACAGGCACAGTCTTCAACGAGCTGGATGATGAGCAGATATTAGGGGTGAGATGATATATTTTGCATATATTTGTATTTATATATTTTTTAAAAAGTTCCGTGATCTTTGAAATGCAATCACTCTTATCTGGTTCTTGTTCTGTCCGTGCCAGGAACTGAACATGGATATGTTTGAAGCGGAGTTCAAGACCAGGGCCCAGGGTGATCCAGCAGATCTGTTGAAGGTCAAGAAAAAGATTACCCAAAAGGCGCCCAGCAAGATCTCCTTGATTGATGCAAACAAGGCCAAGAATCTTGCGATAACTCTGCGCAAAGCGGGGATGAGCCCATCTGCCATCTGCACGGCGATAGAGACGTATGTTCTCGTGTTGCATCGTTGACTGTCCTCCTCAAAAACAGACTCATCCTGATTCTCACAGCCGTACATTCACCAACCCTGACCTTTGTTTGTACAGGTACGACCAGAAGTCTTTGTCTATAGATTTCTTGGAACTGCTTGAGCACTTCATACCATCAGACTTCGAAAAGAAGCTCCTGGTTAACTATGAGAAAGACGGCCGTCCGCTGGAGGAGCTGACTGACGAAGACCAATTTATTTTACGCTTTGGGAAGATTCCTCGTCTGAGCCAGAGAATAAGCACTCTCACTTTCATGGGCAACTTTCCAGAGACCGTCAAGCGCCTGCAGCCAGTGAGTTTATTCAATGTTTTCTACCTATGGCTGGAACTGCTTTTAAATGGATGCGTTCATGCTGTTTTTACTCCATCCACAGCAACTGAACTCCATCATTGCTGCATCAATGTCTATCAAGTCTTCAACCAAACTGAAAAAGATCTTAGAAGTAAGTCAGGTTTAATGTAAGCATGCGTGTAGCCTCTAAATGTGACATTTTGTGATTCGTGTAACGCGTCTCCTTTCAGATTGTTCTCGCCTTCGGTAACTATATGAACAGCAGTAAGAGAGGTGCAGCCTACGGTTTCAGGCTGCAGAGTCTGGACCTTGTAAGTAGCTTTTGTTTCCAGATCTGTTCTTTCACTTATGGGAAATTTAATTTAATTCAGCTTTCTCACTGTTTTGTTTTAGCTGTTGGAGACCAAATCCACTGACCGCACGCAGACGCTACTTCACTTCATCACCAATATTATCCAGGACAAATACTCCGACCTGGCCAACTTCCACAACGACCTTCACTTTGTAGACAAGGCAGCTCTTGGTACAGACACTCACTCAGGCTGGAAGGATGTGCAGCTTGTTATTTAATGAACGAATGTGTTTAAACTGGTTTTCATTTCGTTGCCAGTGTCCCTGGACAGCATTCTCCAAGATATCCGCTCACTGGAGCGAGGAATGGAGATGACCAAGAAGGAGTTCCTGGTGCAAGATGACAGTCCTGTGTTGAAGGAGTTCATCAAAACAAAGTGCGAGCTGCTCGAGGCTTTGCTCAAAGACAGCAAGACCGCACAGGTTGGTCTTTTATTAACATGAAAAAACTCAACATATAAACGTATAACCTTCTCATGCGCACATGTGTTGCTCTTGTTTCAGGAGGCTTACATCTCTGTGGTGGAATACTTTGGAGAAAACCCCAAAACCACGCAACCTTCCATGTTCTTCCCCATGTTTGGCCGCTTCATAAAGGCCTATAAGGTGAAGGCGGTTCTCATGTTTATTAGTTACATTAGTTTACTTAAACTGTTTTATTGCAGGCTAATTTGTTTCCCTTTGATTGAGCGCAGGCAGCACAGCAACATATTGAGCAGAAAAAGAAACTGGAGTGTGAGAGCCAGGAGGTGAAGGAGTCTCCATCTCCAAACAAGCCAGGAGCACAAAAGGTAAGACAAATGTTCATTACTGTCTAAAAACAAAATACGCAAGCTCCGCAGAATAGACTGACTTCAAAATGAACTCCTGTTCAACCTTTGTCCGGCAGGGCCCTTTGATGCCTAAGATGGACCTGATAGCAGAGCTGAAGAAGAGACAGGTGAAAACTCCAGTTCGTGAGGGGAAGGACGGCGCTCTGGAGGACATCATCACAGGTACGGAGACATGACGCTCGCTGCAGGAGACTCGCCATTGCTCTTCAGGTCTGGTGTGAAGCCACTTTCATGTCTGCGTGTCTGCTTTTCCTCAGATCTGAGGAACACACCGTACAGGCGGGCAGATGGTCGCCGACCGGCGCAGCGCCAGGACACTTAAGCCACTTCTGCTTGAGATTTTTATTTGATTATTTTTTACAAATGTTACTGGAATCACACTCAAACGTACAAGCTGTTGAGAAGCTTTAAATGTGCTGTATATACTATATACCAAAATATTTGGTTAGATGTATGAAAGTGTGTGTTAACAATATACTGATTTGTAAATATAATTTGGAAGTTGTTTTTTTTTTTTTTAACAAGCAGTTTATGAATTTTGATTTTGAATAATAACCAAACAAATTAACCGCTCCTTTGGTACCTCAATGAGTTTTTATGGTTTACGTCTGTAGTAATTTTGCCAATTCAGTGATAAATTCAGTAATTAAGAAACAGGAACATTTTTAAAGTAAACTCATTTTAACCTTTGTGTCTGTATTTGTGTTGTTTTTTTTGTAAATATTTGTACGGTTAACCTGTCACAAAACCAAAAATTATAAAGCGAGATCAGACTGTACAAGAGAGCTGCACTTTATTGGACACACAATCACAGCAAGTTATGTACAAAAGAATGCAGGTTCAAGCGCCTGCTGTCTTCTCACAGGAAAAACACACATTTCTCACAAAATATCATGGCATCCACACTGATAAATTAGAATCTCCAGTATCAGTAGGCGTTTAAATTTTATATGTTATTATGTCATAGATCTATTTTCTGTATTATTTTTTTATTAGTTCTTATATCACACTACTCTACAATGGGGGAATCACTCTGTGGAGAGAGTACGTCTTCACTGGTGACTTCTCTATTTTGGGGTGCGGTCGAGCGTTCTGATTCCTAGATGTCCAACATTCTCGTCAACTATCATCATCATCACGTAACTTCACAGTAAGACTGAACATGCCTGTTACAGATACCAAAATAATGTGTCATTCGTTGTATTTGTAAACCTCTAACACAGAACCACCTCTTCATCTCTATTGCTTTCTCACATTTTTGAGAAAAAACATGTAGACAGTTTTTTTTTGTTTTGTTTTGTTTTTTTTTTTTTAATTAACTGCACCGTGCATTTGCTTGAGACTATACATGCATTTTTTCATATATACCTTTGTACCCATCTTCATAGTTTATTAATAAAACATCTTTTGGACATAACAATTTGTCGAACTCACTAGGAATGACTCGGCCTATTTACAAGTCACTTTTGATATTCTAGTTTTGATGCCAAGATTTTTGAACATCCACACATTCATGTAAAAATCTCATATACATACTATAGAATGGATTTGTTCTTGGAAAAAAAATGGCAAAATTAATACAATTCCATGTGATTCCCTTATTAATTCATCTTGGTGTTTTTTGCAGCTTCTACAGCTTAACTTAACTGCTACTTGAAACCACAAACTGGAGCAGTATAAGCCATAAAATGTACATCCACTTCTTGTCTCTGAATCCTTCAACTAGATCTTTCATGCCTATTGTTCCAGCTCACATGTAGATGTGACACAGACACAAATTAAAGCCAAGTCACTTGCTTTTGTCAAAGAACCAAGCATCTATAAAGCTTTTGTGCCGTTTCACAATAGGTTCCCCAATATCTGTGTTTTCTGACCGTCCCCAAGGCCTTTAATGTCACCTGAATCACAAATACAGAATGTAGTGGACAAAAATAAAACAAAAAACACTTCCAAACAAAATGATAGGAGCAAAATAAGCCCCAACACACAGGCACTGGTCCAGCCTCTCATACCTAACAGCCACCCTTCGCATCAGGAGCTAAAGGTGCAGATAAGCTGGACGAGCATTTACAGGGACAAACTGTTAACAAGTCAGAATTACTTAAGATTAAACTCAGAGTCTGTAAAGAAAATCCTAGAATTTCAAAATGAACTTCAGTTTATCTTACAGAGGCTAACGGTAATCTATACAGCTATTTTAAACAAATATAAAAATGTTCTCCATATGAATAAATAATCTCAGTGTGAAATGTAATATCTCTTTCAATGAATTAAAAAAGAAAAATCTGTACAAAATGGTCACTAATATATAAAACAGAAGAGATGATGACATTTTACAGTATATAATTTAATCTAGGCCTAAATATATATCACATTTTCTTCACAATTATAATATCATACACAAACATCTCACTTAGATATATTTATATATGTATATTCATGTTTGATTTCAAGTTTGCATGAGTTTTTCTGATTGCCAGAGGCATTCGCTGAGTGTGTTCGACATGCCTGAGGCCTCCAGCCATGTTGAACTCACAGCCCACCAACGCTCGTCCAGGAGAAAAAAACACTCAAATAAACATCCAGAGAGCCTTGCCACGCAGTTCTGACGGGGTTCATCTCTGACTTTAGCTGGGGAAAACTGCTAAGCGTGCATACTTCCTCCTCAACCCTCACCATATGCATATGCGGCAAGTTTAACTCGGAAAATTACGGATTTGAAAGTGGAACAGCATGAGTGAGTGAGTTTATTTATTTCCATGACTTCACTCAAAAAAGACACCCTGCAGTGCAGATCTGCAGTGCACCCTGGGTGAGGCCTCACCTGCCACGCTGTGCACTTGCAGTTTTACACACAGTTAGAGCTCAGGGACCATTTACTCAAAAGCCACCGCTGCAACCTGACACACTCCCTTTCATGAACTATTTTCCCTTTTCTGTGGAAACACATTAGAACAAGCCAGTTCTCTCGGGATCTTCTTTGGGTAAAAAGTGTTATTGTGTCAGTGCTGCTGATCTAATAATACACAAGCATTCTGGGATTTCTGGCAACAAAGTTATACAGGCACTGGGAAAAACATGGTAACAGGTCCTTGAAGACAAACAGGCAGGAGAACGACAAAGGCAAGGAGCACTATCCTGGTAAAATTGCAGCAGTGCTTATTAAATATTGCACATATGGTTCAGGCCCTGCAAAAACTCATATAATAACATCAAATAAATAGTTTTTGTTTTAGAGAGGCCACACGCCAAAGAGAGAGCAAATTCAAAGTGACGGAGAAAGAGCAGCCAATTAGCTTCTCTTTGACCGTCAGATCCTTCTTTTCATCTCTCCGAGTTTCTCTCTTCACAAGCAACTTAAAGCTGTTACTATTAAAGTAGCCTTCAAACTCATGTCCTCTAACTAATACCCTCTCCTCACGCTGCCTACTCTTTGTCGCCAGCCTCTATGTACATGTTTTAATCTGTTCGCCGCAGAGGATGAATTTCACACAGTCACTCCGGAGAACAGCAGAAAAGAATCACTTTGGCTGTGACCGTCTCTTTAGCCGAAAGGCAGCTTCGAGGCTAAACACAGAACAGGCAGCGTTGAATGGTTCGCTGTAAAATATTTACACGTAAGACATCGCCGACAGGACTGTGATGTGCTCTAAATAATCAGAACTTCATTTCCGATCACAGCGGCCCTTAATAATGTGTCTCAGAGCGATAAAGTGATGAAACCATAGCAGCACATGTGAACGTTCACTAAACATACAAAGCTTTGTGCTAGTCGCTGTCAGAGTCTTCAAGACTAAATGAAAACCCTAGGTCCACATAAAAAGGGACAGTATATAAAATGCAGAATAGAAATAATGCGGACAACAGCAATGCTGAAAATAAAATAAAATTTCCTTTAAGGATTGAGGCCAGAAACATGACAGGGGCACTCAGTTTTTGAGAACTGATGATATTAGTCAAAGCTTTGATAGAGAAATGTTTTCTTTTCTTGCTTGATAAATTCAATTAAAACTATTAAATAGTTTGGCCTTCTTTGTTGTATTTCATTTTTTTTTTCAACATAGGTGATGGTTGTGAATTGCAAGCGAGCCCGTTTTTACATTTGCAACATAGCTGCAGTGCTGCATTATGTTTGGCATTATCTTGCTGAAATTAGTAAGACTTTCCTTGAAAAGTGCACGTTACTCCAAACCAGTCTGTATATCCTTCAGCAGTAATGATGCCTTCACAGATGTGTTGACCATGTCGTGCACACCGATGCACTTATATTCTGCAGTATATATGCTGACTTTTACTCATGGAAAACAAGTGAAATGGTCCCCCTCTGTGGAGCTTTAATGTTTTCTTTTATATATATATAATTACAAATTTTGATCAGTTAGTCTGTCTCAACTATGCTCAGGGCCAGATATAGCAGCAAATATTCCTGTATCATTTTGTGTTCCTATATACATGTTTTGCACAACAGCATACAAAAAAATCTGTAGATTTTCTGAAAATCACAACGATTATAATGCAGCCAACCTTAGTTAAACAAAATCCCGTATTTTTTACACTCGTTGTATCATTTTCAATTTGAGGGTTTGAAATCTTCCAGTTTAGTTGGTAGTGAAGCTGTTTTGTAAGAGAAAACTGTGCTTTTTAATAAACTTTATATTTTCCTCTCAGCTCATTCGAGCCAAAATGTATCTGGCATCTACATATTTGCTGATGAAGATCTTTTTTTTCTTATATATCTGTGAAACACTACTTAAGTGGTATCAGCTCAGTAAAGTGGAAGATAATGTGCAAAGTACTGGAAACTGGGAGCTATATAGAATAATTTTACCAGCACGTTTAATCAGTGGTGCAGCAGCTGCAACTAAAAAGGAAATCTCACAAGATTTGCAGAGAAAAACTAGTGGAGTCTGTGCTGTACAGCTTGGCTTGTGCACGTGTTAAAGTGTGTGTGCATGTGTGTGTGTATGTTATACAACAGTGTGCTTGAGTCTTTGGGATGGGACTTGATTTCAAGTGCAGAAATGTTGGCGCAGCCTGTGAGATGCTACAAGGGAAACATCCTGATTGTCATAATTAACTAGTAAGTACACATATAGAGAAAATCATCAATTTTATACAATTTAGAATGATCATTTTTCCCTTCTGTTTATGTTACTGTGCCTTAGATGTGCTGCTTCAGGAGTGTTCATTACAATGTGCTTTTGTCGTGTGCTGAAATTCTTTTCTTTCAATTGAAACTGTTGATTTTTTTCTAATTATTCATGAAATTATTTCTATTGCAGAGATGAAAGTGGATATTTAAATGCAACATTAAATCATAGCAGACGTGTGGAATACAAAAAGGAAGGAGAATCAATCACGTAAACTCTTTACAGTGTGTGCAAACAGAGGGGAAAATATAGCACCAATTGAACGTTTTAACTCAGGTGATGCAAGAAAATCACAAAGTGCCCTTTTTTAACACAAAACCCCTAGAAACCACAATCATTACCTTGGTTTCTTTTCTGTTTTTTTTTTTTTTTAATTCTCAGCAGACTTCCATTCTGCCATGGGACGCAGGTGAGAGCAACACCGACCTGAACACAGGTTGCTACTGACCTCATTCGGATGATTATTGCAGCTCTATTGTCTATAACCAGAGTCAACTATAGCACTATAAACCCACTGAATGAAGGGTTGTGAGAATACATCCGATCACACCAGCTTAAAGCAGGCAGCTGGTGGGAGCCTGTGAGCTCTACATCTGAGAAACTGGCAGTATGAATGTGTGGGAGAAGTGCAGGGGAACTGTGCAACCAGACTAAAGAAAGAATCTTGTTTGAAAAGGAGAATCAACTTAATTCACAGTAAAATAATGAAGCCTGCAGTCTTGACTGAGTCCAGTGCTGTGGATGAAAAATAAAAAGGTAGAGCTTAAAAGTTAGGAAAGAAAATATGAAGAGTTCAGTTTATCTTTTATGCTTGAATAGCGTCCTCATCCTCCTTCCATTCATCACTAATAGATGCTGTGGGGGGGTCTTAATTCACAGGCTTGCTGCCACAATCCTTGTAGTTGCTGAGATCAGGGCTGTTGAGGCTTTGTTTGCTGGAATTGACAAGCCCAGAGGACAGAGTGAAGGAGCCAGGAAGAGGAGAGGAGGGAGAGAGTGATGGAGTAGGGGTTGTGGGTGAAGAGGACGAGGAGGAAGAGGAGGTGGGTGTAGGAGAGGAGGACTGGCTGCTGGGCAGGGAGGCGGCTCGCTGCTCACGTAGAAGGCGGCGTTGACGAAGGGCAGAGGAGAGGAGCAAGGCCTCGGCACTAAGGCCGGAGGCAGACAGATTCGCCAGGAGGGCCTTCGCTTGGCTTGATGAGACTATCAGGGAGGGCTTTGCCCCCTCCAGGGGGCACTTCCTCAGGGCAGGGGCAAAGGCTGCTGCAGAAGAGGGCACTTGGCTTGAAAAAATGCCTGCTTTGAAACCACAGATGTTTGGCTCAACACTGCCGGTGCCGTGGGTCCTGAAGGCCTTCAAGTGGAGCAGGGACACAAAAGACAAGGGAAGGTGGAGCAGGAGTGTAAAGAGATGAGGTTTTCAGGGGTCAGAGTGGGAAATCGTGAAAAATTAAAGTCTGAAAATTGGTAGTGGTTGGACACATTTCCCTGCAGCACCTTCTTTTACTATTACACGCAAACATGCCTGTGCAAGCATGCTTGCACGCATACACACACGCACTCCTCATCTACAAATGCATGGGTTTCAGGGCATATTTTGGGGTCAACTCTGGAGATGTTAAAAAGAACTGGTAAAGTGAAGAGGGCAGATAGGTGTGTGCATCTCTGTAGTCAGGTGAACGGGAGGAGAAGGAAGCTGAAGAGGCTTGACATGAACAGGTTGCTCACTGTAGCACAGGTTACAGGTGCAGGAGACGGGCAGGCCGGAGGGTGCAGGGATGCACAGGTTCACAAAGGGTGACGGGTTGGGTGAGTTCGCACCGCAGGTACAAATGTCAGACAAAACATGTAGTTGAGGGGTGGAGGGGTGGTTGGAAACAGAACAGGAGACAAAGACAGGAGATTGTTATTCAGGCTGATATCAGCATGTGTGATGCAAGCCGTGACAGAGGCTACCATCTACACATCATGACTGAACCACTGATACCACTGACAGGTTGCAACAGTGAACGAGATCAGCTCAGATTTCACTGCTGACCTTCCGCCTTTAAGTCTGAGACTGTTTTTAAATGATACTCATTCTTTAAAAAAAAGAAAAAAAAAAGATAAAGGAGAACATTCACATGAACACACAGAGCCACACCTTAATTCCCTTCATGTAATGCAGAAACGAGTCAGAAGATGGCACTGTTTCAACAGCATGAAACTTAATGGAAACGCATTCACAGCATGATTTTACTGGGCATCTCTTTGGTAAAGTGAGTGCACCTTACAGAGAGAGTTTGCATTTTGCATGTTAATGGCAAAGACTGTATTAAATAAACTGGGAACAGCAGAAAGAGTAGGAGTAAAGAAAACAGTCAATTATAGTTACAGTTTTTCTTTTTTTCGTTTTGTTTTTTAGATGTTTGTTTTGGGATTCCCAGGGCGAGTTCTGCAGAGCAGGAGACCAGGTGCACTAATCTATACTGCACTGCTGAGAGGTTTGCATTTGCTCAATTGCACTTTCAAAGCCGTGCATTCAGCTGTTTCCATGGAGTTGTTCTTCTGCCTGAGAAACCTGGCTGACAGTCTTATTCTGGTGTGCGAGAGTGAGAGAGCAGCCTCCCTACATTTCACACTCTCAGGCTTTCCTGCCAAGTGACAGCCCCTAAGGACAGGATGCCACTATTTCCCCCTCATGCCCATCACCCTAGAACTAGCCTGATTTACTGCCAGAAGAAATACGAGGCCAAATGAGAAATGAAGGTTCTGAGCTGTGGAAGTGGTTGCATTGTCATGTCCTTCTTGATCTCTGCCTGTGAAAACAAGTTTTAATTTAACTGCACATTGATTTGAATGACTTTCACCCTGGAAATGTTTAATATTACAGTGTAAGGATTTACAGATGCCTTCTTGTGAATGTGACTGAGCTACGTACACAACTCACCCTGAGCCAAAAAGTCAGGCCCCTGCATCTTGTTTTAACTTATTTCAAAAGGTACATGGTGATAACTTTAACTGCCCCTCCACCTGGCTTTCATTACCTGTTAGTGAACATTTTCACACATTTAGGTGTTTGTGTGTTTCTGGAGTAAGGGGCATAAGAAGGAGCTAGGTGGCTTCAGGGTGTTCTGCTGATTTCTTGGGCTTGTCCCTGCCCGGCTCAAAATGCCCCAGAAACGTCACTGGAATTTGGCTTGAGGAGATAAAAGAGAACAATCTACGACACCACGGGGAGCTGGAAAGAGGGTAAAGCTCTGCGGCTCACGTGTAGAGAGATAAGACCAAGAGAGGTTTAAAAGAAGAGACGTCTTTACCTTGAGCTGAAGGCAGAGAAGAGATACCAGTGTCTGATTGTCAGGACAACCAGGCTTCAGTTTAACCGTGAAATATGGTTTGCATTTATTAAAAATCATATTTACATTCTAGCTCAGTTATTGGAACATATGATATGGCCAAATGCTGGATGACGGTATCTCTTTTAGAGTATTATGCACAACTATTTTCTGCATATATTACCAGCTTACTGTTTTGAAATGTATTTTTTGGTGGCTGTAATTAGTATTTTTAGTCATTGCAGAGCTGATAGCAGAGTGGGGCTAAATGATCACACGAAGAGTGGCAAAAAGTTCTTAATTAGCTCTATGAGGCTGTATGTAAATCAGCCAGCCGCCTCAATGATCGGATGAGATGAGCCACAGATAATCAGCAAGTTTTCCCTGCCAAGTCTACACTTTTCATTTTACTGAACTGAAAAGTGTCTTAAGTGTCAGGTTCTGCTCCTTCCATCTGTAGGCCAAACTGTCGGGATCTGCTCAGCCGTCACGGTTCGTGCTGCAAGATTTCAGACATCTTCACAGTTGCAGGTCTAACTGTTGAAATTAAGACCTATAAAAATCTGACCGTTTGTCAAATGTAGAGAGGCTTTCTTTTCCTAATGAACGCTGCTTTTGTGTGAAAATAAAGTCTGCCACAGCTGCCTGTTTATTCTCCTGGTTTGTATCAGCGGCTTCTTTGTTTCTCTTTATTATCCAGCGTGCTGTTGTGGTAATTTGTCCTCCCGAGCTGCTTGGCACCAACTTTCTCGGCTGACTATTAGAGTGTCCGCCGTCCCTCCAAGGATATTCATGCACACAGACTCTTTTACAATGGCTGTTTTGCACAGTTTGTTCACAAAGAGACCGTGTCATGCGAGTGTCATTCTAAAATAATAGGATTAATTTTCCTTTCATTAGACAAGTGTAGGCACCCACTTAGCTTCCACATCTCAGGGAATGAATGAGCCCAATAGAGGGAGAGTGAAAAGGAGAGATGGGCAGCGTGCGTAAATTGCAGACTACAGGAAGTGGAAAAAGGGGAGACGAGAGACATGAAGTAGAGGAAATGTGAAAGACTTGATGGTGGAAAAGGAAATGCCCTGCTCAAATAATCAGTGATTGTGACTCAAGTGGCGGTTATTACGTGGCATTGCGGAGGTTCTTCCGAATCTTCACTCAGTCTGAGCAGACCGAAGCCTCATTACTTCTCCATCTCTCAAATCTCTCTCTGCCTTACTCATTCGCTTCTCTGCAGTCTTAAAACCAGATTTGGAGGTTTAGGTGCACTTCACTGCACTCCTGTTATTTTTCAAATGACATTGACAATAAGTTTTTTTTATCCCACTGTACTTGTATAGTCCAAGAGCCATCTCTTGGCTTTGCTCGAGCGACATGCTTCAAGAGTTTAATTACGTTCTTCTGGCGGCCATCTAGCGTCCTTATGTCCAGACTTTTGCCTTACTTTAAAACACTGTTTAAAATTTGAATATCTATCAAGCAAATGCATGAAAGCATGTGCATGGAAATCAGCTTAGAAAGGTTTATGAAATATAACTAAAATAGTGTTAAATCCTGCCTTTCTGTTAGACTTCAGAGAGAAAACAAAATATGCTACCTTTTTTTCTCATTTTTAAATGTTTCAGAAATTTCTGATAAGTTTGGATTGTTTAATTATTCATAGGTTAAGACTTATTTTAGGTTAATAAATTGTTAATCTCTTGTCAGTTTGATCTGTCAGACAAAGTCAATCACTTTAAATGAAACCATTCTTTGGAAGAGTCTTGGTAAAACAGAAGACCAAACTTGCGTCAGAAACATTACACAGAAAGTAAAACCATACTGTAAATCTGAGGGTGGAGGATGTTGATGTGCAGTAATGTTTGTAGAGATCAAAGGGCCACATAAATGAGATGTAGAAATTATAATAATGTCAACAAATCTGGTTTCCGCTGGAAAAACATCTACTTGCACATATATGTGACAAATGTGAAAGAATTTGGTGTCACATCTGTTCTTGATGGATGTTCTTATTATTTAAGCAAATAGTTAGTCTATTAGTTCACACTTATGACATTTATGACAACAGACAAACCAGCATGCGTCAACCCTGGCAGTCAAAGCCATACCTGCTGCTGGCCCTGGCTTTTCTGGAAGTCCTCTCTTTTGCCAATTTTAGTCTTGTCTGTGCTGTTTTGTTGCAGCTGCTTCAGCTTGGATGCAGCTGTGGAGTGGACGACCTTACCGATGCTGGGATTATTTCCACCCTGCGTGGAACACAACAAAGAAAGAAAGCAGAGGAGAGTTAAGAATCAACGCGCTGTGTGCGGTTGTACATTTCCGTTTGGATCACCAGTGTCTACCGTTGGTGCCCGAGACACAAATCAGCTCATCGATTCCAACGAACAAGACTTTCGACTGAGACTGACGAGTTTTTCAAGATCTGAGCAGATAGCGAGCATAAAATAAACTGTCCACCTCACTGAGTTTCACAATCTATCAACTGAAAATGACAGAGAATAAAATATTGAAACTCAGCATGAAAACTGATGTTGCGTGGCCCAACTTCACAGCAGGATCCACCAGGCATTGTCCTTAATGATTCTTCCTGCTGAGCGACTCTATTGACTTTCTCTAATATGCACAAAAACAAATGCACTTTCAGGCAAATTTCCACCAAACAGCGGCTCGTCTGCATACAGAGACATTAGCTGGGAGAAAAACTGATAAAATATTAACTGCAGGGCTGTCAAATGCAGTTAATATGCAGTCGTCTGATCCAGTAATACGAGGCAGAAAAGATAGTTTCCGCCTTCCTTATCTTATCTATAGAGGATGTTTTAACAGACTAAATGTATAGTAAGCCTACTGCTTAGCTGGTAAACGCTCGCTTCAGTCGTGTCACTTAAAACTGAACTGTAAATAAGCTTGAAAGTAACGTTTTGTTCTGTGAATTTGTTGAGCTGCAAACACTTGACAAGACTAGGAAGAGGGGTCATGTTGAAATGATCAACGTGACTGAAGCCGGAGTGATGAAATAATGTGTGAAGACTTTGTAATCCTCAACCATGCTCACGGGAACGCTGCGAGGCTCCACATCAGAGGGCCAAAACTCACCATGACAGAAACTCAAGTATTGCGGCCCGACCCTGAGTGGGAGGAGACATTCAGAGCAACAAGTATTACTATGCAAGCTGTCAAGACGCCTCAGCTGACACACAAGTGTTGATACTCTGTTTATAATTGCTAAAGGTTTGCTGTTTTGCAGTACATTAATACCTGCTGATTATAGATTTATAAAAAGCGGATATTTATCTTTGGAATCTGGCTTAAATTTGAGCTAAACAGTCTAATTTTCTCAATCATATTTGTACCAGGAATCTATTTCTCTCTGTCCTCTGAAAACACATCTGCATCAAGTATTAGAAATTGTGATGTTCATACAATTACTGTATAGCATAGTTGAAAAAGCAGAAGTGAGAAGTGAAAAGTAAAATTGATTCACCAGACACGATGAGTCCAGAGGAGGAAATGAAAAGGAGAAAACAGAACTGTTTGCAGTATCAACACATTTATTTAACGAGAGATGAAATTTGCTAAACACATAGACAGGAGCAGGTGTCAGGACAGATCGATAATAAAACAATTACCGGCTCGTGGCCCAGCAGGACACCAGCTCAAGCACTAAGCACAGATGGAAAAGCAGGCAGGAAGTCTGTTGTCTGTCCTCTGCATATTTTTAATTTCAAATACAATTAGGTGGTGATTCAGTCAAGGAGCAGACATCAGAGGCTCAAAGGTAAAGTTCCCAAAGTCATCAGCAGTGAAGAAGGAAAATAGAGCATGAACCTTCAGAGCAGATCTACACACCAGGAGGAGACAATTAACCTGGGCTGAGTCTGGACTCATAGATGATGGTTTGGGTGGGACTGGAGGCTTCTTGACCTCTGAGGTTGGGTTACCAGGCCTCTGCACAGGAACGCCTCTGATGGTTTCTTCGGCGTAGAGCTGGCCCGTATTAGGATAGCCACTGATCTCTATCAGGGTGTTCTCCAGCTCTCGAATAGTCTCCTCCAAGCTGTCCAGCCTCTTGTAGGTGCTAATTCGGGCATCACGTGTCCCCTGCTTCCGGGTGACAAGGTTGTTCGCAGAGGTACCGCCGGGCTCAGGACACGGCTGCGGCGTCTTTATTTCAGTTGCGTGCTGAAACATCAGCGTGCTGTTCCCCGTCTCCACGCCTCTCTGTAGAGCCTCTATCAGAGAGCTCTGCTGGCCCGGTTGCTGAGAGAACTTCACTCTGGGTTTGGGGACCGGTTTGGACAGCTCCAGAAGTGAACACAGCAGCCTGTAGGCCTCTTTGACTGTCTTGTCTTTTGTGAAGAGCACAAGGACAGGTCGTTCACTTATCTGAGCTTCAGAGACTTCTTCAGTCTCGGATGAGATGGTTAGAGTATTCAGAACTTTGCCTGTAGTCCTGAGCTCCTGGGCCTCCTGGGGAGACACCGCCCTAACCTCCAGCTCCGTCAAAAGCAGAGCAACTTCCTTCTTGACTTCTCCACCCAAAAAGCACTTCTGCTGGCATGGATATCGAATTCGTCCTGAATAACTGTCCTTTGAAACAGCAGTCTTGTGGCCTGTGTGATGACCAGTCCAATCTTGTGATGGACTCTCCTCTACAGGGACACCTGCTACATCTCTGATGGGTTCCTCTGAGGAAGCTGGTGAAGCTGGTAAACACTCTGTCAACACGATGTGAGGGACAGGAGAGTGGCTTCCCTACGAATGAAGAAAGCACTGGAGGTGTAAATATGAACACAGTGAAGTGGTAACACAGATCTAGAGCAGGAACTTACAAACTTGACACCGATGTTCACTGCAGAAAAAAATAAGCCATAAGAAGATGACTTTTTTTCTAAAAAATGGAAGAAAAGTCATCAGATGCACTCTTAGCATGTATTGATTGTATTTTTACTAAAATATCAACAGCAGAATCACAGAAAACTGCATTTGTACTACAAGTCATAAAATAAATGACTGTGTTAATGGAAAGAAATAATATGTGAAGATATGTTTGTATGTATCCAAACCGCATAAACCAGGTGCAAAGGAAAGTTAGGAAAAATGATTGTATTTCTAGCTGCATGCCTTTCTTACAGATAAAGATAATAGAAATTAACAGTAAGGTAGATCTAACTCTTGGAACCATCTTGGGAGTCCTGAGTCAGACGTGTACTTTCAAATAAGTACTTAGAGGGGTGATTGGAGGAGGTGTCTGGGGAACATAATATACCACAAATAAACAAGCTGCATCATTCACTCAATAGTGGCTGCAATCTGACTTTCATCAGGCCTAATCACTGCCCACAGCTGCCACAATGTGCTGTTGATTTGTCCAAACTGTGTTCTTGTCATGCACTGATTGCTTGAGTCAGGCAGTACAAATTTTCTCAATATATTAGTAAAGTCGTGAGTAATCAAACTGCTTTGCAAGGTAACGAAAGTTGAACATCTCATCTGAAATCCAGACATTGTTCTTTTCTTACTGAAGACCAAACAAACCTAATCTGAGAGGCAAGAGGTGCAAAAGAGGATGCAGCTGAGAAGAAGCGGGTGAATTGTTAAAAACAGCGATAGAGGCTTAAGAGCAGCCAGACCACAATGTTCTGGCTCAGCCAGAATGTTACCTCGGTAGTGTCTGAGGCCTCATGAGGCCACAGGTCCAGTCTGGAGGGGGGCACGCTTTTCCTGCTGCAGGGGTTAACAGGCAACGAAAGAGAAGGAGCCCGAGAGAGCCTGAGCGGGACTCTCTCGAACAGCTGGAGAGGCAAAAACGAGGTTTAAAAACAGTGAATCTTTGAATGGCAAAAACACAACAGCCCCTGACAAATCACAGTCAGCTACCGCTGCATCTTGTTCTATCAAGGTCCCTCAAACGCAGCCAAGCCATCTGCATGGCTGTGATCTGTTAGACCTGGGTGATGATGTGTGCTGATGAGCTGTACGTGATCTCCGGGCTCTCCGTGTCAGGGGGAGAGGGACATATGGCACCTGCTGCCTGAACATGTGGCAATCATGATGAACATATCTGCAAGCAGCCCGCATGGATGCGTGCTCAAGCATTCAAGAACCCAGCGGAAGACCTCAGACCCAACATAGATAAAAAAAAGTACCACGTTTCTATTAATATAAGTTATTGTACCTCCAGTTCGGCAGCAATTTTCTCCTCTTCACCTTCGTCCTTTTCTCCAGACGCCAGCGTCGGGGGCGTGGATGCAGGACGTGGATTTTCAGACATGGCCCTCCTCAGTTTTACATGAGGCTTTTGGACCTCACTCTCTTCTGATTCAGATTTCTAAAAGCATAAAAAAACACTGATAACGTCTCTGAAGCCCCAGTCAGGAGCATGGAAACCCACAATGTGTAGCTCCATCCGGAATATTTATCTCCCCAGAGGAAGCTGATTTTTTCATATTTAGACTTGATTTCTATTTTTTATTGCCAAGAAACAGCTCTGACTTTCTACTACGGTACCTTTACAACTTTTCCAGGAATTAGTGGCTCTCCGCTCCGAGTGGTCAGTCCTGGTGAAGAGGGAAAGCTGCGTCTTGGAGGTGGAGGTGGAGGAGACTTAGAGGGTTTTTCTGTACGATACCGAGGCACCGTTAGCTCATCTGAAAAAAACAACGAAAAACAAAAAAACAGTGACCCTTAACCCTTAAAACAATGCTGTTTTACTTTCTTTTTACATTTTTCACTTGACTGTCAGTGAAAATAATGCTGACTGAAGCCCGGGATTCCTACCGGAGCCCCGTCTGGATCCCCCCTCTCTTGCAGAAAGCTTGTGCTGTGGTTTGCTGGTGCGGTGCTCCGAGGTTGCTGTCCCACTCTGGGGGTTCTGGGTGGATGGTGTGTTGGAGGAGGGCTTGATCTGCTTGGCAGCGAACTCCAGGTCTGGAATAGCCTTCATTAACTCAGCCTGGGTCTCCTCCAGCAGACGGTTAATGTCCTGGGCACTATACTGGGTGAGACTGGCCCGCTTCTCCTCCCAGTCTCGTTCTGCTGCCTGCAATGTGAAACGAAGGCTGAAAAACTTGACTTTTGTAATAGGTGGTGGAAGAAAAAAAATCAGGAAGAAGGAGAAATTAGTCCTACCAGTCGGACTTCCACAGACGAAACTTTGTCAGCAGCAGGGCGGCGCTCCAGCTCCTCCAGAGCTTTGCCTTTATAAGGAACCGGAGGATGGTTGTCCTTTTGAGGGCCGGATGAGTTCCCGAGACCTCGGCTGAGGCTGGAGTGGGGGCTCCAGTTAGAGAGACTGTTGCCTCCCCCAAGGTCATTGATGGTTAGTGGTGGGCTGTTGGGGATGTCGAAGTCGGAAAACTTTCTCAAGTCATTGTTGTGCTTTGATGAAGGACTGGAGAAGTCGTCTGGCTTCTTCCATACCCCTTCACTCGCTTGTCTGTCAAGATATGATAAATAAATTCAATGACCAACTCTGTGAAGTGTTTCACAAACTAAAATACATCACACATTACACATCAAAGTAATTGTAGGTATGTAAAACTTAAAAAAAAAGTGAAAAAAGCTTAAAAGCATCAGGCGCCACCGCTACTTCAATGACATGATACGCATAAAAAAAAAAAACTTAAGAAGCTCTTTTATCTGTGAGATTAATTAAACCAGAGAGCAAAGAGCTTTTTGGGCACAAGACTAATTGGAAAATAGTGCTGAAAGGCAAATTTTAGCCGAAGTTCACACTCCCTAAAAATCAAAGCGCTTTTATCCAGGTGACTCCAACTGTTACGAGCAGCCTGAACACTTTTTTGTTAAAGCTGGGTTGAGTATTTATAAGCATTTTGATCTCCTTCTCCTTGCATCACCACTTTTCATGGTGGAGGGGTTTGTGTGCCCAAACGATCCTAGAAGTCATATTGTTGGGGTCAGTCGCCCCTGCCTGGGTCTCTTAAGGTAAACTGGTCCTTGAGAACGAGCATGACTTAGCAATTCAACGACATTCATACCACATATCCCTCATCCAGACCCTGGATACCGGAGCCCCACCCTGGGGCCAGGCCTGGGGGAGGGGCTTCCCATTGAGTTGCCAGTACCCATGGGGCCTGGACGGGCTCAGCCTGAACAAGCAACGTGGGTTCGCCCTCCTCTGAGCTCACAGTCAGCAGGAGGTGCTATGTGGGTCAGGTACCCTGTGTCACGGTCAGCAGGTGAAGGCATGAGCCTCAGTGTGCTGATGCATGGCTTTCAGAACTGGTTCTTGAGACCCCACCTCTTTGGTGGGGAAGGAGCCTGAACTTGTGTGAGCGGTTGAGCAGTACCGGCTAGATATCGTCACACTCTCCTTGGTGCATAGTACGGGTGCTGGAACCAATCTGCGTGAGAGTGGCTGGACCTTATTCTACTCTGGAATTGCTCACGGAGAGCAGTATTGGGCTGGAGTGTTTATAGTACCTTGGTTTGGAACCTGTACATTGGGGTTTTGTCAAGGTACAGGTTCGCCCTCTAAACCCACTCAGGCCTCAAACATACCATAGAGTTTTATGCAAAATATAAATTGTGCATTTTTGCACTGCATAATTTTTTGCAGGTGCTTATATACGATGCCGTTGCATTATCTCAACCAGCTGCACACCAACACTGACCCTAAGAAGTGCTGCAACACTGAAACGGCTTCCCACACTTATAATAAAAAAAAAAGGAATTCCTTTTGTAAAGCAGCAATAGATGTGCTGGCGTTCTCCATCAGAGCAATTTCATACTTGCGCATGGTGGCAAGGGTGTCTGTTATAGTCTTGCAGCGTTTTAACAGGGCATCAAGTCTGTGTGGCTCTTCTTTTAGGAATTTGACAGCTTCCACTTCCACTCGCAGCACCACTCGCATCTTACTCTGCAGGCCCGGGAATTGATCTGCAAGAGAAAGCAGGAGAGTAACACAAAATAAAAGTGCTTCTACAAACTCATAAATTTGTCGAGGGTATTGAGAGCTTCCATGGTAATTAAACTTTACATATTTGAACTGCTGCTAATGGTCAGCCAGTTCATTTAGACAATGAGCAGTCTGAGGCTGATTTAATCTTGCAGACTGGCTGTGGGTGACTAAAAGATAATCAGTGCCGCGGTGGGTAATTAGCGCATAATAAACTGCCTACTAGAGTGAACAACTGTTTTCTGTTTTGTGCCACGCATAAAATGTGAGATATACCAGCATGACTCACTTTTCAGCTCTGTGAGTGTTTCTCCGAGCTTTCTCAGCACAGTAGCCTTCTCCTCCAGCTCTTGCACCGTCACCAGCTTGTGGTTGACAGACGACTCCTTCTGGATCTCGTCCACCGACTTCTCCAGGTCGCTGAGATGGAACGGACAGCAGGCTGAGCACCAGGGATTCCTCTGACACGCTTACATTTATCTCAAAATTATGTTGTTCAAGTTTTAGTTGATCTTGGCCAATAATTCTTTAGTCATCTGGCAAACTAGGCAAATGACTAGATGAGTATATAGTGGTATTTAATAAAAATCTCTTTAAAAAAGTTTGTAAGCAAACCTCTCACATTGAGTTTATGGCTAATCTGATCAGACATAATGTCAGACAGCCCAATTATAAAATAAAAAATAATAATAATAACAGGTTCCCCATCACTAGGCAGAGTGACAATCTTTGATTAGAAAAGATTATCAATGCATTCAACCAATTATATCAAGTTTTAACTGCCCCTCGAAGTGAGACACGGGACCTTCTCTGCCCCAAACAGACATCCAGGAATCATTAGTGCAGTGAAAACTTCCACACACAAGATAGTACCAAGTTATCTGGTTGTTATAATCTAACGGTAGGCCTTTGCCCTCATTCCTGCAGTCACTTTAATTAGTTACTGGACAGCCACATATGTCAGATCTTAATGAGCATCTTGCTCTATGCAGGGCCTAATTACAGATACACTTTCTCCCAATCACTGTGTCGTCCTATGAGTCACTTATATGTAAAGGAACTTCTTTCTTTTTAAAGTTTCATGCAACAATAAATTATATGTATGCACTAACCAGTTTTCTATCTGGTGCTTATTGATCATTGTTGCTTTAAAACAAACATTGTATTGATAGTTTTAATTAGTTGCTGCCATAAAATTGAGCCTTAAACTGTGACTGACTGCAGCTGCTGGATGATGAGCTCCTCCTCGTTGAGGTACTTGAGTCGCTCCTCCTCCACGAGGAGGCGCTGCCTTTGCAGGGGATCTTCCTGCTTCCTCAGGGTGTCAGCCACGCGCACATTCAGCTCCGCCTCTGTCCGTTTCAGCAGACTTTTCACTGAGTCCTGGTTCTCTAGCTACAAATGCACATTTAGAAAAATTAAAAGAACACGGCTGTTAACAAAAAAATATTTTTGACACTTGTTGGCCAACAGCAGACCTTGACGAAACCATTATTTCTACCATCATTGAATACAAAATGAATGTGGAGAAGCTGAAACCATCTGAGACTTGACAAAACAATTTTTTGATTTGCAGGATTTGCACTTTGTTTGGCCTGCAAGTGTTGGACAGGTTGTGGCTTTTTTTAATTACACTGCCCTCGGTGTTCCCACTTAGATGTTTTATAGGCGCTAAATAGGTTTTTTGTTCTTATATCGTAGCATATTAATGAGTGCAATTACTTGAGCAAGTCAATATTACGCTCTAGAAACTGTGTGCGTCAGTTGGCATGTGCATAAAATAACACCGACAACTGGGATGCCCTAAGGAGAATGAAGGATGTCTATGACAAAAAGCACTTTATCATGAACCGAGTTCCCTGTCAGCGCTATGAACGCAGGCCTACTGCATGTAATACAACTCCCTGGGATGAAATCACCTGGTAAGCAAGAAAATTAATAATTTATCAAGCCATATGTTCCGGCAGGACAACAATACCACTAACGTCTATAATTACAAAGTATTCCCAAATATAGACTACTGCCACCAGCAGTGATGACGATCCAGCAAGTAAAAACTCACCCATTTTCTTTTGTTTTGATTTTTTAAATCTATTTCATTAATCTTACAGTGTTGTGCACCCTCTCGCTCAGTTGACTATTTCTACTTCACCTTCCTTGCCTGCATAATTTATGAACTACATGTAAAATTAAAGCAAGGGAGCAACAACAGCAGTCCAAGCATCAAGCTCAAATTGGGACACACAGACATGTAAGCAGAAAGCTGTCCTTTCTGGGTACATCCCATCAGCTTTTTGGTGCCCACCTTGCAGCTTACCCACTTTCAGAAACAGCTCGTCATCTCTCACTCCCTTTACTCCTTATTTCCTTTACAAGAAACTCCAATCTACTGCAACTGAAAACATTTGTCTCATCATGTCCACTTGACACTTCTTACAGTAACCATGGCACCACTTGAATCAGAGATTAAAGAACACATAAGGACCTCATCTACCGCTTTATTATAACTCTTCCTCACATCTAATTTGCATCCGCAGACAATTTGTGTCTCTGTAGGACAGTAAAACATGTTGACATATTGAAGTACGCATCATCTAAACATCAAAGATCCTGTGCTGTATAAGTGTTCAACAACATTACATGTAAAACACGTAGCACTGCTCCTCCTCTGCATCCAGAGGAGCCAATTTGAGCTGGTAGGGCTATTTGGTTAGGATTTCCTCTGACTGGCTTCCTGGGGATGTGTTTCGGACATGTTCATCCAGGAGAAGGCCTCAAGGTAGACCGAGGACACGCTAGAGAGACGGCTGGGGAGAGGGAGGTCTGGACCTATCTGCTTTGACTGCTGCCTCTGTGACCCCAACCCAGATAAGCAGAAGATAATGGAAGTCGATGGACACACACACACACACACACACACACACACACACACACACACACACACACACACACACACACACATATATATATTTATATATTTACATACATGTATATATATATATATATATATATATATATATATATATATATATATATATATATATACAGGGGGGTCCCCCCTTATGATCCAGGTCCTGATCCAGGTTTCTTCCCTCTTAAAGGGGAGTTTTTCCTGCCACTGTTTGGCTTAAGGTTTTTCTCCCACTAGGGGAGTTTTTACCTGCCGTTGTTTATGTAATAAATGCTTGGGGGTCATGTTCTGGGTCTCTGGAAAGCGCCTAGAGACAACCTGTGTTGCAATAGGAGCTATATAAATACAACTGAAATTGAATTTGAAACTAGTTAATGTGGCCCTTTGACTGGCGAACTGTCTAGGGTGGACCCCTGCCTCTCGCCTGTAATGAGCTGGGATAGGCTCCGGGAGACCCCCGTGTCCCTGCAAAGGATAAAAGAGGTATAGAAGATGGACGGATGAATGGATGGCTGTTAATGTGCAAATGCAAATAGCTATATATTTATATATTTGTATCTACAGATAAAAATATATCGGAGACGTCATACCTGGTAGGTCAGGCTTATCCATTATTTCTTGATAAACAGCACTGCTTTTTGCTTATCATTATAACAGTATTACATGCACGTATTTCAGAAAAAGAGATGAACGTTGAAATTGCCTTCTCACCTACGGTTCCAACTAAGTTACCATGCAATGCCTGATAGCAATCAGAAATAGAAACAAAACGCATATGAATGCAGAAATAACGTGTTAACACATATACCCCAGCCAAAATAAACCACTCGCACGTAATCCACATTCTGCAACATTGTCAACAGAGAAGTGATGAAGTGTGAGAGACGCTGCTATGAATCACTCTTAGTACTTAATTTGGATCATTTCACTGCAAAATGCATCAGTTAATCTTAACCTGATGTTAAGCTACTGTTCTTCTGTTGTTCATGTCACTTTTTTATGGTCTACATCTTTAATGCAAAGCTGGTAATAGGAGCAGTTCTTAACAGTTTATAGGCTTTTCACAACTTTTGCAGAGTCTGCAAGACGCAGCCTCAGAAAATATGTCACTGGTGAAATGTTTAAGCGCACATTTTTTTTAAGCGTAGAGCTCCGCATACAAAAACCATTACACCTGCATGACACTTGTATAGTTGATTGGCTAAAATGTGCTCTCATTTTCCCTGTTGTTTGATCCATTACACATCACATTTAATCTTGAAACGGCCATTTACAAAAACTGTTGGAGATCTGTTGGGCTTTCCATTAACTGACATGGAAATGAGCTTTTCTCTTTGACTCTGTGAGCTTTAAATAAAATAAGAAAAGACATTTTCCATTGCTCTTCCCGTCACAAAAGATGAAAGGATGCAGTCATGTAAATTATACACAATTTATGTGCTTGAGAGCATGTGTACCAGGTACGTAGATTTAGATAGAGATCACAGGAACCAGTCATTTATCCCAGCAATAGTGTGACCACAGTCTGATACTGGATGGTTTGAACTTCCAGCTGCAGTTTGCAGTTTAGATAAACTAACAGAAGTTTAGAAAAGTGAACCGCAGGGAGAAGATGACACATTTTTAGGAAGAATATTTCAGAACTAAACCATTTACAAAGCTGGTTTTTTTTCCCCCAACTACAAAGAACAGAGTGAGAAACAGACTTTCACTTTGGATACCTGTATCTTGCGTAGCTGAGTGAGCTGCTTGCGCAGATCCGTGGCGTTTTGCTGCAGACCGTGCAGATGGAGCTTCATCTGCAGGCGGCCGACGCTGTTGATTGGGGTTGTGTTAGAGGGTGGTGGCGGCATCAAAGCTAGAGGTGCCGACGGTGTATTAGCTGCCAATCACAGAGCAGGACATTAGGGCTCATCGGGGGAATAAAAGTTAGTTTCTGGGCTACGCTCCCGTCTGCTTTGACTCACATCACATACAATAACAAACACACTCCCAGAATAAACGATCAAAGAAAGTATACATACGTTTGATGTGATGTACAAAAGTTAATGCCCTCACTTTTAATCCTTTTTTGTGTGTAAAAACATGATTAAAAAATCATCTGAACACAGTGAGTCCAAATAAAACCTCAGAGGAAAAACAATATGTAACTTTTCTTTACTGAGGCATTACTTACTAAAAAAATCAAGTCAAAAAGAAACGTGTTGGCAATACTAAGTACTCCCTTTACACCTTTCATAGGATTTAAAGGGATAAATTTAAGTTATCTCCAGCTAATAATCAGCAGGAGAACAGACCTTTATAGGAAAAAGAAAATGATGTTTTTTGTTTAACACAATACCAAGACAGAAAGATAAACAGCTGTCTAAGGAAGCGATTGTTGCAGCACACTAATCTGGCAAAGGTTATAAAACCATTTACAAGCAATTTTGAGTTTAGCTTTCTACAGTGAGAATGATTATTCACGAGTAGAAAGCATTCAAGACAGTTTCCAGTTTTCCCAGAAATGAATGATCCAGTAAATCTACCTCAAGGCTTTTGTCTGAAAAAGGGCACAAAAGCAAAACTGCATCTCATCAGACCACAAAGCTTCAGGAGTAATGTGTTACAGACAGATGCGGGCAAAGCTGAGTTGTTTGGTCTTAATGGTTAGTGCCATACCTGCTGAAAACCAGACCCAGGATTTCAGCAGAAATGTGAAGCACAGCAGTGGACGTGTAATGATCTGGGTTTTCTTGCAGCCAGAGAACCAGCAGTCACTGAATCAACAGTGGGAATCATTAAAATCAGCGAGACACCGCCTCGCAGAGTCTCCTTGTCTCAAAAGTGCAGACTTCAAACTAAATTCCAGCACTTAAATCACGTTGATGGGCCAAGTAAAACCTGAATTATGATAACTATTATATGGCAATGTTTTTTTTCTGCATATTGCAGAGGAAACATTAAATATGGGCCTTGTTTTCTGGAAACAAACAAGCCAAGGTAAACAGTTTTTAAGATGAACTATAGAGCAAAAGTCAAAAGTAGTCAAAGATGATAATGTAAAGAAGAATAGACCAACATTAACCTACAATAATGTGAGAAACTAAAAAGAAAAATCATACAGGTAACAACTACTTCAAGTTATTGCAGCGAAAGGTGAATCCAGAAGTTACTGAATCAGGGGCTGTGCTTAGTATTGCCCACATGACTTTTTTTATTTTTGGCTGTTATTTTTGTTACCTAAATAATGCTTCTGTTAATATAAATTAAAAAAAAGTTATATGTTAGTGTTCATCTGAAACTGAATTTGCCTAATACTGCAAGACCTACTACAACTAGATCATTTTTGTCAAGGTTTTACACACTAATAAAACAAAGTGGGGTATTAACGTTTGCACATGACAGTAAGTAGAAAGTCTGGACACACACACACACCCACACACACACACACGCACACGCACACACACACACACACACACACACACACACACACACACACACACACACACACACACACACACACACAAAGAGAGAGGAGAATTTCCAGCGTGAAAAGTGCAGCTCATGCTGTTAGTAACCTGTGGAGAAGTTCAGCTGCTCTATTCAGTTTTGACAAAGGGATAACGATGCTCTTTTCTGAACTTAGGGCTTTGTGAGTACGGACATTGTCACAAAAATTATTTGATCACACATACACACTCACAAAAGAGTGTGCAGTGTGTGGAAAAAAATAAATCTAAGATTCCTAAAGGAATGACCAAGCACAAATTCAAGAATTAGAGACAGAGACAAGAGGAGAGGAGTCTGCTCTGAGAGAAACCAGCCAGGAGGAAAACATGAGAACAGACACAACCAGCAACCCAGAAACACCACACGCCTGTACAGAGGTCAGAGAGCCATGGGACATGTCTGACAGGAGAGGTTAGGAGTGGGAGAGTAGGAGATGCCAACTACCTTTCTGCTTCAGTCGTCCAGCTGGAATATGAAGAGAGTGAACCAGTTACCAAGTAATTTATGAGAATGACAGAGATGAAACTCTTCAAAGTCTGTATTTACAGACCACAGCAGAGGCAGCAACTGTGGTGAAGCCTTCGCCTCTTGGCAGTGTGCCAGTCAGTGTGTGAGGGGGATTCAAAGGCAACTTAATCTTTGCACTGAACCTGTGAAGGTGTTGATGCAGAGAGAGTTTACCAGTACCAGACCTCTCTGCAAAATTATTGTCAGAAGAAATAAAAAAGGAGAGAAACAGGTTTCATCCAGGCTGCGGATGCTGGAAAATTCATGCCAGCCTTTCCAAAAAATATGCCGTCAGGTCCGGATGTATTTGGACAATGACAGAGGTTTTTTCTTCTTCTTCTTTTAAATCAATCTGTCTTTACACGCCACCACAATTAATTTGAACTAAAACAATCAAGATGTGATCAAAGTGTAGACTTTCAGCTTTAATTTAAGAGGTTTTTATTAAAATATGGCATCGTTGTAAAGTGGCTTTCTCTTCACTAAAAAAGGGTTCTGCAATCATCCACCTGTCTTCTGAGGTGTTTCTTAAAGATTTATGTTTTCTTTTTATGGCCTCATCCCTGACTTCACACCGGTAGCTCCAGTCAAACAGTTACTTGTCTAAAATACTTTGGAAACTAAATAACATTGCCTAAATTGCCTGTAATTCCTAAATAGTAAATCTCATATTTGTGGGAAACCGCCTAAATTAAAGCTGAAAGTGAATATTTTATTTCAAATCAATCATGATGGTACGCCCTGTGTAAGTTAGGTTAACAATTTTTCAATGCTTGTTCGTTTCACATCTTTCAGAGGTATATTTTTTCATTTCTGACGGAGCTTCAGCCCTGTTTCCTGCACTTTGTATTTTCTTTAGTTTTATCTGACTTAATACTATGAGTAATAGAACACTCAAGTGTGTTTTCCCAGGAAATAGACCACTATAATAAAAGCTTGAATTTATTTTATTTTTTTGTTATTAAGTGATGAATGAATCACTTTAAATGTGACTTTTCAAATTAAATAGTTAAAGATAAGCTGTGATAGTGAAAGAAAAGCAGAGAAATCTTTAGGGATCCAGGCTGTTGGTCAGAAATCTCATTTCTACCCCAGTGAACGCTCAGAGGTCCAATCTGTTTTGTTCAGATAAACTGTGCTCTGGTGCATTTTCATGTTTGGTGAGGTTTGTTTTGGGCTGGGAGATCAAATGTTTATGTGATTAAGCATGATTTCAAAAGCTTAACAAGTGTTTTAAAAGTATGTTGACTGTGAGACATTCAGAAAGCAATTAAAAGCACCGTAGGTGTAAGTGCTGTTTGTATCCTATTGGGTATACTGTACACTTTAACAGGATCATTAAAAAGTGGCCACTTCACTGAAGTTTCCACCTTTATACTGAAAATTACCCAGTAATTACTTTGATAAATGAATAATTGTATAACTCCTTTTCCCAACTAAAAATGTCACACATTTTTAGGTTCACGGTTCAACAGTTTCAGCCAAGGATCCAACACTCAGGCATTTCTGGCGGGCTTTCTTTTTCTTGATTTGAGCTTTTAGTCACATTATATAACTACAGCTCCTTGTTTGTTAGTTAAAAGTCAACATGACTGGACCAGAAACTACTGGCAGAGCCTAGTTTTTTTGTTTGTTTTTTTTCCCAGGTACAACAGCATATAAATTTACTGAATCAGCTACATGGTGAAAACAGCAGAATCCACAAGCTGCAAAGAGAGAAATGTAAAATTTACCAGAAAATTCTCATCAGTCACAGGCTGTGGACACTCTGGTGACACGTTAGCAGGGACATGAAAGAGTTAAAGTGTTTCCGAACAGTGGCGGGACCAGAACAGGAACAACGGTGTTAGTAACGCTTCGGTACACAGGACTCAATTACACCGCTGTACTCACTTCCAGTGGCGGAGCCGTCACTGTTGGTTTCGGTCTTCTCGCTGGAAGAGAAAGGTAATGGCCGTGAAAACTCCGTCCCTTGGTCTGGAGGGCAGCCCGCCATCATGCAGAGACGCAGCAGGCCGCATCTGAGGATCAACGGCCACAGGGCAAGGCAATTACAGTGCTAAAGCTAACAGCACCACTACCGGACACTCACTCATCACATTATCCAAAAATGTATGAATGAAACAAATCTGTTATATACTTTAGTGACTACAGCTTAGTATAGTGGATACAAGGACTTCAAAGTCTGCTGCACAGCTATCTTACATATCTCTGTGAACCAGGGAGTGGATCGATATCACTGTCGCCTGCAGCTGATGTTTAGTGCTCTCTATTCGCGCTTTGCTCACACAAAGTGCACCACTTCACCACTATGGAGTTGATAATGGCTCTGATAATAGCCTGCTGCTGTTCTTATCAATAACGCTACCTATGTGCTGAAGCCAAAACTGCATTTGTGACTTCCCAAGAGCTAATGAGATATAATGGAGGGTCTTACGTGCTGTCACTGTCTGGGGCTCTGGTCAGCACACTCTGGACCAGACCGGTCAGGCTGGCTATCTGCTTCTCCATGGCCTCCATACGCTCCAGACGGTGATCCCTAAAAAAGCCGGCAAAAGCTGGTTTTAAAAACACACAGCATTCTGTGGTTAACATTTAAACATGTTAGACTAATACTGACCTGCTAGTGTCTGCATCCTGTCCAGATAAAGAAGAACCAAAACCAGGCATAGTCCTGCTGCCATCTCCAGGTCCGCCTGTGAGACACAGAGGCTCCGAACTGGAGCTTGGCCTCGACTTGGGGCTCTCCACAAACACAGAGGAGGAGGCTGAATCCTTGCGAAAAGTCTGCCTGACAGGTGAGGCTCTGGGTGAGCTGGAGTATGAGTCCCTGTCCCTCAGCTGCATGTCAGGGATTTTCTGTGGGGATGATGGTGGCATGCGGAAACCCATGCCCAGGGTGGCGGAAGAGTATGTATCGGCGTACAGTGAACCTCCCGGCTTGTAGAGGGAGTCTTCCAGGTCCCCCTGAAGAGCAGCAGCTGAGTAGGTGCTGAGGGAGCGGACAGAACCACGGCGATACAGGCCGGTGGAAACAGGGAAGCTGAAAGGGTCTCCAATGGCAGCTAAAGACTGGGTGGAGGCAATGCTGAGGCGGCCTTCGTGCATCAAGCTGTAAGGATCTGCATACAGCCCCTCATTCTTCATCAGTGCCTTGTTTTTTGCAGAGAGCTCTTCATCAGGCTTAACGTCTCGGCGCTCCAGGATGGCGCTGGCTGAGGGAGACAGCCCTGCGTTGGCGGCATGGCCAAGTGAGGGATGGTGGGGATGTCTGGGCTGCTCATGCTGCGGGTGGGACCCGGCAAAGGATGGAGGGCGGCCCCCGCTATAGGACAGGCGTGAGCGGGATGGAGAGCCAGAGGACGCTGAGGCCGTGGAGGAAGGAAGAGTGTTGAGACGGCGCGTTGGGGAGGAGTCACGAGAGGAATACACCATTTCCCTCTGAAATGAACGAGCAGGGATGACAGTTACCATGGAGACGTATGAATGAGAGAGCTGTGTTTCTCATGTGTGATCTGTCGGATCTAACAGATACTGAGCAGGTGGTTACAGCCTGTAGGAGTCAAAAAAGCTGCCGTATTTCTCTCTAACAGCAGAATTTCAACTAAAAATGTGATCGTGAGTATCCATGACATAGATGGGAGTAACGCATGACTAATACAGATCTATGAATAACTTATTTATACATACCAGAGTCGTGACACATGTGTAAGGCAAAGTTAACCTAACTACCCTTCAAATGGAGGCTTCTACAACACACCTGTGTTCAACATTCCTGAGATTTTCTTGGAATTTTGACCATCTATCTGTCTTTGCAGACATTAAATCCACCCTGCTGCTTTTCTCTCTCTTTTCTGCAGATTAACATGTTTTGAAAAGGTTAAAAAGTGCACTTTTCCTTCCTTGTTCTCTGCATCTGTATAGTAACAATATGACAAAGAGAAAGAATTAATTTTATTCCCAGAAACAAGCGGACACATTTTTAAAAAGTATAAAAACAGATTAAAAAAAAAAAAAACAAGACCCTGAGTTGCTTCACACGATTGCACAAATACAAAATGTGCAAATAAATGTAAGACGCTCATTATAATTCAGCTTGAGTTTGGCCTCCAACAGTTATTTAGGAATAAACTAATAGTTTTCATTTTCTGGGATTAAATAGAGCAGGAGGGAATTTTAAAATGTGGATATTATTCTCCTGACTACGGTGTGCCAGTCAGCCGTCTCTTTACCTTTTTTTCTGATTCTGTTTCTTGCACATGCAGGAGCACACATGAATGCAAACACAAAACAACACAACATGATACATGCACACACACTGTGCACACACATCCATTTTCCCTGCATGTCTTGCGTGGTAAATAGCAGCTGAATTCCCAATACTGTGTGAATAATGTGGACGGTAAGCAGGCTTTGTATAAAAAAAAAATTAAAAAATCCCTCAGGCTTCCTTGATCTTTACTGAAGCAGAAATATCTTTGAATGTTAGAATACACTTATTTTACGGGATAACATTATTCTCTGGTGTATGTACATAGCAGCAGATGGCTGACTTAAAGATAGTAAAATGCATTTCCAGAGGGAATACCTGTCCAATTTCTAACTCTGAAACACTCCTGTAGGCTGTCAAAGTTCCTTCTGCATGGGAACACTATAACTTTAAAAGGAAGCACATTTCTCCACCTCTTTTAAATTATCACAGAAGTTTATACTGACATTTTAGTTGTCAAGTATCAGATGTGCAGAAGATCAGATAACAGCAACCCACTTTACCCCTTTCACTTCCAAGCTGCCTTCGCTTACCCTCAGGTCTCCGTTAGCCAGATGTGGAGAACCAGTGTAAGAGGCGTAGATGGGCTCTTTGCGATAAATCTTAATAATGCTGCGGTCCTGAATGTCCCGGACGTCCTCCAGCTCGTAGAAGACATTGCGGGCCTCGTCTTTGATCAAGATGGCTGTGTTCGGTGATTTCAGCATGCCCGCTGTCAACTTCTGAGGGAACATGTGCACGATGAGAGCATGCAGCGTGTCCAGGCTGCTCAGCTCATGGGTGATGTGCACCCGGCGTGTCTCATCTCCATACTGCAGGAAAAGCACGCCTAAAAGAGAATGATAGGGGAGAGGAGTTTGAGTCAGACGTTGTTGACTTTAGTTGTTGGAAAAACAGCTAGAATAGCAAGTCCTGGGTTAGATGTTCAAGCTGTGCTATCAGTAATGATCCACAGATTTTTCTTTGTATATCTAAGGAATGGCTTTCATCATTGAATTACTGCGTTAATAATCACTGTAACAGATGAACCATGTTTCTTCTGAATGTGAGAAAAGGATTGTGGGATGTATTCTTCATGCACAAGTTGAATCGTATCAATACTCAGTTGTCATTTGAGGCATGAAACTAAAGACAAAAAAAAAATAGTTAGAGATGTGTCATTGACTTTATAGATTAAGATGTGTCTGATGTGCCACTAACCTGAAAACTCATCTTCATACACCATAGGACAAACAAAAAGAACAATCAAAGAAAGACGGAGAATTAAAAGTCGGGCAGAATTTGTGATGCAGTGCAGACAGTTCAGGCAAAGGAGAAAAATTTAGCATTACAAGTTATGGAGGAAAAATACATATGTAAAAAAATAAATAAAAAAATAAAATTGGAAGCATAGCAGAGAAAGGTTTGGTTAAAGAGATCACCAGGAACGACATAAATAATAAAATAAAATAACATAAAAACAGGTTCAGGTGGAGACAGGGAAGATGTGCTGGCCTGCGATCCCACTTTTGCTGTAACATCTATTTCAGTGTGCCTACAGCTTCGTCTCCACATGTCGGGACCAGCTTTGCACTAATCCTCTCTGCACACCAAGGACCCTTTGGCTGCAAACATGTCCTTAACTCTGCTTTTTACTCATGGTTTTGCAAACGAAAATATACTCAGTCCTGTGGGATTAAAACCACTAACAGTTGAATTAATACTAGCAAAAAAACAACCTAAAAAATAATAATATGTTGTTTTATTACATCCATTTATAATAAACTTTGTTTGGGCTCTTGTAGTGTTACATACAGAACCAGACAAAAAGTAAACTTTGTCACTTTGTTTCACTTTTTTTCCCCCTCGAGATTCACAATCACATGATAATTGGACTCAAATAGATATTTCACCGTAAATGTAGTCAGGTTTTAACAATTATTTCCACTCTTTTGAGCCGAGTGCTTCACACCACCAGCTATATGAAATATAGACAAAGCTGTACATCTGCCTCGAGCCCAGCCAGCGATGTCGTGGCAGAGCCTGCCAGAAGAGCTTCAAATCTTTACCTGGAGATCGTAGCTTATTCTGGCTGGCGGAGCGAGACAACGGCAGGCTCTGGCGGAGTCGGTTCATCCGGTTAAACCCTATGGGAACGTCTGCTTCTGACATGGTCTCCAACGATTCAGCCGAAGCAAAGGAGAGCTTGGCAGCCTGGTCGGCAAGCCCAGACTGAGTAGACTGGGAATGTCGTGGACTGCGGCTCTGCAGAACAAGGGAACACACAGAGACGTACAATAATTTAGTGAGAGGTGGAATTGAGGCAGAAAGAATGGATTTGACAGGGCTGATAGACTAAGACCAACAGGAAGATGCAGCGAACACACAGTGAGGCACCGCACAATGAGCCTCCTAACAAGATTATGGAAACCCTGACAATGGTTTTAGCTACAAACCATTCACAAAGAATTAGCAGCATCACAGTATATGACATCTGCTGAATGAAACCAGAAAATACAACGTTTTCAAATGGCACTGACTCCGAGGGCATCAGCAGCATCAAGCTGCAAATGCTGCCCCAGCCAAGCAAAAGTTATGTTCTGTTTCCTTGACTTTACACACCACCCACACGCCCCCAACCTCATCCAAACTCTTGTCCCTGTGCACCTACGAACTTTTAAATGAGCGCTTGTGGGATGGTAGGAGAAGCTTGTGCAAATCCCAGGCTGTCACTGTGGGTTTATCCTGCTGGCCTATGCCCAGGCGTCTCCCCTCGAATGAGCGTTAGAGAAGCTGGGGCTGAGCTCACTCGGCTGAACTCCCTGATTCCCCGCTGCTGTAGTGTTTCCTCCAGCTCAGAGGCTGCTGTAATGAGCTCCCAGAATGCTTTCTGCTGATTGTGTCTGTGGAAGAAGCAGACATCCTCAGCCACAGTGTGGAGGCTGTGGGTGTCTCCTCCTCTTTGAAGCATGAACACAACAGTTGTCAGCTCTTTGGATCTACTGTGGCTTTCATTAATGCGGTATTTAATTAATAGAAGACTGGCTTAAGCAACACTGAGAGCCATGGAGGCCATGACGCTCAAAACATGATGCAGAAAAAGACGCCAGACATACGTTTCAATACAGATTTTTATCAAATAATCACTTACTTGTTTATTTAATTAAACTAAATATTTAATTTGTGTGTCTTTGTATCGCCAATAGTAACAGAAGATTGAAAGTGGCATGCGGTCTCATCCATAACTGCTGTGAAGCTGTCACCTCTCCTCTTCATGAATTAGTAACACAGAGAGCACAGTGACAACGCAATTATTTAGTTGAACATGTTAGTCTACCTGTTTTATTGGCTTTTTATCCAACTTTGGGAAAATAATACTCAGCAGCCAAAAGGCACATTTCAACCAACAGCTCCCACAACCTTTTATAGCCAAGCGCTCAGTTTGAAAGGTGCTAAAACATTATTTCATCCCTAAATCTTTAGCATGTTCACTAAGGTCTAATGTACAAGGGAGATACGGCAAATAAAGTCAAGTGTGTCACTAATCTTTGACATAATTTCATTTCAATATTAATTTGATTTCTTTTGGTTGGTTGTGGGGGGTCTTATGCTGTCCATGGTGCTTAAGTCAGATTTGTCATGGCATTTCTTTTGTTCCCCGTCCGACCTTTCTGTCAGTTCTGTCATGAATCAATTATGTTCTCTCAACTCAGAGGTGATTCATCCAGTCAAGCGCATTAATCTGTGTTTAGGAAAACAGCCACAGGAGCTAAAACCGACCCATAAAGCAGACAGGCAGTAGGTATCAGACCTTTAGTGCGTTCAGTTCTCTACATCAGGCAGACAAGCATCCCAAAGTTCTTCAGTTCCTGGTCAAAACAGAAGAAGCCACCAAACCCGCATACTGACAAATTAACTGTTTGTAATAAAATGCCTGATTTTGACTTCAGCACCAATTAGTAGACATCAAGAGGGAAACCACCTTAAACATGAGTATGTAAGAGTAGTGTGGAAGTTGCTTCATAGAGCTGCTGGAATGGTAGGATTAAAAAGCAGAGAAAGTAAAATATTATTAATTAAAATTAATTTATCAATGAAAACAAATAGTTTTCCTCCCTAGCAAGCTAAAGACTACATAACGCTGCCTGAACTTTCATTTCTGATGGGAAGAAGTGTTGCAGCAACACAAGAAAGAGAAAAACAACTCAGAATGTGAGACCTTTCCATGTTCAAGTAACCCAATAATTGGTTATTTACTCTTCGAATTTACTCCTACTTCATGCTATCACATGTGCTGCACGTTTACAAAGCAAGCTACAAACTCCCGCAGGTTTTCATAATGTAATATCACAGTCCTTTTGACACTATCATACATAATTTAGTCCCACACCCACACACAGTACCCAGATAGTGGTGGCAGACAATGTCTGAGCACACGGGGAAGCTGTGATGCTGACAGATAACCCCTACCATGTTCTCTAGGAGGGTAATTTATCTTAACAGTGACCACACAGAACAACAACACAGCCGGCAGCAGCTCCAGGAAGCAGCAAAAAACGGAGGAGTGCCATAGTTTCGCCTTAGTGTCAGAAGGACATTAAGGGAGAAAAAATTTAACGTAAACACATTTGCCTTGTAAGGACAGGGTTTGATAGCCTTTTTTATTTGATCTGGATCCAGCAATAAATCATAGAAAATGCTTCGTTATTCACGGTAACATTCCTCAGTTCTGGCTGGGAACATTTGTCACCATCCATTTATACTCTTCAGTCGCTTTTTCAGATACAAACAGAAAACACGGTCATAGTTTTTTAAGTGAACCAATATATGAACAGGCTAATTAATGAGCCGCCTGATTATTGGCCAATTGTCAATGATCAGCTATTGAAAAACTCACATTGGTTGGCATCCAGGTAAAATGTACAAATAGTAAAACCACAAAATGACTCTACCAGCAAAATCACTCTTCACACAGATACACAGCAGTCAGCCATACGATTATGACCACCTGTTCAATATTGAGCAGGCATCTGCTTGAACTCCCCAAACAGCTCTGACCAGTCAGGGTCTACAAAACAACATCTGAGGGTGTCGTAGAGTGTCTGGTTGCAGGATGGCAGCAACAGGTCCTTTAGGCTCTGGGGTTTTTGGGTCAGGGTCTCCTTTAGGGTTGGGATTGCTCCCTTAACTGAAAACAGAGTGCCTGCCAATCACAGACAAGAGGCGGGGTTATGCTCATGATGGGGTGTGTATCCTTGGAGCGCAGCGGAGGGAGAAAGGGAGGAGCTAGCAGTCCACCGCCACTTCAAAAATCCACAATTATGACGTCATCCAGAAATCGCTCACACCACCTTTAAATTTATTACTTCCAGTTATCAGAAACGCTTTAGATTAGAGGGGCAACTTAGAGCAGCTCTCTGTTCACAGCAACGCTCAGGAAATGATTCCCACATCAGAACCGGAGAACCAGTTTTCACTGTAAACAGGAGCAGGAATGACTTTGTATGTGAATTTCACCTGAAAGCCAAACGTAGTTTCAGCTTTCTCCAAGAGTGAAATAGGAATTGAGAGCAACAATTCAGGAAGATGAAAAGTGAAAAAAGAAGCAGAGAAAGCAAAGTGACAGAAGAGTAGTGGTGTACTCTCTGCATGACATGCTGCTGAACGAGAAAGAGTTCTCAATGAAAGAAAATATTTAAGCTAAAGCAGATTAAATAGTTGGTTTTCTTCTTCCTCCAATCATTGGCTTCCATATTTGTAGTTTTTTTTATATATGAGATCAGATAAAGGATCTCAGCAGTAAGTTTCTACTGTAAACTACATGTAATTGCACCTTCCGGTCCTGGAGGACATGAAGGCTGGATGTGATCATTTACACAACCTGTGAGAAACTAGTTCTACCGCTTCTTGTCTTTTACTGCAATCCCAGGCTTTAACAACAGCACACAATTACTACTGAGAACACAACACTCTTTTAAAACATTGTGGAGGAGAGAACCAAGTCAGGAACAGGATGATCTTATATGGAGCAGAAATGACTGAGGTGGAAACTGGGACAAGGTGGCCTGACAACATACCTCAGGCAACAGACTGCATTAAACTCCATGCCACCTTCCACCGTGTCTTTTCATGTTTCGTGAGATTCTGGACTCCGAACACGAGCGCAATCATCCACATATAATCACACGAATAGTCACACAAACCTGTTATAAGGTCAAACACTAGACGCCTGGTTTTATTACTGAATCTGCCAACGAGTTACTCTAAGAATTCTTTGGAGTTTTTGCTCCAAAATGTCAACTTAAAATTGTATTTACACTTTAATCTAAAGATGCTTTAATGAAATATACAACCTAAATGTAAAGGAAAATTTTAGTTGCTAAATAAAAAAATTAATTAGTATTTATCTTCATTATGTCTTCTGTAAATATGAAGTTGATTTTTTTTAAACAAAAGTAGACCTTCAAAACCTAATTTTCCATCGAATTGGATGTGCAATTGTAACACAAAATAAATGCCTGAAGCATCTTCTTCTGATTTAGCTGTAATGCACTTTAATGAAGTTATTTTAATTTTTAAACAGTATAATTGTACGTGTTCAGACTAAAATTGCAGCCTTGACATGTAAAGTTTCGGTTTGCTGTTTATAATCTTTCTACGTTTTTTTTAACTTTTATACATTAAATGGTCCTACCTTTCTCTGATTTTGTCAACATATCTGAGGAGGTTGTACTTATGTTTAAATCAACTAATAATCCCATTTGAAAAACAGAAATAATCTGCTCGGCTTATGATAAGGTAGATTTTAGGTTAAATATTTCATCATGTTTGTGTGAAATAGTTAAACAGAGAAGCAGCAGATGTGCACGTGGCTGAATTACATTGCTGTAAAAATGACACTTGATCTAAGTCCAGCGCTCGGCGCATCACATGATGGATACTACTTGGCTTTTTAATCTTTCTCTTCTGAGTGCAACAAATCTCCTATTAAGTGATATGACACTCTGCTTGAGCAAGACTAATACAGAACTGTCAAACACAGCATGATGTGTTTGAACTCTTTACTTTCAGGGTATTAGTTATTTATTGGGTGAAATGACAAAGCCTACACCTTCTCCACATTTCTTCCATTCTACTCTATTTCCCTCTCTAGTGATATCTTTATCCTCCACAAAAGCTTCTGTGTATTTCAGCCCTCAGTTGTATCTTCTGCTCACACCTTTTATTCTATGCCACTCACTCATCCTCGCCCATCACTCCCAAAGCTCATTTCTGATTCCTGCTGAGCCACTTTGTGTCGGAATTCTTTCTTTTACCTCCATCTCTGCTGACAGAAGCCAAAGTCACATCTGGATGCTTTGCTTGTGCTGAATTTCAGGATTATGAATTGGCAGTTTCTTTATCTGCTACTGGTTTCCACACAAAACCAGATCACTGCTGTATTCTAAGAAAACTAAAAGAAAGCAACTCCCTAAATAGATCAGTATCTCACATCCATTTGGCTTTTATTGACCTTCCTCCATCCAATTATTTCTTCCCAACTTGTCTAACTCCCAAGACCAATCTTCTTGACGCAAAATTATCCTCCAAACAGTGAGTAACTTCTCTTTAGAAGACACAGGAGTCATCAATGTGACGAACTAAAGACGGCTGCGTACACTGATGTAGCAGGTGAAAAAAGGACGAGGAGACGTCACATTCTCCTTGAGACAGGAGATGACACCTGTAACTGACACCAAAAAGGTTTTTAGTGTCAGGATTAAACCAACTATGATGCACATATCTATTCCAAGGTCTGAGGAAACAGGTAGAAGGGTGATGAAATCGTTTTATTTTTGTGTTTAGGGCGTTGAGTCTAGATTAGAGCTGGTGGACTGAGGATGTAGGACGTGCAGCTTTGTGAGCTTTTCTGCAGCTGAATAAAACAGTGCAGGACGCAGGCCAACGTAAAAGGTGTCAAACACAGTGTGAGTCAGTAAATATCTTTTGATCTGCTTGGAATATTTTGTTTGTTATTCTTCTGTTTATTTTTATAGCTGCAAATATTTGCCAATAATCTAACCAAGAAGCAGAAAATCAGAGAATTGAGAAAAATGTTCACATCTTAGAGAAAAAAATGTTCACATAGAAATGCAGTTCTTACTTTCTAAGCTACAGAACTGATTGACTAATTCAAGAAAAAATGTATTTAATATGTTTTCTCATAAGCCTTTCTTCTGATGAAATCTTAAAGGGATATTCTGGACTTAAATCAGTCTACATTTACTTACACACTATAGAGAAATAGATATAGATATTTTTATTAAAATAGTTCTTTTTTACTCGTCTGCCTTCATTCAACTCTGGTCCATCTTGCTCTCTGTGTTGCTTCCTTTGTTGCTCTGTTATTTTTCTGTTTCTTAAATTTATTTTTATGGAATATCTCACCTTGAATGTTTATTCTATTCCGTTTTTGCTTATAAAGAGGACTTTATTACTCCTGCCTCATGCTCTGCTTCGTTTGGGTCCTGTGCTCCCCAGATCTGACACCTGTGAGTCACAGCCATATTTTACATCCCTGTAAACTGAATAATTTTGAATTCTGGTGCATCTGTCTGACTTTGATGAATTTGGGTGAGCATTTTATGGACTAAACATTCAAGAAAACAATTTTTTTTTTTGAGTTTTCAACGTTTGCCATTTTAACATTTTCAATTTTGCTGTGAATAAATTCCTTTGAGATCTGATATACACATTACTATCAAGGTTAGGTATTCATTACTTAATATCAAGGTAATATCTCTTCTCATGCATCCATGGGATTCTGCAACTGACCTGAAAGCTATTCAGTTAAAAATCAGTTGATTTTGTAATAGATTAATGTGACAGAAAGACGTCCAAATTCATCTCCTCTCACTCTTTTGAGGTTAAAGGGGGCTTCTAATGGGAAGGAGGACTAAATTGCTTTGCCCCGCTCCATGGGTCAGTGCAAGTGGCTGATATTCAGTGACATTTCAACCCTATCCAAATTAGACTGCAAGCAAGAATTCAGACAAAGTCGAGTTCCCACACATGCATCAGCACAGTCTTTAACCTTCTCTGCTGAGATAAAAACATCTCTGCCAGTATCTACTAACTATGAAACCAGAATGAATGCACACAACCTTGCATAAAAGCTAGCAAAGACATTTTAAATTCAGCATAAGTGATTTAGACTTCCTGGTGTCTAGTCTATACAAGCATTGAAACCCAATCATGACTCAAAGCTCTGTGCAGTTTAAAAAACATTACTTAATTAGTTCCTTAGCAGCACAACAGAAATGTAATCATGTCATCAAGATTTCAGTCAGTAACAACTTTTTAGGTCCTGGTTTTACCCAATAATGTCAGCTGGCGGATGTGTCATAAATCCACTAAAAACCATCTTATACAGTTTTCATGGCAGCTGGAGATGCTTAAGCTGTTGTTGCCAGACCTTACACCTCTGCAACCACACACACACACACACACACACACACACACACACACACACACACACACACACACACACACACACACACACACACACACACACACACACACACACAAAGAACAAAGAGATGCCAAGTAAGATAGTGGTTGCAAGAGCAAGAGGACTACAGAGATAGAGCAGTAATGCCAGAGGGGCCGCACGTGATGCCACAGAAGACAACACACACACACACACACACACACACACAGACACACACACACACACACACACACACACACACACACACACACACACACACACATATAGTGGATGTAAGAATGACAAACCCACAGTGACACTTAGACGAACAGCACTGACCTTAAAGCTCCAGTAGTTGGGCTGTTGCTGTGGAGTTTTATGAGAGAGAAAAGAGGGAAGGAATGAACAAGCAGAAGAAAAAAGTTAAACACTCAAATTTATTGATTAAAAAAAAAAGAAAAATACAGCACATTACCTGGACACGAACCAAAGCTTGTCGTACTACTCGAAACTCATTAATAATTCTGACAGCTTCATTTAATGAGACCTTATGAGCTACAAGCATTGACTGGTTAACAGTACAGGTGAAGGCTGTGTTTTGCAGGCATCAGGTTACAGTACACCAGAAATTAGATCGCACTGGTGGAAATGAAAAGTAAAATCAAATAAAACAGCAGCCCACGCCGTTGTTGCAATGTTGGCTTCTCTCCCAGATTTCACCAGAGACAAACCAACACGCTGTCCTCCTCACGCTCTCCGGTTTCTCAAATCCTCCATCCACCTGCACCTTTTCATCAGAACTTCACTACCTCACCTGCCTGAACGAGCCGGTGCCTGCTGCATCTCTCATCTATCCATTTGTCCTTCCTGCTGGTCTGAACAGGTACTTGCATGTTGACAGAGGCTCTAGGAAATGAGCTTTCCATTAGGCCGTAATTACCTCACAGTTAAAACCAGGCCAAGTCACTGATGGCCCAGAAATACCTCAAAATGACATGTAATAAGAAGAAAAAAAAAAGATTGGGCATAGTTCATGAATTTTAATTCTAATCCAAATTCTTATTCTAACTCTTATTCTTACCTGCAGGCAATGTTCAGACCACTCAACCCCACATTACTATGAGCAGGGATAAAGAAAATAGTCACAAACTTGTGATGGTATTTGATGGATTTCCATTATCCTCCATCAATTTTAATACAGACTCCACAGAACCCCAGATGTTTCTGCCAGCATAAGCATGTAAGGCTGTGTTTTTCACTGATTACCACCTCATTGTAATCTAAGCTTTCACTTTATGCTCCCTCATTGAACCGTAGTACTGTCTTTTTATTTCATATTCCTCCCTCGGTTTCATTTCCTTCTTCTTTCTTTGTGCATCGAGCTGCAACTTCTTGCTTGATTTTAATAAAGCTAAAGCACAGAAACCAGGGAGGTGAGGTTTCCGGCTCAAGAAGACCGAGGCAACAGCTGTGTGTCAATAAACTGAAAACAGGCAGTGAACACAGAAAATATGGCAACGGTTCATACGCAAGAAATCAGGTACTACTGTTTGATTAATAGGAGATGATAACTTTTTTTACCCATAAACATGATCATAAAGCTTGTTTCTAGAGTAAATATCCCTTGTTTTTGGAGTTTATAACCGATTAATATAAAGTCAGCTAGATAAGAAACACGAAACTCCAAAGTTTTCTGTTTTAGGAGATAATAAAAACTGTTTCAGGATTTAAAATGACAAAATCTCACATAACACATGAAGTATGACATAGTGTCATTATTAAAAAAAAACAACAGAATGCAGAGGCAGCCTGTGAGAAGGTAAGTGTTCCCTTTGACTGAGTAACTTGTAGGACAAACTTTTGCAGCCATAACTGGAGGTAATTTGCACATTTGTGCAGAATTTTGGCGCACTCTTCTGTATAATGCTGCTTCATTTAATGAGTTTCGTGGTCATTTGAATAAGCACAGCTCTCTGAATGGCTCACTAGAGCATTTCAATCAGTCTCTCGTATATTTTCTGGTGTGTTTGGAACCATTGTGTTTTGGCCATTAACAGACAGACATTAACAGCCTGACATTTAACCCTCACCTAGCTGCCACTTGCGCTCTTTCCTCTCGTGGAAGGAGTTAAAGGGCATTTCGTTTTGCACACGCTGCTTCTGCAATTTGGCTTAAGAGATGTCCACGTTAACAATAACCATCTCAGCAGCCATATGGCTGAGCAGAAAGGTTCAGTGAAAGGTGATGTCAAGAACCCACTGTGTCCACCAGCGGTAGCCCAGCCTCAATGCCGTTTGACAAGAGGAGTTAGGACTTACCAAACAAGAGCTGTGTTTGCCTATGAATATATGTATGTCAGTAATCAGTTTGATGATCCTTTGGCTATCATCCAAGGAAATCCTAAAGAAACAAATTCTAAGACCACGTCGGCATCAAAGACCACTTGGCGGCGTGTTCATGTTTTCTTTATGAGGAACTTTTGGCATAATTTCACAATAATTTAATATTTAACACATTTCATCATGTAATTTCTGAGGAAAAGTGGTTCCTACATGATGAACTGGGACACATAAATAACATGCCATTAATAAAGTATATAACATAGTTCTTTTCTTGTCTCACTAATAAAGATTATGATTGATTAAAAAAGAAAAATGTGAAATACAGCCTTGAAGCTGTCCCCCTTTCAGCACAGAGGTGGGGATGTGATCTCGGTTGTTGTTTTTAACTGCTGACGGATCCCGACACATCGGTCACTATTATCCTTATTTTCATCGTTGTGATCTTGACTCCAGCCTCCACTTGAATTGGGCCCATATTACTATTACATTCATTGTTCTTATTGAGGATTGGTCTTTAGTTCTTGTTGAATTAATAAGGACTGTGTAATTGTCATGTGCTGGTGTTCATCTGGGATATTTTTTAATTCTGAAACTTTGTAAAGATCCAGGGTTTTTTCTCCTTAATCATGTCAATGTTCGTGAAACCTTAAAGAGTTTCATTTCCCATATGTTTGCTTAGCTATTTTGTACAAACTGGTAAGAATTAAACTGTGAAATTTAACAAACAAAAGCCGTTTTTCCCAAATGAACGAAAGCAGAAAATGAGAGCAGAAGCAGGTCTGGATTTTTCTTTAGTTGTCTTTCAAACTTTAACTTCACGGCAGGAGTTTCTATGTGTGAGGGGCTTTCTTGCAACTTTTTTAATCCTTTTAGCTTTTTGTTCTTTTATAATATCTTTTATGATAAATTTATTGTGAGGTTATCAAATAAAACATGATGGCATGTGAAATAACACTCTATCTCCAGTGTCTAAGTCAACATAAATGAGCAAATAAAATCATAAATAAAATAAAAGCTTAAAATTAACTTAAAACTTTTTTTACAGTGGTAATCATACTCAAATCATAAGTTATTCTAATATTTTAGTGTTTTGTTTTGTCCCCACTGATAGGAAAAAAAACCTTTTAACAACCTTTTGTGAATTCACCAAAATTAGAAGTTTACATTTAGGACACATCAACATCAACAGACTGACAAAGAAAAACAAGAGAAAAAGGTTGGACTGAAAGTGCAGATTCTTTTTGGACAACAAAAGATAAAACTAAGCTTTCTCTGTCGGGGTAGAAATCGTTAAACTCTGTAGCATTTTACTATGCCAAATTTTGTCAATTAAATGAAATTTGTGAGAAAGGAAGTCATTTTCCATATGACGTACGTGTTAGAAGATTATTTATGTCAGCTTCGGCTCGCTGATACTCAGATAGTTGGCACGCAAAATAGGGAGCCTCATCTCAACTGATATTTCTTTTCTTCCATAGCACATAAATTTCAACCAAAATATGCCATAGCAGTTATTATTAAAGATGGCTCTTTAATGGCATGCTGTGGAATATTTCTGTCTCCTAGATACTGGGATACTTTGCTGGTTTTTAATGCTGATTTGCACTAAAATCCATGTATCTTTAAAATCCGAAGGATCAAAAGGGTCAAATGTTTCAGTATGCCTTGATAAGATAAAGAAATAACTTTAAAACCCCTCAGGGTGAGCGAATGTGTTTTACAGGACAAGGGGATATCTAGATCTGTTAATCATCTGCACCTTCTCTGACCAGAACCCCTTTTCAAACAGAGGTAAAAAGTCAGGGGTAAAGTGGGTCACTTGCAGAGACAAGATAATGCACAATGTCTGTGAGCATTGGACTTAAACTGGCCTTGACTGCCTGATCATGTGCCAGTCTTTTACTCACGTATCCAGCAAACCTTTTCACTGACACTACATCTGACAGGACTTCAGTGGCACCATTAGAGCATCATAAATGTTGCAATCCACACATTCGGGCATCAGTCATGCTACACTTTTTAAGAAAACTAAATGAGTCCGAGTGGGCTGGCTTTAGTAGTGGAGTAACACTTTCTTTGTCTCCATTTGCTGCATTAATGGGACTCACTTGGTTCTTACGGTGGGAAACGTTGCAGATAAACAGTAGCAGACGAGTTACTTTCAGCACTGAGGTCGGGAGACCTGGAGAGGGCTGGTTTAAATGTCATTTGCTCGTAACTGTTCTCTACTCTAGAAATCATCACTGTTAAATGTTCTGATCTGATTTCTTTCAAAAAATATGTCAAACACCTTGCTCTGTTTGGTCATTTGTTATGTTAGTATCTTGCTCGGTTATAATACCAGATAAGTGACTTCTCCAAGCTCAAACACGTCCTATCATTCTTAACCTATTTGTAATTAAAAAGGCAGCAAGCCCCTGAGAAGTAAGATTAGAATTGGTTTTGATGGACTAAATGTGATTCTCACTCCCTACAGTTCAGGCATCCTTTTTTCCATTAACAGACAGACACGTGCACGTGTACTAACTGGACTACAGAGCTTCAGCAGAGGGACATATCCACATGGAGTGAAGCGCTGCATTACCTGACCTGCATGTAAAGCGAGCTGCACTCTCTCCCCCCTCCTCTACCTTCTCTTTTTCTGTAATGTCGTCATCCTTTCTGCACCCCCCCCATCTCAATCATTCTTACTCCTCTCTCCTAAATACTCCTCCAGTCCGGTTTAGTGTCACAGCAGCCATCGCAGCAGCCTTTCTCTCTCCATGTTTTAAACACAAAGATTATCTTGCACAGCAAATTAACCTTCACTCAAACAGACCCACCAAAACGCTTTGTGTGAAGCTTTACACTATCGCTTCTGCCTTCCAGGCACAGGAACTCTGTCACCGAAACAATCACAACAAACATAACAGGCGTGGAATCTAATCCAAGCCAGCACATTCATATCTGACAACACACACACACACTCACACATGCTTGTCTACAACAGACTCTGGCTTCCAGATCTGTCTCACCTGCAGTGCACCTGTGCCTGTCCACCACTCCAGTCACCCCAGACTGTCCATCAGGTGCAGCAAATCCTCATTGCGTTTTTGCCAGTCTCCCCCTCCTTCCGTTTCTCTCACCCACCTCCCTCGTCCTCACTCAATCCTCCTCCTCTCTCTCTGACTCGCTCTACAGTTGCACATGCAGCGGAAACTCTTTATTTAATTCATTACAACACCAGCCGATTAACTCCGTCACAGATGGGTGGCTGAGTCCTGATGGTGCTGGTTAATTGATCAACGGGCTGTTTGACTGGCTGCTGCGCTTCCTTCCCGCTCAAACCCCTCCTCCCGCCCCCATCCCTCATTCCTCGCTGTCCGTGCTATCCACATCCACGATGATAAGGAATACTGGTCTCTGCTGCTTACTACCCAGCGCAGTGAAAATGCCTTGTCCCTTCAAAGACACGTCCACTACTCAGGTGCTCTGGCTCAATTTTTTTTTAAACGTCCTGCCTTCCCTTCATTCTTTTCTCTATCTCGTCTCCATTATTGTTCAATTTCGCCTTCTCTACACAACCTGACCTTTGCAATGCGATAGCCCTGCTTGCCATATATGGCAGAGGTTGCCACGGCAACCGGGACTCCACCTGTCTTTCACCCGCCCTCTCTCACTCTATCCCTTTCACTCTCCCGCTCTCCCCTCATGTGCTTTTCAGTCACGTCATTACACTGAATTTTCCCTCATTCATATACAGCGGAGGCGCTCACAGGAAGAAAAAGAGTGCACGCTAGTGTACAGTACATCATGTGCATGCATTTTTGGTAGGTAAAAAAGTGCAGTGGAGCGGCTGTGAGGGTGTAAAGACACTCATATCTCCGACCACATCTGGAGGACAAGAACTGACAAAACAGCAAAGAGCAGTGGACAGCTGTTGTCATGAAATTAATTAGCATGAACATTCAAAATGTTTGAAGTATCTGTTCTTCCACACCTCATTATCCCTCCAAGAACTGCAGCAGCTGCCTTCACTGTTGCGTAGCATAGTGGTGGCCTTTTTCTAAAGGTGTACTATAAACCAGAGGGTTTTCCAGCGGCAGGGACAGTGCCACGGGGAGGAAATGGGACATTTGACTCCATGTAGGGTTGAATTTTCACCTGCCTGGCAAGCATAGATGTTCTGAGGAGGAAACATGCACCAAGGGTGCCATACATTTTTCTAAATGGCAGTAAAATGATACATGAACCTGAAAAGCCATATTAAATTCATTCATTAATAATGGAACATTAACTACCTGTTCCCGTGCGGACCGCTCTGATGAGCCCCTCATGCTGGCGTGGGAGGGTGACGGTGATGGAGGGTTGTGGTGGGGGCTGTGGTGCGGATGCTGCAGCTGCTGCTGCTGCTGCTGCTGTTGGTACTTGCTCTTGAGGTGATCCATGAAGGCGTCCCTCTTGCGCTCCATGTCCGCCTTGTGCAGGTTGGTCAGGGCCTCCAGGCTCTGAGCAGCGCTGACGGTGTGGCGGTGCTCCGATGTATGCACCAGGCCCACATTGGAGAAACGCCGTGCGGTGTTCCCCAGCGTCCGGTACTCTCGTGGATACTCCAGATCATCTGTCGAGATCATGTGACTGCCACCACGCTCGGGATCTAATGGACAAGGACAGAGGAGGGAAAGGAAAGGTAAGGGAGAGGAAGGAAGGGTGGAAAGTTTGCAAGGAAGAGTCGAACCACAACCCACACAAGCATGCAGAAAGATACACACAGCAGGCACACATAGGTGGAATCAAATGAAGCAGAGAGAAATGAAGTGGAAAAATAGGCACAAAGGGGACAGGAGAGGCAGAGAGAGAAAGAAAAGGGATGTGATGTTAGACTATTTGCCACCAGGATGGAGCAGTTCCTTGCAGAATTATTGATTTCAAGTTCTGAGGGGAAGAAAAATTAGAAAAGTAAAATACGTTTCCAATAGATCAAAGGAAGAGGCTCAAGCTGAATTTGATTTGCAGGACATTCCATTGTTACAGGGCCGCTTGTCATAAATTGGCAGTTGCTGTTTTCTTGTGAAATGGGGGAAAAAATAAAATGATGCAAATGGAGTTCAGTGACACTCATGTCACACATAAAGATTTGTTTCTTTGTTTGGTTTCTATTATTTTTCTCGCTTTCCTCACCGACTCCCGTCCATCATTATGCCCATCCCTCAACAACATCAGACACTTTTGTTACATATTCCCTGTCTTTCCTGGAACTTTCTGTTCTGTCTGTCCATATTTAAACACTTCCTTCACTCTGACAGCACTTGGCTTTATAAACTCTCCTCTTTATGACAGAAAAGACAGCCCAAAGTGGAAGGCAAACAGGAAAAGAAAACAGACAACCTCAAAGAGATGGTATGGTTACACATGAAATGTGTGACTGGAATAACAATGAACTTAAGATGTGATCAAAGAGCAGGAAGCCATTTGCCCAGGAAGTTACCTTGCTTAGGAAAACAGGCCCCGGCGTTGGCTAAAAGAGAAACATGCCAAGGGTTAATTTGTGTGTTTGTGCACAGATGTGCAAGCAAACACAGCAGAACGCTATCAGAAAAGAGCTATCGAGAAATGATAGCGCTTTTTGTGTTTTTCAAGAGGTTGATGTATTATGTATGCATTATAATGAATCCGTAAAGGTTAACATATGGAGAAATGATTTGTAATGAATGTCATTAGTGTTTTACAACAACCTGCAGAATAATAAATGTCAATAATCGAGCTTTTTTTTTTTTTTTACAAAGAAACAGTTGACGTGGAATGTTTTCTAACCTCACAACAAATTTTGAATATACAACAAGTCACAGAAAAGTACAAAATGTCAGCAGTTTAACAGTCAGTTAACAATGATAATCAGAATTCGTGGTAATAATTAATTGATAACAATGTTAATATTGGTTAAACTAATGAGGCTTGATGGGGCTGACTGAATTGGACGATCTGTATAATTGCGAGTGAGCAGTTGAGGAAGGCTCCTCGCGGCAAAGATAAAGAAGAGTGGGATGAAGTTGGCCACAAGAAGACTGAGACTCTCTGGTGGACAAACCTCAACACGTAGAGGGTGTGCTCTGTCGGACACAGCTGCTTTAGAAACCACGCCTCACCGTTTTCAGGGATACTGCATTTAAAAGTGATCTGCAGTTTCAACGCCCTGCCCTTCTGTCATTTACATTACGCAGTGCTGATAAACTGAGCAGGTGGAGACGAAATGGACTGACCTCCTGGCTGAAAGCATTAGCATCGAGTTGTCAGCGCTGGCCTCATTCATCCAGCCCCCTTGTCACCCTTCCAGATCTCTGCTTTCCACTTCATTAGACTGGAGCTTATTGTGCAACACCTAACAAGTACCGGACTCAAGGGAGGACTCAAGGGTCCCATTACAGCGCTGAGAAAAGCAGGGCCTGTGTGTTAAAGCTTGTTATTGTGACTGAGCATCAAGGGTGACAGTAAAAAGCTGAGCAAGCTCCTCTACCTATAAACAAGCATAAAGCTGCGAAGACCAAATTAAACTTTAGTGCTTTAACTGTTTTCTTCTTTCACGCTGAGCTCAAGACAAAATTGATGCGTCTTTGTCAAACAAAAACGGGCTTTTGAACTTTAACAAGGGCTATACTTTCAGACAAACACATCTCTTATTGCAGGACAATTCTAATAAAAAAATAACCGGTGAACCAAAATTAGAACCAGAGTGATATATATGCAAATTATTATTATTATTTTATAAGAGAACATAGTTTTGGTTACAAAAACTGTTGCGATTAAAGGTCAACTGATACAGGACTTTCTGAGGCTGATTCTGATTTTTGTTTTTTTTTTAGAGCAACTGATGACTCAGTTTTGATGAAGGTTTTTTTTTTCTTTTGTTTGGCTGATAAGTTGAGACATATTTCTTGTGATATGTAATTACTTATTGCCTGATGCTGATTGTCTAAAAGTACTAAATAATAATACGTTTGTAAGGTACAGTGCCGGAAAATTAAGCAATGGCCACATTGTTTTAATCCTCAAAATAATGAGGCACAGCAGTCAAGTAGAAGTTTGAACGTGCAGGTATCTAACCATCCATTCGAAATATCTAAATGTCTGTATTTGCTTCTAATCAAATAGGTTATGTTTTGTTTTTTTGTGGGGTAGGACAGATTTGTTTGATATTGTACCTTAAACTACAACTTTTATAACATAACATGCATAAGAGACTGTTTTCTGGTGAGAAAAAAAGAGATTTGAAAAAGAAGGACGTAAATAAATGCTACTTCAGAAGTTACATTGGGTTTGGAGGTGTGGCTCTTCAGAGTGATGCAATGTGGGTAGGTACCTGCTTTCAACTGCAACGACAGCAAACACCTCGAATTTCTTAAACTTAATGATATGAGAAACAGGACGATATCAGTGTAGAAGAGAGTTCACATCTTCAAAATTATTTTTCTTCAAAAAAGAAGTTAGAAAAAGAAAGACTTTTTATTTGGACTTATATGGCATGAAGCTGTGCAAAAAGAGCATATGAAGGCAAAACAGTTTCAAATGAAGAGCTTGGTTAAAAGAAAAAAACTAAAAATAAAAAAGTATTCTGCTTTTTCTAAAAAAAATTAAATAAAAAAAAAAGAGCATCTCTTTGTGAAACTGAATCAGAATACAATCACAAAACTTTTCAAACTCCAGTTTGAGGAGACACAATACTGAATACAAAGCCCCATCTGTGAAAAAGAGCACAGGCAAAAGCTGTGTGGGCAGAAAAGCAAGACTAGAAAGAGGGATAAGAATATTCACTGTCATTGTTGTCAGCCAGTATATGTCTCAACATAGACTGGCAGGAAACCCTGGCAGCCAAAAACAATTTCTGGGAGCCAACAAATGGCATTTAAACATACGTAAAACAGCCTTGACGGAGTGGGTTTCCAGAAAATACATTATCACAGGATGGAAACCTCTGCCAGTAATTCCAGGTCTGCAGCTGGACAAACAGCAACTACAAAGACTCGGAGCTTCCCAAAAAATGCACAGCACATTGGCTTGCTAAATAATTGAGGACTTGAATGACAGCAGGAGCCAGAACTCGGAAGCGATAAGATCTGTGAGACCAGCCAACGAGGCCTGGGCTCACTGCAAAGATGGAAGTCATGGTCGGAAGCATAACCTGCCTAAAGAAAAAGAGCCTGCTGCGGCAGGCGCTGAGAGATAAGAGAAGAAATACGGGAGAGGAGAAATTACCACCCTAAAGAAAAGTCTCCTACAAGCCAAGAAACCAACAAAAACAAGTTCTGTAAAGAAAAAAACAGCGTATTATTCAGTTCAACCCCACTCGGTCATTCTCTAGGTTTATGGAGAACAAACAAAGCATGAATCCGTCTTCCATCTGTGCAGGTTTATTCATTTGTTTTAGATTATGCATTGCACAGGTGACGAGTTTTATGTAATATTGTATATTAACTGCAGACATTTTTCCTTATTATGATTGAGATTTTTCTTCAGCAGGTCAAGTCCTCCTCATTCAGTGGCTTATATATGTATTGAAGGATTTCTACTTATGACATGAAGTGCTTGCAAACCCACAAACTACTTTCAAAACACACTTTTAATATGCTGTATCTCCACAGCTAAATCCTGAACCACACACCTTAGGAGATATGCATTTTCACACCAAACTGGACTTTAAAGTGCAGACACAGAGGATGTTGCTCTTTATATGCATAGTTGTATGGTATGGAAAATCAGCAGAGAGGTTTGAGTGCTTTGATGGATTTGGAAGCGGCAGTCAGAGCAGCTTCAGATTTTGGGGACGTATAGATGAGTAGGTCAGAGAGAGGAGGATGAACAACAGGCTTCATGTTGCACAGAAGGGAAAGAACAGCATGGGCTGCAGCGCTGAGCAGTTAAATCTGATTTTACAGTCACTTCAAACAGATGTGTTTGTCCTTTTGTCACACATGTAGCTGCAATTTGAGGCTTCCAACTGAGTATTATTTGAGAGAATGCAAATCAGAATATCCCTTCCCTTTATGACAAGTTATAAAACCAAACACAGCTATCTGGAAAACGCCATGGCAACTGCAATATAATATGAACCGAGACTTAATGCGTACTGCGACATAAAGAGCTTCTTAATTACTAATGATTCTGCAGCTTGACTCTGCAATCATTTGATCTGTGAAATGTTCAAAGCGATGTCTTTAGTCTTCGTTTCATCCAGCCAAGAGTTCAGATTAGACCACTTATACTGGCACAGAGTCCAGAAAATATTCACATTAAAAGTGTGAACAGCAATTAGAAACTGGCTGAGGTAATTATCTGATTATCAACTAGCTACATAACATAAACTCATATTTATGAAAATTAGAAAAGGTTCAGCTCAAATGTTCCCCCCCATGCCAGACATGATGTTTTGGGATTGTCTCAATGGTGTTTACACATAAAAGACAGCAGCACAAAGAGGTGTAGAGTCAAGAAATAATAAGTGGGTGGTAGATACAACAATTTAAAACATTTCAGCTATTTTTCTAATAGTCTTTCCTACCCTTTTTATTCCTGTCAACCGCTGTTTCTCTTGTAGACATTCTTGACATTATTGTCTTTAATTCTCTGAATCGTGTTTTTGATGAAACACTGGTTTTCCTTCTACGAAGGTAACGTCCTCACAGCTTCCTCTCCAGACAGTCTGCTGTTGTGGTGTCGGCTAGAAGGCAGATACTCAGATACGCAGCCCAATTTACTGCAAGCGTGGCATGGCTCTTTGTGGGATGCCAGCTGTGACAGGACAGGGCAGGCCGGCTGAATATTAAACCAGAGACAATGAGGGAAGAAGACCAATTGAGCAGAAACAGGTAAAAACAGCAAAGTGCAAATCCGGCTCTTCAATTAAGGCTGCAGGCAAACAGAAATAAGCCGAGCCTGAAGCTGCTGATAAATGTAGCTCTGCATGCTCGAGTAGAAACAGCTGAAGACAGAACTACAAAAACAGAGCCGAGATTAAACATAACATTCTGTTATATTTAGGCGTCTAACAATGCTGCAGGGCATGACTCCTTTTTGACTTTGCACAGAAACCAGCTGGTTGATGATTCATTACAATCCCACTAATTTCCTGCTAATCCTGCAGAATAAAGTCTCTTCTTGGTAACTGCAAACTGTCACAGACCTTGAAATTTACTACAGCTGATACATCAGTAGAAATATTTCAATTTGATTGAATAAGCAACAAAAAAGAAAAGAGTTTGAACTTTACAAAGACACTTTTATTTCAAGCAGTCTTGATATACTCTTGAAGTCAAGAGGGTCTAGCCAAGAAAAGGGAATCCCAGCAGTCGGGCGCAGTTCCTTTCTCTCTCTATCTCTCTCTCTCTCTCTTTCTCTCTCTCTCTCTATTTAGGTAATCTCTGAAAGATCAGAGGTGGTGTTAGACCAGGATGGGCGAGTTAAAAGGGGTGAAATTGGCAGCTGGGCAGTCAGTGTGAACCAACAGGTAAAGGTCAGCATGCATGTCTGCGCTGCTGTATGTAGAAACAGATCACAATAAGACAAAGGAACATTCCAGTGTTAGTCCAGATATAGTGATTTAATTTATTTTCAGGCCTTTATAAAGCATATTTATTATCTATCTCTCTCATACTCTTAAACTCTGCCTCCACTCAATTTTCCTTCCTGGGAAACTCCTGGGAATCCACCGGAGGCAGCCAGCAGTGACGTGCATCCAGAAAAGCACGTATGACTACGCAGACAATCTGAGCTCGCGACGGCCCTAGTGAAAAACCTCTGGGGCCGTCTGTAGTTTATATCTACAGATGTGTGCGTAGTTGGATAAATGCTTGAATGACATGTAACGAGTGGCGGAGACGGTGAGAGAGGAAGAGAGACAAGTGGAGGTTGGTGGTATAATGCAGCTCTTTGTTTTACTTGTCATCCTGGAGAAAAAAGCATCGCCGTTTGCCGGAGTCCAGCAGGCCTGTTAATTACAACGTGCTGTTAAAGCAGGTCAGCCACTCTGACCAATAAGAGACTGTGGATGAAGAAGACACTCCAGCCACGCCTCATTATAACATCACAACCATGTTGATTTTTTGTTTGTTGCTGCTTTCAATAAGATAGCAGATGGACAGATGGAATGTTTGGAGAGCACCAGAGCACCTCTGAACATCTTCCAGTGTACAGAGACACTTCAAAGAGCTGAACCTCCACAGGAGAACAAACCTCAGATCTCCACTGGGCATAACGCTTACAGTACGCTGACTGCTAGTCGCAGTTATACCTCCGTCACACGCCCACACAGCTCAGATGCAGCACAGCTTCATTTAACTTCACTCTTTTTCACCCAGTCTGGAAAAAATTGCACCAATGTGCTTACACGACAACAAGGCGCATTAAAAACTGCAGTTATTTCAAATCAGTGGTGCAGTTTGTAAGTTGACCTGTTCACGGCTGCGTAGCTTAAGGTCACACCACCCCACAAAAAAAGCACAAAATTAACACAGATATATTTACTTTTGGTTGAATACAAATGGTCAAAAACAGATAAGAACCAACCAGAACCCAGTGTACCAAAAATCTTTTTTTTTTTAAATATGTAAAACTACACTGGCAATGCAATGTAACATTAATCACAAGTTCAGTATACTTGGACTTGGAGAATAAGGATTATTATGCTTTAAGCCTATAAGCTCTAGACTATGTTAATGAAATTTGCACCAGATATAAACATATAAATAAATAAAAACAAAACATCCTCATTTTCAGTCAGCAAAGTCAAAATGCACATGCAGTGCATGAAATCTGATGCACCAGAATTAAAGAACAGTAAATTCTGCTTCCATTTTAGTCATTATTGTAGCAGACAATAACCACACTGAATAAAAAATGTTTATAAACCTTCAGATTGACCTGGTTTTCATGGTTTGTCAGCTTTTTAATCACATCCCAAAGTAAAGTGGGGACCTTACACCCAAGTTCTGAAAAGGCGTCCTTGTGTTGGAAGATCAGCGTTATGGTGCCTTTTGTAAATAATGCCAACAAAACCCACCTCAAAACTGTCACACCTACACAGTATAATCAGTCCTATGAGTTTAAAGGGGCAGCAGACTAAGCATAAAATCACACACTTCCCTCTTCCCAGCAACCTCCTATAGTCCTTCCCAAATCCAGCCAAGACGTATAATCTCTCCAGCATGTCCTGGTCTGTCCCTGGACCTAATCCTGGTTGGGCGTGCCTGAAAAACCTCCACAGGGACGCAGCCGAACCAGATGCCTGAGCCATCTCAGCTGCCTTCTCTCAATGTGGGGGAGCAGTGACTCTTCGTCTCGCCCAATCTTTAAGGGAAAGTCGAGCTACCCTACGGAGGAGGTTCATTTCAGCCGCTGGTACCTGTGATCTGGCTCTTGCGTTCACGACCCACAGTTAGTGAGGATATGTGGGGGTAGGAACATCGATTAACCAGTAAACAGAGTCTTGCCTTTTTGCTCAATTCTCTCATCACCCCAACAGATCGGTACACAGTTCGCACAGATCTGCCTGTCGATCTCCTGGTCCGCTCTTCCCTCACTTTCAAACAAGACCCCGAGACACTTAAGCCCCTCCACTTCAAGCAGAACTTCACTCTTAACCTGGACTGGGGCATTTCACCTGTTTCCGACTAGGAACCGCAGCCTCAGATTTAAATGTGCTGGTGCACAGTATAGTTTGCCACAAACAGGATCTGGAGCCCCTTTGATAACTCTGACCTATACGTATCATTAATTCGATATTTTATTGATCCCTGCTGGACACATCTCTTCCTGCATGACCAACTGTTGCAGGTAAGTTATTTGAGGCTATCTGTCAAGTGAAATTATGGTTTAAATCCTGGTCATTTGATTAAAAACCCGTCAGTTTCTACAATATCGTCTTGTTTCCTGCACTGTTAGTATATTACAACAGTGTAATTATAGTGGACCTCCTGAATGCAGAAGGAATAAAAGCATGACTGCAGAAACAAAATACCAGACTAACAGTGCAGAATATGTGTCTTTTGATATTTTCACTCTCAGCTATTTCACATCAACAAGTGCCACTTTGAAATCATACTGGACTTGTTGACTTGTCACATCTCCAAAGTGTTCATATATCCCACACAAACACAAAACAAAACAACAAAGACGCAGAGAAAGACAGCAGAGCAGCACAATGCAGCACACTGCTGCGCCGGCGAACCAAATGATGAAAGCAGCAACAAAACAAAGAATCAAAGATGGATTCTGTGGTTGAGGAATAGATCACCTGTTGAGCCATCCACCTGGCATTTCTTGTTTTCAAAAAGAAAATAAAACACAGAGCTCCCCGTGCACAGCACTATACACGGAAATACTAAATAAAGACTATAGAAATCCAGTAAATAGGATTCAAAACTGTTAACAGTGCTTTTTCTATAATGATAAAGTAATCACATTAAAACAGAAAATATGTGTTTCAAAAAAGAGAGATATTAGTACAGATAACGGCATGAAGCAGATGAAGTGCTGGATGAGGAATATGAAAAAAAAAGGCTTCAGAAACGCATAAAAGCATGAAACTGCCTCTTCAGAAGAGGGCTGTACACCCCCATGAGGCATCAGGCTCACTATCACACTGAACTGCTACAGCTCACAGACAGAGAGGGCTGCACAAACACTTGTGGAGGTCGCCGGTAATAGAAAAACCTCTCTGACGGCTGCCAAGGACTCTGTTCTTAATCAGCTGTAATAAGTCATTATCTTTCCTATAGGCTTTAACGGTGCACGTGCACTCTGCATGCATGCATGTTGGCTCATAAAGAGCTTCCAAGTATGTACTTCGTAAAAATTGACTGGTTAGGTGACATTTGGTCTAGCAGTTTAAGCAGCAAAGGAAGTCTGAGAATATAAAAGGGATAGATTTAAAAACCCATCTGGATTTGAGGAGCTACATATTCATGAGACGAGCAGGGTTATGAAGGAGGGAGACAGCAGTGGCGGAGGACCTCTTTACAATTCTGCCTCTGTGTCCCTGCGTTTATGGCCTTTATGAGTGTAGAAGTAATTAAACATCCTTAGAGCCTCATAGGTTGCATAAACTATGAAATAAAAATGAACATTTATACACTCGAAACTCTGCAGTGTTGCTGTTCATGTTCTGCATTAATGTTGCTGGGTTTTGGGGGATGTTGTTGTTCCCCCTCTATTGCATGTCAGAGTATGATTCTTTCCTGGGGTGTGCACAATCAGCTGACATGATTAAGACTGATCAAAAATCCCTTTTTTTTCTTTTTGTTTGCTCACATGCACTCTATGGAAATTGAGCAAAATTACTGAAATCTTCCACTTGCGCCGGTTCGTGAAGCCTGTCTAGACTGGTCAGAGTATTTTTGTTATTTCTGTTGTTCAGAAGTCAATTTGCTGACAGCTTCAGGTGGATTTCAAACTATCCTTCTGCTCATAAAGCAAGTCAGTGCTCTCTGAAGGAGCCCAGACATGTCAAACTGAAGGCAGGAGATAATAACAACTGAACTGTCGACTTGTCAGATCTGCAAAGCTAAAAAATAACGACAGACGAGCATCTTTCCGTGTTCACAGAACGTCTACCAATACTGACGCTTAGAGTACACTGCAAAAACAGCCTACCCTCTAAAAACAAGGCTAATATTTCATAAATCTAGTCAAAATTGTCTTTTTAAGCAATAATTTCTTTGCCAGTGGAGTAAATAAAAAGACTTTACCAGAATTCTTAAAACTACCTAAACAGTCTACTAATTTTCTTGAAACAAGTTCTTTCAAATCTTCTTAGGAAGGACTTTTTTGCAGTGTAGCAGTAGGAGTGACAAAACCTTGCCCATGCTATGTTTTGGCAATTATTTCTTTCTTTGTGTACTATTAAAGTGAAGCCTATTTAATTACAGGTTTTACTGCCGAAGAGACAAAAGCGTCACTACAGGGAAAATGCAAACAACATCAGCTTCGTTCCTACTCGTCTCTGTATCCAGGAGAGAACATTTAAACACCAACATTAATGCCCTTAACAAGATTATCATTATTTTAATATCTTTTCAGTGGAGTGAAAACCCAATTTGTGCTGCTACTGTAAGATTGTGAGCCCAAGGTTTCCTAATTATGTGCAATTTGCACTAAATCTTGTCATTCTTAATGCTACAGAGCAGAAACTCTGGCATGGTTAATTCTTTTATAAGACAGGATTACTGAGCTGACTGTGACATACAGTTTGCTGCTAACGCTCCCAGCGAACCTGCTTCTGAACATCTCGTAGTATTAGAGCGCTGCCACGCTCACTTCCAGACACGGTCAACAGACTCGTCCAACAAGCAGCCCCCCACAGGAAGGCATTTGGCTGGCCAACGGTTATCAGTCAACGTCATTGAATTACCCTGTGTACTTTAAGTCATTTATCAATTACATGGGCTGATTAAATGATTTACCAAAACAGACGGAGGCAGCTGCGACAGAAAGATGACCAACAAAAAACCAGACAGTTAAAGACAGGACACATTCAGCTCCACCAAAACGAAGGGAGAACTGAAACTGAGAAAACTCAGAACGGAAGCCTGAGATTTGTATAGTTTAACTGTCAAATTACGGTAATTATCCAAATTACTTACAATGTCACGGATTTCATATTGGACTTCAAGGGCACTTAAAAACACCTTACAGGAACATTGTGGGGGTTTGTTGAGGCCTTGAACTCTCCCCCATTGAATGTGTTTTGACTGCAGTTGCTCAACACCAGTAGTCAAACAGACAGAGATTCCTCTGCAAACAGTCCGTTTTATAAACTTTTTAAACATACACAAAGTTAAAAATACCCCAGTTTGTCTGTAGTGACCCTATCCACACTATCACTTAAGTGGAATGACTTTTTTTGAGTTTTGTCAAAAGCTTCAAAAGGTCCATTGTCCCCATTAACTGCCATTAAGCTGCAAACTATTCTGCTATATCTCAAAACTGCTTTAATTTACATAATTAAAGTTTACAGGCCTTGCCATTTATTAATACACCTAGGATTGTTTTATCTCCAGACTGTTGCTTTAATTGTCTCTCTTATTGTTGTGTTTGGTGGTGACGTCTTTCAAACTGCGTAAACCAAATATAAGGCAAGAAAAAAAGCCATTAAAAGCATCAGAACAAGGTCTAGTGGCTTTAAAAATAATGTGGAAATGCTGCCAGTCTTTCAATTTCACACTTAAGACGACTCATTTCAGCTGATGTTTTTATACAAACTAATACGTTTTTATTTCATGATCTTTTTTAAATGCTCTTTCATCTTTACTGATTAATTGTACTTTGTTTCATGCGAGCGGTCTGATGAGGTTCGTTAATCGCAGAGGAAAAATTAAACTATCTATCGCAGCTGCTCAGTCAGTCTGCATTTACTCTGCAGGGTTCAAGTGACCCAATTCCAATTTTACGATCGGATATGGATCGGATATTCTCTGAGTGGTTTCAGGCTTCATTTATACGTGGAAATAAATCAGATATGAACTGATATGAGTTTGCATCTGTAGTCTAAGTGGACAGATAGAATTTTCCGTTATTGCAACTGAAAAACCCTTGAAGATGTGTCGGTGCCGATGTAAACACAGGCGGACAGGCTCTACTCTTCCTCCTCTGCTATAAAATATGTATAATTCTTTGCTCATCGAATGCTTCTGAAGGCAATATTTGGATAATATCTTGTGATGTGCCTTTCACAACTTCAAGAACATCAAGGCAGACACGGATCTTCTGTTTCAGCCAATAACTTTTGTTAAACCAACTGAAAACATAGTGGTATGAATGTCCGCACACTACATATTACATCTTCTTTGAACTTGAAAACATGCCACATATATATATATATATATATATATATATATATATATATATATATATATATATATATATATATATATATATATATATATATATATATATATATATATATATATATATATATATATATATATATATATATATATATATATATATATATATGTTTTTATGTCTGCTACCAGGACAAAAGTGCAGTATAACGGAGGCAATTTCTCTTTTTGATGGGAATTATTGTGCCAGTTTATTTACAATTCTACTGCCAGAACACTTTTAATTAGAAGAGCAAATGAAAAAAATGTCAACAAACAAGAAATAAAAAGATCAATCAAAGCAACCGCAAATTATCTCAAAAAAAGAAAAATGACATTGGTCTCCTGCAGACTGGTTGCCTCGGCAACAGGTCAGCATTTGCACGAGGCTGTTTGCAGTTCAGCGCTGAGCTCCATACATGCACTCTTCCACACATATTTGCACAGCAAGCATGGAGTTAAAGGTTGCAAACGTATCACGCTGAGACACATAGCCAGTGACAGATGTGGCACGAGCAGGGCAGAAGAGATTACAAGTTGTCACGTCAACATGGCACACAAATCTGTGTTGTGATGCAGATCATCATTTGTCACAGTACAAGCAGCGTGCTGTCAACTGCCATGACTGAGAAGATGAATGTAAAATCAAAGAATGGGAGGTGGGTTTCCCTTCAGCTGCCTTGCAAATAATTACTTTTTTTTTATACATTTTTTTTAGAAGGCTGTTCTAAAGGGTTTTACAAATGCCCTCATTCATCCATTGATCTTTATGTGTTTATTTTGTTTCTAGTTAAGAAAGAAAAATCATCTATGTCATCTATGATGACAGTGAGAACTTAAAAAAATACATTCCTAGATGTAGTTTATGAAAGAAAATATGAAATATGCTTAAAGTAAAGCCAGATCTGTGACGCAAGTCATTAGGAATCCATATTTCAACTTGTGTTAGAGAGTTTTGTCATCCATGTGGTGATCCCAGCGTGAGTGTAGAGATAAATGGTGCACAGCAGTCCCTAGTGGGGTGTTATAGTAATTGCTTAATCCACAAGTCCCCTGAGGATGCAACAAAGAGGGCTACAGAGGGCTAAATCCTGAAAAACAGCAGCTCCAGCTACAAGTCTCATGTCACCATCTGCTGCCCACCTGCTCCACTCCATCATTAAGGACAGAGCAGCAAAATTCAACGAGCTGATAGATTCAACTTCAAATTCTTACCCCAGTGTGGTCTCAGCCAGTCACAGAACGCATTAATTATATTCAGTCACATTCAGTGTATTATTGCAAAACAGTGAATTTAAAAAAATTCAGAAAAAATAGTTTTCCCCTTAAAGTCCTGCAAGTGTGCTGACAGGGAACAAGAAGCATATTTCCAGAGATAAACTAGGGACAACATATTATGATTTAATTCAGTTTAACATTTTATGTTGGTGATGTGTTGTTAAAATTCTGTCTTGAGTATTGCATGATAACAGAAATAACAGACTCCAATGTGCAGTTTTCATTTGTGCATGCTGCTTATCCGACTCTAACTGTCCATGTATGCATCAAATTAATCAAAACTCTAATGGTCATGCAGTAATGCATGTGTGTGTTTGCTTCTCCGTGTCTTCATCATGCATCCATAGATCATTGTGTACACTGAGATTAGCTCTCTCTCTTCGGCTGCTTAACGCTGCATGTCGTTCTTCTGCATGCCTTGTTCTCTCCATGTCTCTTCTCCACCGGTGCCGCATGCGTTTCAGCGTCTCACTTGCACTGCAGTGGGATGAATGGGCGTGACAGATGGACACGAGGGGTTCTGTTGTCACGCAGTGTAGGTGAGAAGTGAAGAAGAGGAGGAGATGATGAGTTAGACGTTAACAAGCTGTCAATGCAAACACAACGCCCACTGCAACAACAAAAACAACCCTCGGACAAAGCTTGTGTTAGAAACAATAACCAAAGAGATAAATATCTAGGTAAAGCTTGGACCCATTATATATATATAAATAGATTATTGCCTGATTAAATCGTGTATTAGTCTATTTTTATAAGATCCTTTGTTTGAGACATTTTTAGGCTGCAACATTTGGCCAGAAGATGAGTAGGCGCCAGTACACAGGTGTAAAGGCTTCGAAAATACAAGGATTAGTCCAAACAAATTCACATACATTCTTTTATTTTGGCTCAAAGTTGACTTTCATATAAGAATCTGATGATGCCTCCCATGAGGTTGTGTGGAGGGAGGTGTGTTTTATAATGTGTATTTCAGAATGTCACTGCAGTGAAACAATGAGTAAATTCTGGTTTATTGCTCTGATTTACTGCTTTGCTCAGTGACTTTCTCACTTCCTCACATCCTTGTTGTTATGGTGCATTCAGTGGCAACTGGGAACATTGCGTTTCTAATCCCTGACAAAGAAAAATCCAATAAATCAAGAAGACTTAGTAATTAATGTTAAAATTCCCATCCGTCCATCCATCCATCCATCCATCCATCCATCCATTCATCCATCCATCCATCCATCCATCCAGAGCCCCACACCTCCATCTCCTCAGCCACCTTCTCTTGCTCCTTTGGGAGGATGCCAAGGCATTCCCAGGCCAACTAAGAAATAAAATCCCTTTAGTTGTTCTTGAGTCTGCATCTGGAATTCACTCGGTTGGATGTTCTCGACACACCTCCCCAAAGAGAAGTGAGGAGGCTTTTTTACCTCTACTTAATAACTGCCTATAATCTTCTATGGTCAAAATACTGCAGGGCTACAGCACCACAACTCAATTTTATTATTCCCCTTTTGAGGTCAAGAGCACAGATTCACGCAAATTGAAATGAGGACACAAGTTACACTCGTTACACTTACGAGACAGCGTAGAGAAGCTGACCTGAGAAATCACACCATCACACACTAACACACCTAACTGGCGTTTTCTTTCACAAACACTTACATTTCTCCGAGTCTGCAGTTTGGCAGTTAGCAGTTAGTAATGATCTAGTCTAAACCCGTAGGATATAACTACACATCTTGTGTTTACACTCGCTCAGGTTGTTAAAGCACCTTACCACTGATTGGACCACTGAACCGACAAAAAGACCATCTCAGCAAATATGTTAGTCCAACTCATAATCCACTGTTTCCCTGGGCCTCGCTTCATTCATCTGTGTTTTATCAACGTTTTTAAAGGCCTTTTCTTGTATGGACATTTTACAAACATACATATAATAAATTATGTCTGAAACAATGTGAGAATGTTACGTTATGAGTTTCACAGTTGGTGGTGACTTTCGATATCCAAATATACGCTGCCAAGGACAGTAAAGGGTTTAACAATAAGTCCTCTTTAAAAAAAACCTTTACCGGAGCTTTCAACTTCCTTAGACCCCTTCAGTGTCTCTGCTTTCTGCTGCCTCTCTGTAGACACATAAATACACTGGCCACCGTGCTTTGAAGCTAAAGCAGGACATTATTGAGAGCCGAGGTGGTGTTCAAGTGAGAATATAGAAGCATTTGAAACATAAAGAAACAGCTATTTAGTGCTTGCTCCTTCTTTTTTCATGCCACCTGTTGACTGAATGATGTTCAAATTTGACAGTTGTTAAATGTCTTGTCCCCGAGCCCCAGAGCTCTTGGCAGAGCTGCCTGCCACTAATCCACAGAGCACGAGCCCTGACTTACAACTACTGAGAGACAGACCCACAGAAACGGAGATGGAGACTGACAGAGTGACAACAGCAGTCACAGACAGAGAGCCACAGCGGCTCACCGAAGAGATGGACAAAATTCACATGGCCACAAATTAAAGTGAGGGACAGAAAGAAGCTGGTGACGAGTGGGGGAAGTGATGAAGTGAAAAGAAGGAGAAGAGGGCAGAATTGGACCAGGATGAAGAGTTAACATGAAAACAGAACAAGTTGCAGAAAAATAATTTAAGAAATCGAGGCCAGAGTCTACATGAGCCACCAAGAAATAAAGAGAGGGAGAGGAGAAGACGTAGTTTGCAAGGTGTTCTCCAAATCCATTTGTCACCCTGAGACTCATTAGTGTTTGTGAGCGAGCGTCTGGGTATAAATAGGCTTGGGAGCATGTGTTTGACGGGAGGGAGTCTAGGACTTGACGACGAGACATTAATCTCTCAAGAGAACTCTCAGAGGACAAACAGATATCCTGAAAATAAGCACTCCCTTTTATCAGTCGGTGGCTGCCACCGGAAGTTGCTTTAACTCCAGCCGTTAGATTCAGACCCCACAGAGCATTTATCTTTAATCGCCCACAAATCCCTCAACAAGTACTTTTACACTGGTTATTTAGAAAGAAATTGAAGAACATATATTCTTAATTTGACCTCAAATGATGTAAAAGCAGGACTGGGGAAGTGTTCAGGGTGTATCCCTGACTTTTCCCCAAAGATAGTTGGGATAGGCTCTAGTGGATGAAACAGGAAAAAGCAGGAATCTATAATGGCTCGTTATGAAACTATATTATTTTACAACAGAATTCAAACGTAAATTTCTTTCCTTTTACTTTGAGGAGAAAAAGCTGCAAACGCTGCTTGAAGATGAACTAAAAACAGCACATGTGAACTAATATTTATTTCACTTAATTACTGAGCAAATATCAACAAAGTAAGCTGATGATTTTCATTTTATTTATTTAGTTTAATTTTAACTAGATTGACTGTTAATTGATATTACAGCAAAGACCAGTTGGTTTGTTGCCTTCAGTCAAACATATCTAAGCTTACGATCACTCCGTGTTCAGGCTCGTTTATGTTATCAAGCTGTTTGTTGTTAAACCAAATTACTGAAAAGAGTACAGACAGTGACTGATTGATCATTAGAGAAATGTTCAGCCTGGAATTCAATGATCACTGATTTTCCTGACTGATCCGAAATGAAGCTCACATTCTGTCGCTCATATGGACTTGGATGTGATCCTGTACGAGAGACTTTCCTCTTTGACGTTCGGCAGCTTTTCAAAAACACAGCATCCCTCCATTCCATCTTTCCAGCCCTGCTTCTTTTTGGATTTTCTTTTCCCTTCATCTCCAATTTGTGGCTGAACGAGTCTTCATGCTTATTCAAGATGCTTTGGAGATATTTCCAGGTCCTCGCATGAAAGCCTGTCAGTCACTCGAAGCATGCTGTCGCACTCCTTTGTGTCACTCTTGTATGCGTCTCCTCCACACAGCCATGAAAAGGGGACACCGCCCTTAATTGTTTTTTTTTTGTTGTTTTTATCCAACCCCTTTCATTCCTACTGAGACATGGTAATATGTTGTTTCTAACCTTCTGCTCCAGATGTGTGGGAATTTTCATTTTTGTAACATGCCACCTCCAGCTACTGCCCCGCCCTTGTGTCAGCCCTGCCACCACCCCCTGACTCACACAAAGCTCTCCTTCAAAGTGTCTCAACCATTTTATAGTAGATGTCAACATCACTAATCTGCAGACACGAGCAGCCAATAATTACTTAAGTTTGCTGTCATTTCGCTTCCCTTTCATCTCTTTCTCCAAATATTTCGTAATCCTGAATGAGTGCTCTGATGAACTGTGGTGATTATTTGTCTGTGATGTGATTCATCACACAGTGATTTTAATTATTCATTTAGATACCACACTTCAGTAAAACCTGCAAACTATTTAAAGGCTGAACATGCGGATATTTCCGTCTGGAATTGGAGAGTCAGTACATGGAGAAGATGCTGCACTTGCATTTGCCAGGTGGCCACTAACACGTCGCCAAATGACTGACAATGTTGACTTTTAACTGCCTGCTGTGTAAATGAGCAACCGTTCTCTAACTTAAAAAGGTCACGCAAATTAGTTTTCACAGTTTGTTTGCTCTGCCACCAAGTGGCCGAAAAGATCTGTCCTCGTTATCTCTAAACCCATTTAACGTTCACACCAAATCTAACAGAAGATCAAGACTGTCAGATACCTTATTCAGTGCACAACTTAGAGACTTTTATCCTGGCTATTCAGTCCTACGTGCACCTCTGGTGGACATAATCTGCTCGCTCAGAGCAGGTGATATGAGAGTCACAGAAACTGTGGAGAACAAGCGTCATTTGTTTGAGACTTTAACTTGACCCAATACGTGTGAAATAATGACCAGCAGGACAGAAAACCCTGGTCAAAATTTTAAAAGGTTTGATATGAAACTATTTGCGAAGTCAAAATGTTGTATCTGCTCAAGGATTTGGATGATTTTTTGTAATTTTAAGGATTAAACCCCATCATTTTCATTAACAAAGCTATCACGTCGGATTATGCTCTGATGTAAAGGTTTTAGCTGAACAAATCATCTAAATCCTTGGATAAGTAAGGTTTGACTCACTTTTAAGTGCCAACACTGTAGAGATTTATATTTAGACGTCTATCTTTATGTGTTATACATTGATTACCAGCTTAGAACAAAAGTCTTTGACTGAATGTGTTGATTGACGCTAAATGTCCTTGAGCGGTTTCTGGGTGCAGCACACTCTTCTGATCGTGTTGCGGAGGAGAGGCATGCATTATGTTGCATTATCCACCAACAAGGTTCATTTATATATATTTCGTGTGCAGGGGTGTCATTTTGTAAAAACACCATCCGTACACATATGTCAATAAGCAGCACTATAGCAGACAATTTTGCAGAAGAATTCACTGCTGATAGATTCTAAATATAACCTGAACGCTGTTGGTGAGCACACGTTCCCACTGAGTAATGCCAGAGGTCAACTGCTCATGTCATGTCAGAGTGACTGCAAAGGAAAAAGAAAACATATCAAGGAGAAAATCTCACTTTGAGGGGGAGATGGAGCGCTCAGAAATACTGACAAAAGCTCTTTGTTAACTCCTCGCTGCTCCTCGCTGTCTCTTCACAATCAGCGTCACCCTCACATCACCCCCACATCTCCTCTTCTCTCCTCCATGATCATGACAAGCACAGTTGGGGAGATTCAAGTGACGTTTCAATCGTGCCTGGAGACAAACGAGGCCACGCAAGTCTTCATCCTTTAACGTGAATCCTTACTGATGCAATCTTCGGCTCACTCAGGCTGGATCCAGAGTTCACGCTTGCATGTGATCAACAGTTCAAGTCAGGCAGAAACGCCCCACATATATTCCGTCTTGCTCCTGCAATGCGAGGATTTGCTGCTTGTGTTTTTTTTAGTCGCTGTTAACTTAATGTCTTTTGCATCGGTCAGGCAAAACAGGTTACCAGAAGGCTTTCCCTCTTGGACACTAAAGCGCATTTGTGACATTTTATTTCATGAACTTAAAATTCAATTGACATTCAAAAAGAAGAAGCAGTAAACTCAAAGCACATTAGCTTTCACACAGATCCATCCCACCATACCCGTATCTTCTCCACACTAAAGAAATCCCATCCAGCACACACAAATGTCAGCTGGCCGCATTTTATCTGCCACCTCTGGCAGTTTAGCTCTCTCAAACCCTTTAAATCAAATTGAAAAAGACAACCGAGTGTAGGTGGCAGAGGATGAGGACAGACATTTATGCAGGAAGTTTGTCTTGGTGTAATCTCTGAAGCTGCTACTTCGGTAAAAGTCCTTGTGTGTGTGTGTGTGTGTGTGTGTGTTTGTGTGTGTGTGCGCGCACCTGCGTACACGTCTGTGTGCACATGTGTGTGTGCAGTAGCTGACTCTTTGAACCCTCCATCCTTCTGCCATTGATCCTAAATGCATTCACGAGCACATGCACAGACACACATTAACTCAGTGCTCGGTGATGAGATCGAACTCAGGGCATGATGAATAAATAATGTTTAAACTCTGGGGGTTCACTAGACTAATTAACAGTGGAAAAAAGCATCGTCACAAGAAGCAACAATACAAGAGAGCAATAGAAGGCCAAGTAGTAAATCAAGAATTACTGCACATGCATACTTCACACTCACACACACACGCACACTCACACACACTCACGCACGCACAACCTAATTTGCAATTTTGTGTGCTTTGAATGAAAAGACAAAAGAGGGAAGGAGAGGTGTTGGCCTCTACTGAATAAAACCCTGTGGGCTAATGAGAACTCCATTGCACAGCAGCTCATAAAACACAGCCATACACACCCATTTCCGTGGGGTTTGTCAACCAACAACACATTCACAGACGCTGTCACTGAGGTCATTAGGGTAGTATAATCATGAAGAATAACCAATGTAGCTGGGCCAGCTGTCCTGCTAACATCATCCAACAGGTTTCCTCTGATTATATGTCACTAAATATGAGCAGGCAACCGGGGGAGGAGGAAATTAACATGAAATATCATCAGAAAAGGGAGTGGCAGCACTGCCGGTTGGATTGGCTTTTATTTGGGCATGTTCATATCTCCATGGAAACAGCAACATTCGATATACATGAGGACACATATGGGAGACAAAAACAAGTCCAAATAAATTGGACTGGCAACCAAATATAAGCAGCAAAAGAATTTAGATGAACTGAAAGTGACGACAAATGTCTTAAAAATCCCCAAAGGATGCACAGGAAGTCATGGTGGAGTTTGTGAAGAAGCTTTTGACGAGTGAGGCGGCATCAGCAGTTTGATTCCTAGAGGAACTTGCCGAGCTCCACAGCCTTTGAACATACAGGAGGCAGGCGGAGGCAGAAGGCAGAGGTACGTGACTCCCATGACAACATCTGTGCACAAACACACCATCACGCGCGTTCCCAAAGCCCCTCAATGCCACAAGTAATCGAGATTAAACACCATAAGCCACCATGCAAGCACAGAAAGTTAAAAAAAATCAATTAAAGTGAGAAGAACTACAAATCTGACGAAAATTGCATGGACACATAAATGGAGAGGCGTGAGGGGACCTCTCCAGGAGCCCACCTGAAAGTTTCCCAACATCCTCCATCCGGGCTGCTCTGTCCCTCAGTGTCTTTTCTCGTGTAGGTCATTCCATCCCTCCACTCATCACGCATTCATCCACTGCTGTCACCAACTCATTGGGACACTGGACGAGGTGGAATATTGTGTATAAGAAATGAAGATAGGAAAGGCAGGGAGGGACAAAAGGACTCTGAAAGAGGTGGGAGTGACGAAGAGAGCTGGAGAAGGCGCAGCGAGTGAGGAAGATGCACACTTAGTGAGGAGACGTAAGCTGTCAGTTTCGAACACGGTCTCTCTCCATTGTTTCATTGTGCATCTCTATCTGTCTCTTGTTTGCCGTCCTCTCCATCGCCTTCGTTATGTCCATCGGAGTGGCCGTGCCAAGCTAGCAGGGCAGGCGGAGAAATCACAGGTTGATCAGGGAATGAAATGCCTTGTTTTAGAGGGCTACTAGACCGGTCTGCCTGAAGTCATGCGCTGAGCAGGCGTATGGGTGTGTGTGTTGGCTTTGCGGGTGTGTGCTGACTGTCCTGTCAGCCAGCCAGAGCCCCAGATTACAGACGCTCCACTGGCACGTCCCACTTCATCCTTTCACCCCGGCGACACCTCCGCTCCCTGCTTGCTTTTCCCATTCTCTGCTCATCATCATCCCCTCCTCCCCCCTATTCACCTCCATCTGCCTCCACCGATCCCTCCCCACCTTCTTCTTTTTTTTTCCCCATGGAACCTGAGAAAGAATAAATTTTAATTTCATCAATCTCCAAAATGAGAACAGCCAACTCCTCTCATCCCACAGGAGCAGAAAAGCTCATCAATCTCTGCATCTTCATTTGCTCTTATAAAAAGAGCCCCATCTAAGCGGTGTATATGCACACGTCCAAGAGCCCCACTGGAGCTCCCAGCTTAGATAAAGACAGCCAATCACAGGCTGGGGAATGAGGAGTGCTGTGGTAATGAACACCAGTGGGCCTGAGGTGAGGTCAGTGTGAAAACTCAGCGAAGATCACAAATCACGCTGACCAACAACTGTGGGTAAAATCAGAGGTGGATGAAGGCAAGGCCTTTGCTGCGCTGCTCTTCAGAGACAGCAGTGATGTTTAATTAACATGTGATATCATTCATAAAAAGCAGGAAAAGGTCAACCAAACCTCCAAGGGCCAATGCAGCAAACTTAAACTGCTTTCATAATGACGGTTTGACAAAACAGAATTTTTGTCATCTGAAATCAATGAAGCAATGTTCCATCTTCTTTAAATCACACATTTAACGCATGTCTAGTATTACTGAATATATTAAATAGAGCAAATGTGTGCAAAATATCACAACTCTCTGAATCTCAAGGCTTTTTCACTAAAAAGCTGATAAATAAGGTGTAGTACTACAAGTGCCGAGAAACTTGAAATGATAGATGAAATAGCTCCAACCTCAGAGGAAAATACAGAAAGACATTTCAGACAATTAAACTCTTTAATGTCACTGTCCATCAAGTCAAACATCAAAGTCAAACTGAACTTTATCACGAACATTTACACACTCCTTACAGCGCATAGTGGAGAACGAATCAGAATAACTCATTAAAATAGCTCATTAAAACTTCATAACTGTTGTATCGTAATGTAAGACAAAGAGTTTTATGTGACTCCCGCAGATATGTTTAAGAAGAGCTACACCTGCTGAGCGATGCAAGCTTGACAACAGCCACACAGGGCTCGACAACTGCTGAACATGCAGCTTTACTCCCGACAGAGCAACACAAGAAGACACGCACATATGTTTAATTATTTATTGCCTATAAGCAGTGTCAGACATAAATTGTGTGCGACATGAGTGCTGGTGCTCACGCCGTCTGTGTTCCTGGCTCTGTGGATAAGTAGCAGAGGGAAAAAAGCATGTTGCTGTGCTTACGCTGTGAGTTAATGCCTCGCAAGGACAAATAAATAACAAGCAACAAAAACAGTACCTTTGAAAAACAACCCTCTACCCACCAAGCAATTTAACAGCAACAAATACATACAGATTAGATATTAATAGCTTACTGTGTCCTTTTTGACCTTTTAATTATTCTGATTTGTGTACAGAGCGAGCATGCTGTAATTGCATTAGCATCTCTACAGGTTTGCTTAATGTTCCAGTAGAGGTGCTGTTATGATTCAGTGAGCAGATAAGGCAACACACCTTTTCTTTTCTTTATATATATATTTTTGTGTACAGCGAATGATCAACAGCATGTGTCTCTACACGTGCGTGTGGTGCAGTGACTCATTCCAGGTTTATTAGCTCAGTTTCCACTAGTCAACCCTCAGATGTGTAATTATGCTCTATCAGCAAATAAATGATTTGGTCATTATAGACCATAATTGGTTATGGAAGAAAGGCCACAAGATATTGTCCATTTCTCTCCTGCTGCTGAACATCTTGTACTCCGTTGCTTCTATTACCGGAGAACTGTACTTGCCCCCTGTTTGCACCCTTCTTCCTATTCCCCTCTTCCTCTTCTCTTTCCTTTGAGCATTTCCCCTGAGGTAACCGCAGCTCCTTGTTTCCCTTAATCTTTCAAGTGAGGCATCTGGCAAACAGACTTAGTCTCCACCTCCCTCCATCGCATTCAATTATCCCAACATTTATTCAGTTCTCCGCCCTTTCAACCATCCCTCCACCTTCCTCTCTTTCTCTCAACTTCTGTCCTCTTCATGTTCACAAAGGCTCAGCTCTTGACAAAAGCGTGCATCTTTCCTGTCTTCCTAACCTCCTTGATCTTTTCCTTCTCATTTTCCTCTCAGGCTCAGAGCATTTTAGTTTCAGGCACTGAATTATCAAATAATATATATGAGTGAACAGGTCAAATTGATGTACATACTTTTAAATACTCGCTCCATCACGGGCTTGAAGGTGTGCATCCACATATTGTTAAAGGAAAAACCTTACAGGTTAAAAGCTCAATCGTGGATCACTTTTGTTTGTTGAAGAGAATTTTTCCAGAATTCAGAACTGACGTCAGGTATCCTCCATCCCTCCCTCTGCAACTCGTTTACTGTTGCTGTGAGCATGTTCCCCAATGCATCCTTCATGAAAATGTTTGTCTACACCACCGCCGTGGAAAGCATTACATGCTTTAATAATAAGTTGAAAAAATAAACAAGAACGAACATGAAAGCTGAAGCACACAAGCACAGCTGCCTTAAAGTCAAAGTGAGAGGGAAGTTAAAGCATCTCATGCCTCTGAAATATGATATGACACTAGTAGTAAGAGGAGTCGGTCTGGGAAGCAGGGGAATCTCAGAGCCTATGTTTGCTTTTCTCTGGCAGAATGCATCCGACCCTCTTCCCGTTCAAACAGATTTCCACTCTGCTTTGCCAAGAGCTGATATTCATGATCATTTATCTAATTGGCCCGATACAATAGGACAGTACAGATGACTCCCATTGAAGTTTGTTCTCTGATTGGTTATTTGTCTATCCAGCTGTAAGGCATTTTGGTGTGTGCCAGTAAATACACCCTTTGGTATTTCAAATAAATTAGGATGGTTCAGACTAATTCAGATTTGCACACTTGTCTGGCAATGGAAGTTACATCGGGACTAAAGAGTTTCTAATACGGGCAACAAGGTGATGAAGATAGGGAACAGACTGAAAGCAGCATCAGTACCCTGGTTGATGGAGGTGAAGAGGAAGTGTTTGAGGAAATGCTTCAAACTGCTCTCCTGCTGCAGCTCATCAGTGCTGCCATTAACAGAAGCATCACGATATGAGATGAATAAAAGTCCGTAATGATAGCAGAGGGGAAACAATTGTGAACTTGTATTTTGACGCTGCGCCTAATTCGATGCAACACAGGTGGAGAGAGTCAGCAGAAGTTGAAGGAAGCAGGTAGAAGTGCTCATCTCATTATAACTCCTCTTGGCCACACAGGACATCTGTAACGCCCGCAGGGCTACAGATAAGAGGAAGTCCACCTCCAGCCTGTAAGAGCTGATCCCAGAAAATGGAGACACAGACAAAATGGAATAGGAGCTCAGCAGAAGCGCAGGAGGACGGCGAGTGAAGAAGCCGAGTGAGGAGATGGATGGATTTGCAGAGTCAATGGGTGCAGGCTAATCACGAGGCTAACAGTAATGGATAGGCAGGCCTGGAGATTGGCTCATTTAAAGCCTCTTGAGTGTCGTTTAGGTAATCTCTTCGACAGGTTCACACTAAATGTGAGTCACGGAGGCAGCGTGGTCGGCAGCGGGACGACTGAGAAGGGCAAAAAGTTCCCTCCGGATGAGAGAATGAAAACAATAACAAACTTCAGCGCTGATATTTGACTTATCTCTGCAACAGTGGTGAAAACAATAAACCGTACGTGTTTTTATGGATAATGTGAGAAATATTTCCACTGCACCCGTCTCTGGACACGAGTTGATATGGAGTAAATTCAGCAAACAGCATTTGAAGAAAATCTAATTACACGTCTAGAGTTTGCCCTCCTTTGATCCTCAGCTGGGGCCGTGAACACCCGCCGATGAACAACCTTCACTGAGATTTTTACAAACAGCCTGCAACAACATATACAATAAAAGAAGAACGTTTTTTAATATTGCTTCTGACTCCTGTATGTTTGCATGGCGTTTCTGATACCCGAACACGTCAATTACTGTCCTTGAGTGTTTTTCACTAATCTATTTTCCATCTCTTTTCATCACTGTCATCCGTTTTATATCTCTCGTTCCTCCCTCAATGCCCCTCAGAGGATTTCTCTGAGGTGCTGTTGACTGTCGACCAGCTCACGCTGGGTGCTATAATTCATTTTTATGTGATCAGGAGCCCCAACAGCCCTGGCTGCTGCACCTTGTGACAAATGACCCATGTCAGACATCAATGAGTAAGAGAAACTTAGATCGGATCTAGGCTTTGAGGGATGATGAAATAAGCTCTTAAAACTGGTTGCATTTGAGCTTTTTCCCGGCTCCATGTTCAGAGTAACGTCAACATGAGATGTGATCGGTCCATGAGGAGTTTAATACACACATCAGAGGCATATTCGGATGTTGGCTTTTAAAAATGCTACAACGTAAGATGCTGAGAGAATCACAGTGAAGTCTGATTAAACTGCTGTCTCGCAGGGACGTTCCTGTCAACACTTCAGTTCATTTATCTTAGAATTTAAGTGATGAAACACAGTAAAGCAAAATAAAAAAGGACATTCAAATATAGGCTGTCACCAGTACTACTGGTACTTCCTCGCCTTAAACATATAAACATCATATACTAATGCTGTTATTTAACCACAAAAATCTTGAATGCATATGCACATGTCATACTTTTTTCAACTAATTGAACTTTAAGACTCTAGTGTGACATTTTATAGTGACTTAAGTCAAAAACAAGCAGCTCTTCTTCAAACAAACACACTTTGAAACATTTGTGACTCCCGTTTTATGTCTTCACACTTACAGCCACACGTTCTATTAGAAACAGAGGGAATAGTACGCACACTACGCACGTACTCCTAATGGAAAGCGTAAAAGCAGAAGAAAATATAAATGAGCTGCTGATTATGCACCAGAGTCCTTATAAGTAAGAGAAAAGCAAACTGCTAAATTTCAGTGTTTTCACTGCAAATGCCGGTCGCTGAATTTTGTATGATAATGTTTTACAACATTTATCACATTTAAAACAGACGCTTTGAGCCATAAATATGTTTTATAAATCGCTTTTGTACTCCACATAAAAAAGATGTGAAGTTGTTGAACAGACGGGGCTTTACATTAATCATACTGCTGTACTAGCTCAGCAGTCCTGCAGCTGCCCGCTCAAGGGCCATCCATCAATCCTCCTTCCCCGATGAACACCCAGTCCTATGACGAGGATGAGGGCAGTCTTCATCCTTCAAAAACTCAGACATGACTATGATAGAAAAGTAGCCCTGGTTGTTTTCCACACAGAGAGGACGCTACAGGGACAGAGCTTCATTCTGCAGTGTTCGGACAGAATTTAATTATCTGTTTGCCACACTGTCCTTACAAAATCATTTAAGTCATTTAAGTTTAGCAATTATGCTTTCTTCTTTTCTCTTTTTTTTTTAAACAAAGAATGAAAACTAAGCTTTTTTTCTACTGAAGCAGCTTTTTAATGACTTGAAATGAAAGTTCACATGGGTCTCCGGCACAGTGGACGGATTAGAATTCAGAGCTGGAGGACGAAAACAGCCAAGTCTGGTCTGAAGGAGAAGCAAAAGTTGTATTCCAGTCCTTTCAAATGCCAGCCGAACAGGACTGTGTGACATATTGATCGGGTATTGGCTACGCAGTGCTGCGCTTGAACTCCATCACTGCCATGGCTTCACTGTGTCACTCCCTCTTTTCCACCGTTAATTTGTGGTGCTGTGAATCTTAACATTCTGCGCTACGGTGGCAGCCATCACACTGAGGCGAACGCCACTATATCAAACTGCTGCTATGACGACAGGAATATTAACTACACAGGAGAAAGGGGTTACACAAGCTCAAGTCTCCACTACATCACTGAGTGTGTACCTTTACTTACATTAACTACTCCGTCCTGCATGCCTGAAGTCTGGCCTCATGCCGACACCTTTCCAGCTGATATAATTGTCATACACAGTCAAATTTGGGATTTGTTTAGCCTACATTTAAATTTTAAGAATCAGACTATTTATGCTTCAGTGCAAATCAGGTGCCCTTAAAAGAAAAGAAAATAAACACATGAAAATGAATGTTGCTCCACTCAAATGAACTAATATCAGGGGGTTTTACACTATTTCTGTTCAGGCTTGATTTGCTGAGGTGCTGACGTGGTTATGTATGCAGAAAAAGAAAAAGTATCATTATTAAATCCAACTGGCTCATTAATTAGCTGGAAAAAGAGACATCTGTAAGCTGAAATGCAAGCGTTAACGACCGGCTGTATTTTACATCTTCTGTAAAACTGCAGAAAACCACATGGGAAATAGGATCAGGATAAATAACAAGAGGGAGGATGAGCTAATAAACAGATGAGATAATCAAGGGAAGAAGCGTCTGATGATGGTGAAACAGATACAACACAGGGAATAAAACCAAAAAAAACCCAGCCCCCACCTGGGTGCTTTACATATTTCCATTTGACAGTGAAAGTAGATAAATGTGGTTTTTGGAGGCATTGGAGAGTTAACGCCGCGCTCTCTTGGCTCAGCAGCGCAGCCGTGGGTCTCCACGGTGCCCTTGGTGATATTTAATTTGGGCTCCCCATCCCTGGCTCTGTGTCAATCATTAACACCCACAACAGTATATCTGCAAAGTATGAGTCAGCTTCAGAAAAGCATGCGTCGTTATCATGGTGAAATGTTATCGCCACAAGGTGCCCATTGTTTTAAAACGTTTGATTTGGCCACTGTGAAATAAGGTTTTGGTTTTACATTAATCCTGTATGCTTAATTTGTCATATTAACCAACATAATGATTTTCAGACCAGCTTAGAAGGTGTGGAGCTAAAAGACATAAATCTGTAAAAGTCAACGTTTCCAAATGTATTCTGAATAGAACCGACAAATTATGTTAGATTGTGCTTTGTTCACAAGTATGAAGAGCAAAGTACAAGAAGCAAAACAGCTAAAGTAATCTATGGGAGTGATTCATCTTTTAATCGGCTTTTTGAAATGTATCTGGAGCAGGCGGTTTCAAGAGCAGGAGGTCGATGCACATTCGCAGCCTAAAGTGGGAAAAAAACAAAACTCTGCCAGTCAGAAACTGTCGGCAGATAATAAACGATGGGTCTCCATGTTAGATCATGGTGGGTTCAAAGCTTCACTTTGGATTTTGCACATTATTGCCCTAAAAGTGATGTAAATTTAAAAACTAAGTTAAAAAAAAAAAATCTGCAATTTTGCAGAGCTATAAAAAATTATTGTTTTTCTTAGTTGTAACTCTTAGAGTGCAAATAATTTAGACATATATGCATAGAAGTTTTTTGTGTCAGATTGAAGTAATAAATCACATTGTCTAACGACTAAAACTTTCTCTTTAATTAATAAATTACCATAACAAATTAAGAAGTCATATGAAAATCTGCAGTTAATAAATCATCAAGAAATAAATACACACATGAAATTACTGAAAGCCCAAATATAAAATAATGAAGACACATCTAATTGATCCAGAAAAAAATATATAAAATTATAAATTTTCTATTTTCAATGTATTTTCTTTTTATTTAATTTGCTTCATTGGATAATAACATTTATTACTTTAATCTGACACAAAAAACACACGCAGTCATAAGATGGATTTGTTGGATTTCTTTTTACTTTTCAAAAACACCTCCTAAAATAAATTAAGACAGTTTTACAAACTCAACATGGACTCAACGGTGTCTTGGACAAGCATTCATGCTAAAATGACTGAAACTAATTGCAAATATCAGACATTAAATTATCATATCAGATATGATTTTACCAAGTGGATTAAATTACCAGCTGCAAAATCTACAGCAGTATATTCAAAAATGTTTGTGTATATGTAAGTACTCCAATGCAAAGAATTGTTAAAATCAGTATGACATACAGTCATTTAACTGAGGCCTTGGTGAAGCAGTATACTTACTTTTAATAAATTAAAAAATAGTTACTGGATTGCATTGATAAAGTGTATTAGTGGATATTCTGAGCTCAGGAGTCAGAATCAGCAGACATATCCCTGCATACATATTCAATACCCTGATGAGGGAAGAATTTGCCAAAATCCTCCAATGTGGCAGTAACATTTGTATTGAAAACTAGCAGTTTCATCACCGACTACATTTGCAAATGCATCTACACGTACACATGCATACAACCTGATCCACACGAGCATGCATCAAAGATCAAACTGAAGCGTCGTTCTAAGGCACTATTTTAAGCTCGCAGATGTGTTTTGTGCTGGGGGATTTGCCGTCTCTGCAACAGAAACGGTCATGTTCAAGTCAGTTATCTAGATTCCCATCCTTTTTTCATCCTCTGTTTTCATGACACTTCCAATTATCTTATAAAAAGACATAAAAGTAAATCCTAGTAACCTGTTATTGTAGAACGGCAAAGAAAATGTTCCCTTTAACAGGTGGGTACAGGACAAGCAATTTGGCGTGCTGTTAAAGGAGATGTGTGCTTTATCACTTTAAGCCTGAAAGATCCAACAGGAACTCCCAGCTTTCACTTTAAACCCTGCTCCCGGTCACAGCCCTGTCCTGGAACTCAGCTGATCATGTGCACTCCTTAAGTCTAATCACCTATGGTCCAGATTTCACTCACTTTAAAGGAGAAACTGTGGTTTTTACTGTGATATAAACTGGCGTTTGACTTGCAATGCAATCTGTCAAACTAACCTGCTATGACTCATTTAAGCAGAAGCAAAAGAATTCAATCTGTTGGGTAAACGAGGAAGCCTTTGAAAAAATAAAAAAAAACCTCTACATTAGCATGGTCATTATTATTTAAGAGAGTAAGCAACTGCAATTCACACATAAAAAGGTTGCAAAAATGTTACTTTTGCATATCATACAGCAAAACTGCAGCTCAGTGTGAGTAAACCCGTCACTTTTCAAATGTCATCATCCTTTAGCCATGTAGAACAAGACATCTAATGTAAAAAAGGAAAAGTTTAAAAAAAAACCCAGATGAAGGCTGAAGATGTGTACAGTGAGGTACAGCACACAGAGAAATTGAAAGTCAGTGCTGGTTCTGAGCATGACCCCTGTCATCTGGTTACAGTCTAGAAATGGAGGGGGGGCGTGAGCCCTTGTCACCTCAGCATCACCATGATGACAGCTTGCGTAGTGAAGCATGAAATGAGTGTAAGTCAAGGCTATTACACTGAGAATCGGACAAATGAGAGCCTGCACTTACTAAACCCTAAGAAGACCTGGTTTCAACAGCCCAGCAAAAGAAAGCCAAGACATAATAAACGCGTCAGCTTACAGAATTCAATGGCTCAGCCCTGTGATCTTATTTCATGTCTTCATGTCTGGTGCAGTGTGGGTTTCTCAGGGGGATACAGGAGCAGATACCCATGGGAGGAACATCCACTCCCTCCACCCTGCCAGAGGGCAAACAGCAGGAAAGCACTCTGTCCTTTTCCTCTCAGACAACCCCTCCCCTCCACACCTCTCAGCACTTTACAGCTCTCGGCCTTTCCCTTTTGTGTGTCTGAGTGGAGATAATGGCTGGCTGTCGGTCACGCAAAGTCTGACCCAGATACGCTCTCTTGGAAGAGTGGGATGATGGGGTATCTCAGTCCTGCACCCATAGCACCCATCCTCCCCATCAGACCCGCTCGCCTCACAGCTGACATTGAGCAACAGCAGGAAAAGCCAACATCTTCAGCCTGCACTAACAGTAGGAAATGGTATCACTAGAGTCAAATGCAAACCAGCAACAATTGTGCTCATTAGGCCAGTAACCAGCGCTGACTTCTCACATAATGAAGGCCAGGGAGACTTCGCTGCTGAGTCTTGGCTTCCTGCTATGTTCCAGACAGACAACGCAGAAATTTCCAGTCCAAAGCCTAACACTGTTTATGATCAAAAATGCCAGAGATAATCCCTTGTGGCCCTGCTCATACCTTGCTGCATCGATACTTTTACCATGGGAAGCAGGAAACTGCAAAAAAAAAAAGGAGTAGGGAACATGGTGGGGTAGACGGATGAGACACGGGAAAAGAAGTGAGAGAAAAACAACACCTAAGTATATATAAAACCGCACTGTGACAGGCCATCATGGCCAGCCATGCAACATGTGGACAACAGAAAGATGCAGACTGCAAACCCACATTTATTCCCAGCATGAAGTAGACATGAATGTCAGATGGGTGTCTGGGATGGATGGCCACAGAGCCATAATCCGATGTCAATATGTCAATACTCTTCAGGGGTTTTGGCTACAGACTCGCAGCTTTAGACTCAGCTGTGCTTGCTAAGATTACTACATTTGCATGTTAAAGACAAACAATAAAACCACTGCACAAGTACAAGAAATATTGTACTTCTTATAATCTCTTACTGTTTCTGTTCCAGCACAAATACATGAGTTACAATTTTCAGGATTTGTCAAATCTATGTCCGTATCAACTCCTAAAGCTTTCCATCCAATAGTTTGAGGTTTGGTTTATCTACAACTGATTGATCAATGACATCCTGAAATTCAGAGTGAAATTCAGAAGCCCAATCACACAGGAATCATATCAGAGGAATACTCAGATATAAAAGCATGAAGGCTTTGCTTTGCTTTGCTTTGACCACAGAAGAGTCACCACCACCTCAGAGGTTCATCAGCAGGACAGTGAGGGGCGACGACGGTGTTTCTGTTCCTCCTTGAAAAAACAGTTTGAAAAAAGTCTTCATATGTGGCAAAACAGTGATTATCAGCTCAGCTGAAGTCAAGTAAAGGAGCAGATGCAGATAAGGAGGAAGCAAAAACAGAAATAAAAAATGTTGCTGACAAGGAAATTCAGTCGGAATCAGTTTAAAAAATAAATAATTTTCAGACATCTATTGTAAACCAGATCAAATTTGCATATAGCTGTTAAGTAGTCCCAACAGACTTGTGAAATATTGTGAAAAATAAATCACATCTTTCAGTTTTAAGGTTTTATGTATCAAGACGTGATAAAAAGAAATTCTGATCCTGATGAGGTTGTAATGTTAGATAAATACAACCTCAGGGTAAAACATATATTATGTCGTGTCACTGTTTATTGAACAAAAACGAAGCCAAAACACTGAAGCCGTGTATATCTTTGTATATCTTTATCAGTGCGTCCCGTTGTGGTGGAGGAATTCTGACCCTCTTTTACAACGTTGCTGTTGAGTGCAGCCGGTCATTTCTGCGCAGGTCTGCTCAGGTCCCTTGACGGCACTTCCGTGGGCGAGGTCTGGGCTTCAGGTCGGCCACAGCCAAACCTCGACTGTTTTCCTTTTCAGCCTTTCTCTTGTAGATTTGCTGGCGTGCTTGAGATCGCTGACCTGTTTTATGACTGAATGTCAGCCAAGCTGTAGCAGCCAGATTGATGGGCTCCGATTTGACTGAAGACTATTTTTCTGTACAGAGGAGTTGACTGTCGGCTCGGTGACTCCAAAGTGCCCAGATCCTTGTGGCTGCACACAACAAGCCAGAATCACCACCCGTCCGCCGCTGTGCTTGACAGCTGATATGAGGTGTTAACGCTGACATGCTGTGTTTGGTTTATGCCAGAAATTACGGCAGAAAAATCTCCAGTTTGATCTTGTCTGTCAAAAAAAAAAAAGAAACAGCTGTGGTTTATTCAACTTCAACTTCACAGACTAAAGCCATGCTGCCATTCTTTTTCTTAGGAATGTTTTAATCATACTTTCAACATTAAGCATGGTTAGTAAAGCCTGCGGATTCTTACATGTAGCTCATGGATTTCTTTTTATCTTTCTCTGACCATTGCACAATCTGGTGTTAAAGTGGACTTGCTGGGATGTCCTGGAACGATTGTCAACTGTCTTCAGACTGTCTCCAACATGTATTTCATGGGAGTGGTCACGCTTGCTGATGATCACAAGTCAATATAGAATAACAGTGTGCATGATTCTCAGAAAAATCTTAACATTTAAAAACGGTATACTTTTATTTTCACGCCACTATAGAATAAGATTTGAAACAAGTCAGCACTAACTAAATACTCTGAGTCAGTTGTGAAGTGATGGACCAACACATGCAGAAAGAAAATTAAGATTTACAGAAAAGTCTCGGCCGGTCCAACAACATCACTGAAACAACTACCTGTTCATACAGTTCTTCCTCTAAGTAGAGAAGTTGCCTATTTTTTGCTTCTAATTTCTGACATTTTGTCCATGAAAACTGAATCATTACACCAGGCACAGTGCTCATGCATTATGTCAACTAAAATACACTTAAAAGCTTTTCCAAGTGATATTTCCTAGGATGCTGTTACATTTTTATTTGTTCTTTTGAGTGACCAATAAAAGATCGTTCACGATGGAGAGCCATGAAATGACTCGCATTCAGCCTGATTGCGCTCTGTCAGGTTCAGCCATCCTCTTTTTTTTCCTCCTCCCGTCTGTGTCCTTCATATGTCCTTGCATGACAGTGCAACTGCAGTGTGCTTCACAGTTTCTGTGGGAGGCATCTCTGGGATCCCAGTGTGTGGGAGAGGACTTCAGCCTGGCTCCTCATCTATCTGTCGCTTATCTCAATCATTCGCACTCCTGACATTCCTCCCACTGTCTTTCAATCTCTCCCTCAGCTGTCACACGCAGCAAAATATCTCTCTTTCATTTAGCACCACCCTCCTTCTCTTTGTTTTTCAAACAAAAGAACCTTTCTCAGCCTGTCACAAAGATAATGACTGATGGGAAGATGATTTTTTTTTTTTTTAAATCTCTTTGAAAATCACAGTGAAAGCAAAGTGGCATCAAAGTGACAGACAGGATGTTCGAGTTCATGTGTGAAGTCTGTTTCTACTCGCAGGGCATCCTCTCACACAAACCTTCCCTGCTACATTAATTACTATACATGCATAATTACATTCAAAAACATTTCATTGATCGCACAAACCGCCAAATGAGCAGAGCTGCTTAAATTCACCAATCATAATTATGATTAATAATTGTTGCAATCATCATCTACCAAAAAGCAGGGCTGTCAAGTTCAAGCAAACATATGCATGCATGCACGCTCTGCTTTACTCCATCACCGTTAATAGCTGCACAGAGCTTCTCCTGATTGAGAGTGTTACAGTGTCTGTTCTAATTGATGGCATTTGATTGTCTTGTCGCTGAGATGAAAGTTATTACATCATATTTTTTTCTGTGTATGCAGATTATTGTTGTTAAAAACAGATGGATGCACCATGGCTAAGCGTAATTCGCATCTATATTCCATCATCATTCTGAATCATAATTGACTCTACCAGCAGGTCAAGTTGCAGTTTACATCCGTCTCTCCTTCTGTCAGTCATGGTGTTGAAGGGAGGACAGAAAAGTGTTTTTGCTGCAAAGTGCGATGTCACAGTCAAGTTGACCTTTTGGATGCAAGATTTTATCACTTTATCATTTCATCCTTTTTGACATTTACATGAAATGTTGTAACAGTGACTGTTTAATCTCTTAAAATGAGGGCAGAAACGCGTTTGGTGGGGTCACGGTGACATTTCACAACCAAATTCCTCAAAGTTCATTCCTGAGTCAGGAAACATCATGTTCACAAGAATGAGCTGGATGAGCTGGAACAACCGGAAAACATAACGCACCGGTCCATGTCTTGCGGTATAGAAAACATCAGTGCTCATGATTTTAATGTTAAAATTGCCTTTGTTTGGGGCACAGAGTTATTTAAATAAATAAGTAAACTTGTTTACCTGCAGAATCCACGCCTCAAGTAGTCTGGGATGGCTATATATATATATATATATATATATATATATATATATATATATATATATATATATATATATATATATATATATATATATATATATATATATATATATATATATTTTTAGATATATTTTACAGAAAATAGTCCAAACATGTATCAATTTATTTAAGTATATTGTACTTCAGCGTTCTGAAATTGCACCATTGCAGTCCTGTTCTTGGTCCTAACAGTCACATTTTTTAAGCATTTTTCTGCTACATTTTGGATGCTGTGCTGCCAAAAGCATTTCTGCTGGTTATTCCACCACTTTTCAACAACTGCAATGACAAGTTACCATGACAACAGGGATGTTGTTTACATGTGAGACTACCCGGTTGAGCTGTGCAGAATATGGCTCCAACGGACTGAAGAGGAGCTGCAGAGGACGTTGAGCTCTAACGGACTGGAGGGAGTATTAACTATGTTTTGTCTCAACTGTCACAGAGAATGTGAGGACACTGGCACATGAAAAGGAAGAAGTTGGAGCGTGGATGAAGACAAATCAAGACTGTCAGTAATTAAATACTATGTGATTCATGAATATATGCCAGCAGGAACAGATTTGTAACTCCAATGCCCCTCTGCAGAACTTGCACAAAGACAGCAGACAGAGGGAAGATTAAAGGAGGAGGGGCTGTGACGCTTGTTAACAGATGATGTAATCCTGCACATGTCCTTCCGAAGGAGTTTCTCTGCATCTGGTTATTGAACTGTTGCGACTTTCAATCGTTTTTGTCTGTTGAAACAGTTAACCTGTGTTACCTGCGACGCTGCGATGGATGTCATCAGCTCAGCTGTTGACAGGCTACAAACACGTCACGCCGACGCTTTCATGGAGGTCTCTGCCGAGCGCAGCCACGCCTAACCCCAGCCACACTTTCAACTTTACTACAGTTACTTCACTAATTTCAGTAAATGATTATACAATTAATGCAATTTACAAGAATTACTAGATTTTACCCATTTGCTCCAAAAAAAAACAAAAACAAAAAAAAAACACTGTGCACTGAAAAGCATGCTTATTACATTTAGTGTAAATGTACACAAACACATAGATAAATGAGACAAACAAGGCTGCAGGAGCAAAGTGAATCCAGAAACTACAACTCTTTGATGCCGCGGTGTGAAATGTTTTCTCAGGCTCTTCTTTTCAGACAAAGTAGGCCTAAATGATTTATGAGTGACAACAAATGTGGCCAGCTGTTTGCTTAAGATAAATGCTACACAAAGCAAAAGTTTTTTTGGAAGAAAAAATAAAAGCACCTAGTTTTCTAAACTCCAAACTGCCTCTTTTTTAGAGCAGCCCAAAGTTTAGACCTGCTTATTGTACAAAGATTGGCACAACAGAGCTAGGAACAGTAAAACACTTTTCAAATTTTTGCTGTTCAAAGGAAGTGACTGTGCTTCAATCTTAAGTAGGGTGGATCCCCGTGGCTAAACCGGCTTACCTGTTTCTCTGCATCCCAGCACCAGCACCTGGCCAACTGGCCGCCCATCAGGTAAGAACACCTGGTAATCCTCTCCAAACATCTCCTCCTTTCTGGATGCCCAGCAGACAGCCTCTGTCAATCCACACAGCCTGCTTCACTCAGCTTTGCACAGCCAAAACTGTACGATTGTACACCCAACTGAGCGATGCATCTTGGCTCTGTACTGTACTTGAATATAATCAGCTGTATGGAAACCACGCAAGCCTATTTCCCTCCCACAGTGAGATTACGCCTCAGTGATTATGTTTTTAAGCAACGCTGAAGTTTGAATATAACAGAGGTCTATGCAGAATGACTGATAACACAGTGAACACATATAATAACCCCTAACGGCATCTCTTAGTCTTGTTCTGTTCTTCAGGGACAGACACAAATGCACCTTTATACGTTCTTTCAGCATCTGCGCTCTTCATCAGCAGCAGACTTATTCACATTGAGGGCTGGCGACGGGCGCTTGGGGGAGCAGAAGCACTTCCCTTCTTTCCTCCACGTGCTCTCTCCGCCTTGATCTCCCTCTTTCTACCTCTCCCTTTCTGTTTCTGAAAGGCTTCTCTGAAAAGCCCGAGATGAAAGGCTGCCCTCAATGGAAGCGTGATTGCAGAGACGGCGCTTGCAGCCTAAGGTGCTACCAGGATTGTTCGCTCAGAGTTGCACCGCCCCACAAAATGCACACCGCCGTTGTCCAGAGTTTGTGTATATGCAAAATGTTCAGTTTACCAGCCTCTAAGCAAGAAAGGATTTATTGTAGCACCGTGGAGACTTCATGCACATTATATCACATTGAGTTGTAATATGTAATAACACAGGTAGAAACATAATAAGATAAATACCAGCAACACGCTGCCAAATGTATCTACACATAATGTGTAAAACCTGCTGCTTTCTGTGATGATCAGATTAGCATCAGATGTGCATGTAGGCATGGAGTCACGCACGCAGACACACACAAATACACACAAACGAACATACCACTTTATCGGCTACTTCTTCTGTAGTGTGTTAATCTAATAGCAAAAGGCCTGCGGACTGGTGTAGAGAGAAGCCATCCAAACCCGAATGTCTTTATGTAAAGTTGAGTCTCTGGTCTGAAAGCAGGGTGCACTCTTTCTTCTTTCTCTCTCTCTTTTTCTTTAAAACAGGTAAAGCTACTTGGCCCCTGCTGTGGTAAGTGGAGACACAAATACAGGATCTCTAAGTGATTTTGTGGGCAAGTAGAGTTCAATCAATGTAAATCGCACTGCAATATGTGAATGTCGCTGGCTCGCAGGAATAAAAGTTAATTAAAAAAAAAACTCCATAAACTACTAACTACAGCTGCTATTAATCTTTCAACCCATATCTCAGGATGTAAACATCTTTGGGCTGGAGCTTTTTCAAAATTCAGAGACTCTAGGTGTCATCTTACCTGCAGCATGGCATGTTATGATTTTCATTTGAGCTTCCCTGTTCACAGATTGGAGCACGCACACACTCAAACGTTAGTCTCTGCACCGACTCAAACCATGTTACGGCTTCTCCATCTTAAGTTTTTATATGGCATCTATTTTTCACAGGTAAGGTAAGTTTTTCTCAGCAAAAAAAGCACAGTGAAACAACATTTGTTGGTCAGCAGACTTCAAGTCATCAGGTGTGAAGCTGGCTACTATCTCTCACAGCAGCTGCACATAATAACTTCTATTAGAAAGACTGATATTGAAAGTAAATAAAAGATAAAAGTAGAGATTTAATCATTTTTTTTCAACAGAAACACAAAACAGCACAATAACAGAAACACAATAAAGTAGACACAGTTCTGCTTGATAAGTCTAGAATATAATATGAGTGAGCCCCTGTCGGTTCAATGATAAACAAGGCTTCAGATCAATAATGCAGAGTAATGCTGATGTCATGCTTCCACACACCTACTTTTGCCCGAGCTTGAGGATAAACTAGAAGAAAAATCTGAACTCTTCTGAAGTTTTCGGAGTGAAAGTGATTGAAAATCAATGGGATGTGACCGAAATGAATCGGCCGGCATGCCGGATTTACAACAAGCCGTGTTTCTGTCATGAGACATGAATTGCAGCGGTTAGTAAATCTGATTTCCGGATGTCTGTGACAGGCAATAAGTGAGGGAAATAAGAACTTAAGCATCCTCGCCTCTGCTGATGTTACACTGCACATGGACAAGACAGCCTCAGCAAAAGCACCCCGTCGGCAGAAAGACCCACAATTACCCCTCTTAATCCCAGATATAATATGCAGACGCATGCATGCAGACTTAACCGCTAAACCGACTCATATATAGAGGAAACAGTGCATTTTTTCCACTCGTTTCTCCACTTCTATCAAAGTCGTTATGTGTCAAAAGTATAATGATGATTATGATAATGACAGCGCAAGACGGCAGTAACTGCTTGTGAATGAGGCACAGGTGCAAAACTAAACCAGGGCAAGCTGTTCGATAAAGCCAGGAATATGTAAAATGTATCATGGAAAGAAAACAGAGACGAAAGCCTCTGTTGAACTCCCAGAAACAGGAAACCAGTCTTCCTTGTTTCGTGTGTGTAAGGTACACAGGCTGATTTTCAACAGACGCTGAAAGAACCTCACATTTAAGGGGTCAGCAGTGAATTCGGTTCATAATGCTGGTCGGCGTGGTGACGTTAATTCAAAGCAACAGGAAGTTAACAGCATGTTAAATAAGAGTGGCCTTTCCAGAGATGTTTGGCTGGCAGGAAAACCCAGCCGCAAAATGATGTTCAACCATTCTAAATCTGTCAGTCTATCAAATGTCATCACAGCTTAAATTCATGGCATCTTGACTTAATGCGTTCCAGTCCTTCAGTGGATAAAGGGTGCCATGGCAACAATGCTTCCAAATCATCTCAAAGATGTTTTTATCCTGCCAGCACTGTAATTGGTTGCAACTTATCAGCATAAACACAGACATAATGTGCAATCAGACTTGGTCGATTTATGGACCAAGCTCTCATTCTATTTATCTTTGAATGTATTAAAGTTTTCACATTAAAAAAAGAAAAAAGCAGATATTCTTTATAAAAGAATACGCAGAGACGGCGAGTATGCAGCATGGGTCTTGATTAACAAAAACAGACCATTCATCCACAGAAAAGGCTGTCAAATTTTCTGCAATTAACTTGATTAATTCATTTAGCTCTTCTCTTACACTCAAATAAAAAGCAGGAACATATTCGTGAAAAATAGTCGAAGATCAGCTTTGTCACATAAAAAAAACGAACTATGAAATAGACACAAAGACACAGAAGGGTACACTTATTTTTTTTTTACAGATAATCACCTGATCATCGTGGGTCTTGGTATTAATCAAATGCAACCTCGGATGAACAAACATGTACCTTAAGTACACCACAATTCAGCAGTTTGTACATCTGTTTTTACCAGCAATGAACTGAAATCGTTTTCCTCTTTGCCTTTGTCACATCATATTACTTCAGTTTATTGACATTTTTGAGCATCACTCTATGTGCATCTCTCTCAGGATCTCACGAAAGGCTTTTAGTTGGGCCGAGGTCTGGACTTTGATCAGTCTGTAGCAAGAAGCAGTCAGCAACACACAAACATCCAGCAGGACACCACACAGTGGCTTTCTCCACCACAACCGCTTGCGACCACTCTCTTCAGGGTTCATAACCACACACAGGAGGGTGGATGGCAGCCCAACCGCCAGCTGCTACTGTTTTTAAAGAGTGATGGTGATTAGCCGAGTGGATGCAGCTGGCCCACTCTGCCGCCTTCACCACCGCATCGCCGCTGCTCCACAGCTCCCCCTACAGCTAAGCCCACACCACGCCCCACCGCCACATGGGGTCGATCATTTTCTTTTTCAACCATCCTAATGTATATATATCCAGATGTGTATGGAAACTGTCCTGTGGGACGAGCAAGACTCCTTCTTATGTCAAAAATCAGTAAGTACTGCACAATATTCAAACTTTACACACACTGATGTGTGAAATGAGGTTCGCTTTTTGAAATATTTGCATCCGTTTACATATATGACAGCAATGAAGGGGTGCACAAAAGTGCAGTTACAAGAAATTAGGAGAACGTGTCATTAAGACATTTCATTAAGTAGAAAAGCTGGCAGTTGTTTTTCTATGTTTTCTAATGTATAGCATGGATGTAAAGTTGCAGATAAATCAATAACTTCTGTAAGAGATGTGTAATTCCTACATTCCTCTGATGTGAGCAGCAGACCAAGTACAAGGACTCAGGATTCAGGACTCCCGAGTCCACCCGTCAGTCAACACCACTTTGGTCTCATCCCTACACATCGCTCCAGAAGTCTGGCGGTCTGTTCGGATGCAGATTTGCAAACCTAAGCCATGCTTCCATGTTCGATTCAGACAGAAGAGGCTTTCTTCCTGCAATCCTTCCAAACAAACCAGATTTGTTCATGCGCTGTCACAGGCTTTAATATTTATGTACATTTTATGAGACCTGCAGGGGCTGGAATGCAGTTCTTGGTTTTTGTATTTCTCTGAGGTAAGCGTGGTCTGACCTTGAGGTAAATATGCTGCAACGTTCACTCCTGAGAAGACAACTGTTTTAAACGCACAGCTGAGTTTTTGAGTCGAGTGACATCTGTATTTACATCTCAAAAACTCAGCTGTGGTTTGATGAACTTATCAAAGACTGATGATTAGCAACACTTGTAGTGCCCACATATGTATTTCTTTTTTACTTCATTTTTGTTAAATAAATAATGGTATAGTAAAAAAGATGACATGACGTTGTTTGTCTCAAGTTGCATTTGATAGACAATATATAAGAAGATTTTAATGATTTATGGCATACAATCAAAATAGTTTTTCAGAGGACTGTACGTTCTTGTTCCTGCCTGAGAAATGACTGGATCAGTATTGAAAACTGCTTATTATTTGAGTTACACGCTACTGTGTAAGTTTTCTGGGGCTGCAAACGGTCTTAATCTTGCATAAATGAGAATTCAAGTAATATTACCTATAGCCTTAATTAACTCAATTACTTTGCTGATAAACATACAGAGATTAATTACTAGGATAATCACTAGGACATTTTCGTACTTATTTAAAAGATTTTACTGTGATTTCAGTTTGTCCTGCTGCTTCTATCACAGCCCCGTTGGACCTGTGGGTTTCAGCCTGATATCAATAATGTCAGATTTCAGAAGGTCTGGGCCCTGGACAGCTCAGTGGGCTGAGTGGGTGCCAATCACAGAGCCTGCAGCACAGCGCAGGTTTGAATCCTGGTCTGTCGCTCTGTCCTGCGTGTCCCCCCTCTCTATATGCCCATTTCCTGTCCACCTACTTTGAATAAAGGCCACTAGTGCCAAAAAAAGAACTCAGAAGGGCAGAACACATAGAAAAAAAAAGAAGATTTTTTTGTTATATGATAGGCTGAACCAGACTAAGGATACTGAAAAGGAATAATGGGCCCACAGCAAAGCTTTGTGTGTCAACCCCTGCGTCAAACACCCACCACGAGAGAAGAGGAAAGAGAAATCAATACCGACTCATGCTATGATGCCCAGGCAGCATCAGGTACATCCGACCGTGAAGATGAAACAAGGAAAGACGAGAGAGAAATTGCAAAGAAGGAAATGGGGAGAAGAAGAGAGCGATGAGGTGCATTTTGAAGGCCAGCCCTGCTCCCCATTGTTATTAGACAGCTCCTCGGCCTCCCTCCGCTGCAGAGCACTGATGTTTCTTCTCCCTATGACCTTCCTTTGTTATCGTTGTTGCTGTTCCCGTACTCACATCTATTGTGGAACATCTGCAGAAACGATTACCTCTTCAGCTTCAATCTTCATATCGCTTTCAATCACATTAAAGTGTCTTAAAATACCATGGCAACACACGAAGTTACCAAGGTTGAATTAAGCCTAGTGTAAATGAGAAATTTCAGAGCCTAATGGATCATCTATTTTTCATGAAGTCAGTGGAGCAGCAAGTGCAGGTGACCAACATCTCTGAGCTCTGAGTGACACCTAAAGGACACAGCGTTGTTTCTCCAAGACATCTGCAGCATGTCTCATTAGTATTCTGCTATGAATCATTCAGAAACACACCTGGCTGTTATTATCACAAACAGCAAAGGACGGGGCACACAGTACCACACACACTAGAGGGAACATGCTTCAATATCTGCACAACTCTGAGGGGATCCGGCATGCTGTGTGTCCTGCTGTCATTAATATCTTCTGAAATAATTTGTCAGCTAACCAAAGGGTTGATCCGCAGCTCAGAGACTGAAGCCACGTCTTAAGCACACGATGCCAGCCACCAGCACAGTGCTTTGCTGCTTTTCCGTTATTCAAAATAACTCACTTTTATTAAGAATTCCCTTTTGTGTAAGTAAAATGTCTGCAGCATTACAAAACCCCAAATCCACACCAGAGGGAGTTATTTTCTCCCACATGATACACAACAACTGAACTGCCTGACACACTTCAAATGTAGACCAAGGTTTTCTTCCTCCAAACAACACTGTGATGAAAAGAGGGATTCATCCAAAGAAAGTTATTTGGCTCTTTAAGTAGGTGCATTTTGAAAATCAGTCCAATGAAATTACTAAATGTTGCATCCCTAAAATAATATTCCCAATTATCTGCAGTCTACTTATTATCTCAGTAAACACTAAGACAAGATCACCCAATAGAAAAACATGCCATTCATACATACACACACAAAAAACCTTTGTTTGCCTTCAAAAGACATCTCTCCAACAAAACCCCATTTGCATGCTGTGCAACAGTATTTCGTAGTTAACAAGCTTAGACACTAAACTAGAACAGCATACCAATACAAGGGAGATCAAGTTGAAATGAAGACACTCCACTCCATCTTCCTCCCCTCTGTTAGCGAGTGTGAGTCGGAGTGCACGTCTTCGGAGGAGAAGCTAAACAACAAAAGCCCAACTTTGTGTCCTCAATATTTCACTGCCATATCTGACATTGATTATCTATAAATCTCTAACTACTGTATAGGGGGGAAAAAACAAGTGGACAGTTATAGATCAACTTGGGAGCTACGACAGATTTGTTCATGTGTGCTGCAACCAGCGAGCTCTATTCACTTCAAATCATTGCTTTCCTTCGTATGTTTGTATTAGTGTTTGCAGTCTTAGTAAGTTTTGGTTATTGAATACGGTGACGGGTAAATGTACACACCCTAAACTCATAATTGTCTTCTCTCTCCAAGCAAGGATCCATACTGTATCCAAGGGAATATTTTTCCCCACTTCAAATGCAGTTTCTCTGCTCTAAATTCACACATGAACGCATTGTAGAAGGTGAGAAAAGAAAAAAAGACACGAGCAATTTAAGGAACACCACCACAGAAGACACAAAGCAATAAAACAAAGTCCACAGAGGCTTCAAAGATCATTTTCTGGCATTTTTCACTGCTGATAAACAGAAAGTGCTTTAATGACACCAGCAAATTACAAATTCCCCCCCAGAGGCCACAGTGCATTAATAATTCTATGACACTATGAATATTTGAAGCTTTGTTTTAGGCTGCCAGTGAAACTTGTGAAGGCAAGACATTAATGTTAGTAAAATGAGTTGATGCCAAAACTTTGCACATAAAGCCTGATCCAATCATCATCACATACAGGAAGCAATCACGTTAAGGACAAATGTTCATTAACTACCTCATACAATCGCCTGATCTCATCTGGGACTTATCTCTGATGCCACTCATCCAGAACCCTCCTCTGATTTTTTTTTTTTTTTAGAAATGACATTTCTGGAAATACTCAGCTCAATGAGCAAATATCATGGAGGTCTGATTGACAGACACAAGCCCATCTGTGTACACTTCTTCATCTCCAGAGCATCTGTTTGGCAGCAGGAGGAGGTGGGCTGAACTGAAAGAGCTCTGCTGCCAAACCACGAAGCTTTTCTCTGTAGATCTGCAGCCGACAGAATTCCTACTTCCATCTTGAAGGTGGAGCTGAAATTTTACTGTGATGACCTCTTAGCAGCTTTGTAATGCCAAGGAAAAAAAAAGCTACATGATTTAGACAAACAGCCAGCTCAAAGTTTTCCGCCAAGCAAAAGCTCCTCTGCCAAACCGAAAGGAGGAAGACGGAGGAACCACGCTGTCAGAGCAGTCTCTTTGAAGAGGATGATCAAGAAAACCTTAGAACCCTGCAGAACTACCACACAACACATGAACAACGTCAAGCAAAAGCAACAACACATATGGAATGTAACTTATACCCGGGTGATATATTATCCCATCAGGACTGCTGCTGCACCATTTTTCCAAACCTGGTGGAAGATGAATCGTCTGACGTATAGCCGGGCGATCCAGCATACATGCACAAAAGGCTGCTTTACTGTTTATGAGTCCGAGCTGGTAAGTGAGGTCATTCGGAGTGTGGAAACATTTATCACAGAGAGGAAGACATGAATTTACAATGTTAGAAGTGTTTTTTATGAGCAAATTGACACTAAGCCGCTCCAATTGTATTGGCCACAGTGAGATTTAATGTAAAATCAAATCTCTTCATTGTCATTGAAACTTAAGACCGCAGAGCAGCGTGTGCATAGATGTCAGCGTAGTGATGATGGCAAACAGTATAGCGCAGTTATTTTTCCAACGCAGATTTGACAGTCCTGTGTCGCATTTCACCCCAGAGCTTCACTTATCATAATCAAGTTACCACTTGCTTTCAAAATTGCTGCTTTGTTGCACCTCCACAGCCTGGAGAACCGGCTCCATGGGCCTCTTGTTTCCTAGTAACTGGCACGAACAGAGGGCTTGGAGAACAGAGGAGCCTCTCTGCTCATCAGGTGTCTGACAGTTGGGTGCATGCAGTCTTTGGAAACAAATTTATGTATTTGAGAGTGTGTTGGATTTACATTCTCTTATTATCATTATTTTCCACAATTTTAGTCCAAGCAAAGATATATTTTTACCCCTCAGTAGAGTTCTATTAAATGTTATTTATATAACTGCCAAAGAATGACTGTTTCTGGACTATAAATAAATTAGAAAGTCTCATCGTCCAACCTCCTTCTTCACCAGCAGGTGAACTTTTTACTTTTGCAAAGAAATATCTCAACAACCTTCGGATAACTTTTAAAAAGTGAATATATTTCACCATTAGGGAGGATGTTTTACTGACTTGTTTTATCAAGTCTGATTTTTATAATGGACTGTAAACAGTTTTTAATTGTCCACAGCACGCATGTTTCAATTCAGACATCGCCAATCGAACTGATTAGTTTGCTGTGGTAAACAGACAATTCACCTTTAGACTCGATGACTTTCTGGAAACACTCACAGGAAATTCAATGTGGTATCAGGCTGAACATTGTTCTGGACCTCAGCACCAAAACTCCAGCAGTCGTGTTAATCTGGGTTTGACATCGTAGGCATCAACATGTTACAGGAACCAACTACAACTCATTTCCTTGAGCCTTTTGTACAGATCTGAATTTTTTTGTTGTTGTTCTGTTTTGTTGTTCCAAACCTCCACTATAAATCTAGATTTAACCAGAAAACGTTTTTCATCCAACACATTTATCAAACGTTCACTACATCTTAAATACGTTTCTCCAGGCAGTTATAGTTTAGTTGTGTTTCCTCTTCAGTAAAGAAAACTGCGAAAAAAAGAAATTGTAATGCATTTATGAAGCACATCAGAACATCATGGAGGAGGATGTCAAGAGGATGACAACCAAATCCCTGATATTCTATCTGGATTTATTTTACTGAAACCACAAAACAAGAAAAATATTGTGGTCCTGGTTAAAATTGGTACTGGGAGGTAATGCAATACTAGGAATATATCCACCTATTTTCTATATAAGCTTATTTCTATTTATAGTCACAAGTATCTGCAGGAGTCTGTCCCAGTTCCTTCCAGGTAAAAGGCAGGGGTCCACTCTGGATGGCTCACCAGTCCATCACAGGGCCACATATGGACAAAGAACCACACACAATGATGGGCAATTTCAAACCACCAATTAACCTGACATTCATGTTTTGGACTGTGTGAAAAAGTTAGAGTATCCAGACAAAACCCATGCAAGTAAAAGGAGAGCATGCAAACTCCAAACAGAACGGCCCCTGCTGGGATTTGAACCAGGAACCATCTTGCTGTGAGGCAGCAGTGGTAATCACCAAGCCACCGTGCTGCCGTAAATAATGCATTATTAATAACATTACTTGTCACTGCAAGAAGTATCGACAGAAAGAACTTCAGTAATAATAATACAATTACCACAAAATGAAAAAAATAAACCCATTAGAGCATTACTTTGATTGCCTTTTTTGTGTAGTTTGCTCAACAAGTTAAGACTCCCACATTAACCGGGAATAATCCCTGGTTTTAATTTTGTCAGGAAGAAGGCTCACAGGAATATTATTTTTTAAACTTTATTGTGTGATGGCACCGAGACCCTTTTCAGGATTACGTCTCTACAACTGGTCTGCTGGTCATAAAAGGTTTCTTAGGATGTTGGTTCATTGGGTTAATGGGTCAAGAAATCTGCGGTGGAGTCAGAACATATCATGGAGGAGCAACCTGTTCCCCTCTTCGATGTCAGTGCAGATCAAACAGATTCAATCATTTTATGCACTTTCTAACCAACTGATGCCCAAGGTTACTGAAAAAGTAATAAATGTTGAAACATTATTTTAAATTACAGATTGCAACGTTATTTCAACCCTTATATGGATACGGCTTGAAATAACCTAAATATAAATAATAAATAAAATAAAAAATAAAATATAAATAAATAAACTTCTAAATGATTCCTCTTTTGGTCTGATCATACATGACAACAGTCTTCCTCACCACAGTTATGCAGATGACACCCAGATTTACTTGGTTCTTTCACCAAATGACTCTGGTCAGTGTAATTCAATTTATCTTTATTTATATAGGGCCTGTTACAACACATGTTGTCTCTAGGCAGTTTCCAGAAACCCAGAACATGACCCCCAAGCAATTATTACATAAACAATGGCAGGTCCATTAGACTTACTCTGTCAGTGCTTCCAGCATGTGAATAACTGGATGCAATAAAGTTTCTTTCAAACCAAGACAAGACAGAAATACTTCTATTTGGTAACAAAATAGAAAGAATAAATGTTGCTGTACACCCTAAGTCAAAAGGGCTCCAGATAAAAACCCAGGTAAGAATTCTTGAACGTTTAATGGACTCAGACCTGAGCTTCAGCAGCCACATTAAGGTTGGAACTAAAAGGGTTTTTATCACCTCAAACAAATATCAGAGATCTGACGTCCAGAGCAGATTTAGACAAGCTCGTCCATGTCTTTATCTCCTGCAGACGTAACTACTGTAATGCTCTTCTATCAGGTCTTACCAAACAAAAAATCTTCGACAACTTCAACTTATCCATTGCGAGGGTTCTAACAAGAACTAGAAAACTGAGCATATTACTCCTGTTCTGAGATCTTTACACTGATGACCAGTTACCTACTGAACATACTTAAAAGTGTTGATAGTTTACAAATCTATGAACTGGTGCCAGAATGAATTTCTGATCTTTTTGAATAAAATAGACCAAGTAGAGCTCTGAGATCTTTAGGAGGCAGTCCGTTGGTAGAACTGATAGAACCAAACAGGGTCAGAAATGCATTTACCTGCTATGCTGCATTCCGGTGGAATAAACTTCATATTCATATCAAATGCGCTCCAACTCCAGGAATTTTTAAAGTTTAACAAAAACTTTGCTGTTTTCTTATGCCATGCTTTCCCGTATCTACTCAAAGCAGTGTTTTATTCCTTTTTAAGCCCATATGTATTTTTGTGATTTTATTTTGTTTTTTATTTGCATTCTCATATTCTTTTCTTATGTTTCTTTCATCTCAGTGTCTTCATAAAGCACTTTAAGTTGCGTTTGTGTACGAAATGTGCAACACAAAGAAAATTTCTCTTTCCTTAAAGTCTAATCGCTCAGGAGCAACATTACGTGCAGAAAGAGCCGTTCAAATTATAATAATTAAGATTACAATTACCAAGCTTTCACAATGAATATTATTCCCATGTGAATAGGGCCTTAACTGAGCTTTCACAGCGACACATGCAAATTTGAGAAGAAAAGGCACAACTGATATTTTTATGTGATTTCACAGAGTGTCAGTGTGTTTGATTGTTTTAATCATTAGTCTCTGGGCGGGCCTGTGATAGACTGGCGACCTGTCCAGGGTCCAGGGATGAATAACGAGCTCAACACTGGTTAAACTTTAGAATATTTCAAATTTCAAGATACTGTTTCAGATTAAGATTAGGCGACTGTCAGTGTTAAAAAATCTAAAAAATTACACAGTTCAAGCACATACAATAGATATAACATCTCTAAACTAATTATTATGATAGAAAGTATATGGCAGTTAACATTTACTAACACATTCATTATCATTATTATCATCATGCACATATTAACAGAGTATCCATGCAGGATTACATTTACTTTAAAATTATCTCATTTGGTGAGTTAGAGGCACAGGATCACAGATTAACAAGAGCAGCCATCTTCCTCTCCCTACCTATCTAAGCATCAGTGAACTACAGTTTATAAAATGCCTTCTCTTCTGCAAATCAAGGATCTGCATGTTGTATCTTCTCAGATCAGAACATACAAGGCACAGGATGAACCAAATGAACCAGAGGGATGCATGTTTGTCTCACCGTGAAACAGGCTGACCTTTTCATACTCAACGCTCTAATACTTTATGGCAGCAGGTTTGAGTCCATCCCTGAATTTCACACGCAAGGTTTGTAACTGCGGTGATCCCGGTTAGAGAAAATCCATTTTTTTCAAGCTTGGTTGGACTCTGGGATAATTTAAGTCCATATCTGCTTCTCTGGCAGTTTTAACTCATTCTATGTATATTAGTGGGCGATAAGGCGGGAATAGGTTTCCTTGAGAGAAACGTAGCTCCTGCTGGGGAAAATGAGAAAGGAAATAAAAAGGCATCTACAAAGTTGCAGCAGCGCAGGGCCTTCCTTACTGCAGATATTAGAAGTCACGTGTAGAAGAGGAGCGTTATCGATTCACAAGAAGATGTTTCCCCGGTGGAATTTTAGCTGGAGCCGTCTCGTGTGCCGTTTGCATGTTCTGCATGTGCCGGTGTGGGTTCTCCATGGATACTCAGCTTCCTGGCACTGTCCAAAAACATGCACTGTTGATTTAATGGTGACTGTAAGGTGTTTGCAGGAGGAACTGTGAGTGTGCTTGTTTGTCTCTGTGTGACGGACAGGTAACCTGTCCACAGTGTAGCTCACCTCTGACATCATAACAGCTGGGATAAACTCCAGAACCAGTATTCATGGCGTAAATGAGATAATTAACTGATTAAGATGCTGAACGTAATCATGAATGAGGTTTAAATTTTGTCTGAGTTCAGACGAGAGTTGAGAATCAAACTGAAGCTGAGCTCCAAGGCAATAAAGACATATTTGATGCTTAAATTTGCAAAGTGATATCAAATCTCTTGTTACACTTTGATAAATCAACCGTTAGCCTAAAAGTGGAAATGATGAAAGGGTCCACTGAGATGAGAACCAGGAAAAATGAAGTATATTCACATCCAGTAGGAGGCAGAGGGAAGGTAATCTGCCCAAAATCATCAGAGCCTGCAGTCCCTGCTTTATATTCCTGCTTGAACATCTTTAAAAGGAAAATCAGAAGTGATGGGAGAATAACACAGGTGGAAAGAAGACTTTTACCACCTCTGCTCACACCTCACTAACACTCCCTCTTTATTTCCTCTACCTCTCTTCTGGTAGAAGTTGTAGGGTGTTACCGTCTTTTCTTTATTTCAGCAGAAATCTGTCTAAAATAACAGGTGTCACAAATGAGGTAACTGAAACACAAGATCGATCAAGCTCTTCTATCTCTCAGAAGCTGAGATGTTCATAAGTGACTCAGCCCAACTTGCTCTGAACCCTTTTAACCGGTCACCTGCTCTCAAGTGTTTAATAATAATATCCACAGATTTGTCACTGTAACAAAACACAACCTTGTGGGAAGGAGAACAGTGGTGATCTCTCTTGTTCAGACTTCTGCAATCCCATGCAGGGAGGAAGCAGATGTGTTTGAAATTGACTCCATGTGCCCCATTTCTACTGAATATTAAAACCAGTGTGGCATGTGTGCTGCTATTTCAGGTACGACATCATACCAGGTGAAGCTCACGTGGATATCAGACGTCTTTGTTCCACAAGAAGCAACAGAGTGGATGCAAAAGGAGGTACGTGAACAAATCAGCCATCAGCCACACAAAGCTTCACTCATAACAGACCTCTTACCTCTGATAGTTGATATACGTTCATCTACAGCAGGTGGAAATGAAAACAAAGCACTGTTTTCTATATTTAGAATTTGTAGCAGATCTGTTCAACAGAATTGTATTAAATTGAATGTCTAAGTGGGAAAAGAATTTGGCCTGGGAATGGCTCAATAATGTCCAGGTAATCTTATTTAATTTTCCAGGATTTACTGGGGCTGTGTGTGAGTAAACAAAAAAAGACAAGCAATTAAGACGGCAACTGATACCCAACTGACGAACCGGACTGTCTCTGCTCTGACAGAAGATGAGCATTAACTTTCACCATGCAGAGGCAAAAATCACAATTAGCAAAGATATTAAAGCATCACTGGATAACTGTTTTTCCATTCATAGTTTATATTTTCAGGCTTAACAGCAGCAAAAAGAATATTAAAGATGCATATGTCTGTCTCTGTATAGTTTAGGACTACAGCTGTTTCCCTTTCAAGAAGTGGTAACTTCTACTGTACAAATAGACTTGTATTTGATGAAATTACACTGGCGAAGTCTGTACTTAAGACCTAGATTTGACTCTCAGTCAATCAACCTATTTCAGCTTTCTGCAGAGCTGAACCCATTCAAAGATCACAAAAGGGCAAAAACGCAAAAAATAAAGTGACTGAATATGTACTGCCTTACTAATTTTCACTCTTTAATCTGCTCTATACCAGGTTTATGCACATATGCTGCTTTCTAATACTTTGAGCTGTTTTAATAAAAAATATTGTTTAATAACAACTATGTTAACATACAGAATATCCAGTAATTTTCCAGGAATCAGACAAAATGTGGTGTTCTTGTTATCATCCACCCACCCACCCATCCATCCATCCATCCATCCATACATCCATCCATCCATCCATACATCCATACATCCATACATCCATCCATACATCCATACATCCATCCATACATCCATCCATACATCCATACATCCATCCATCCATCCATCCATCCATCCATCCATCCATCCATCCATCCATCCATCCATCCATCCATCCATCTTCTAGACCCGTTTTATCTTCTGCAGGGTCACAGGGGTCTGCTGGGGCTCATTACACGCGAGAGGCAGGGGTCCACCCTGGAAAGGTTCTTGTTAATTACAAAATAATCCTACTTCAGTGTGGTTTTATTTCTCCTCTTCCAAAATAAAATATCTTTGGTTTACGACAAAATACTTTCAATGAAGACACAAATGGGAGCTTTTAATACATATAAAGGCACAACTACATAGTGTTTATTGATATTAAGTCAAGAAAGCAGCACACTATGATATGTCAGCTGTTCTTCATTTATAACCAGAAGTTGTATTTAGCTGTTCTGCAGTGTTTGCAGCAAAATAAAATATTGCATATATTTTTCTACGTCTGCAGTGGAGAGCACAATCTCATCTGCAGTCATCTGTTGGTGTAGCTGCATCAGAGCCGGGGATTTAAAAGAAACTGAGCAAACCGATAAAGAAGGCTGGTTCTGTTCTGGGGACTGTTCTGGAGCAAATACAGCTGATTGTGCAAAAAAGGATGCTTTATTTACAAAAAAACACACAGAAACAACAACACTGAGCAGCGAAGAGGGACGTAGGTCCTTTGTGCTGCTTTAAATACTGACAGTTACTGCAACATATAATTTCCCCTCAGGGGTTAATAAAGTATTATTAAATTGGGGTGTAAATGATAAGGAGGGAAATATTGTGCTCTTGTACAATCAGTGCTCTTCAGAATCGCATCATATTAGGTGCTTTGCAATCATGTTAACTGTGTGCTCTTTTTCAAATTATAATATAAAAGCTAATAACATAACATAAAAGGCATTTTTAGAAGACTGGGTGGGTCTGCCTGATCCAGACTGATGAGGAAATAGAGTTTACCAGCTGACAGGAGGTGATTATACCCCTGCGGAGGACAACAGCAGCAGCAACAATTACAAAGCTTTATTTATATCCAGAGATAAACCAGTTGCAATTTTCTGAGATGATTCCAATTTCCGTTTTTTCTATCTATCTTCTTAAGAGCTATTTAACAAACAACATATTTCTACTTATAAGTTATGTCTAAAGGGAAATTTTAATTGAATTTATATTGAAATAGTGTCTGTAAATTACTAGATTAGAGGGCTTCTTTCCGAAAGTTATACCCTTTTATCGGAAATCCGGGGCACAGGAGCCTCCATACCTCAGTCATCCATGTAACCGTACTCTGACGCCTGTCAGAAATACTAGAAAAACCTGCTTTTTCTTTTAGAGGTGTCTTAAGCTTTCTCTGAAGTTACTTTTGGACATTTACAAAGATAATTAGTTAGTCTGGATCTTCCTACCTCAGTGAAAACATTTACACGTGTAACTGTGACCCTTTACAGTGTGTTTTTCCCCCTCGCTTCACTGAAGTTCTTATTATACTAAAAATGCCAAATGTTTGTTAAAAGCACTGCGGTCTTTAAATTAAATATGTATCTAACAGCTAAATGACAACAGATCGCTTACATCGTTTAACGTGTGAAAACCAGACTGCACGATTACAAAGTTTCCTCAGGAGGAGGTGCGGTCTGACAGCAGTCCCACGGTTTGGGTTAATTATTCATGCTCAGTTAAGGAGAATAAGTCCGTTTTATTTCTGTTGTAAACATCATGTTGCAGTAATGGTTTAAGCTGGATTTTGATGCCGTCCTGCTTGCACAGCAGCGGTAAGTCTCAGCTGTCCTTTCCTCATAATTCACCTCCTTCTTTCAATCAAAATCATAAAAATGAAAAGGTTTATATTCAATTATATGTTCGCTAATTTGGAAAATGACTGTCCGGGGAGAAGTAAACAATATCAAATACATTTTTATGGTGATTCTTTTTTCCTCAGAAGAAGATATTAAAATACGTTTTACAGTAATGATTTATATGCTGACGTCGATGTTATTATGTTATCATCTGTGCGACTACAAACATGCAGCAGAACAACTACATAATTCTTCACATGCGAGTCCGCGGTGACCGGGGACCAGAGGACTACGTGGAGACCGGACGAGGGTTCCAACACCGCCTGTAACTGAAATGTGCTAGACAGCAAAAACAAGAAGAAGTCCTGATTTCAGATTGCGTACATTATTTTCAGACATCTTGCATCTGCAGTTTTAAGTTCGACCCTGTCAACTCCACTAGCGATTATTTCAAAAGACAAAACTTTAAATGATATAAATAACATGTTTTTTTTAGACAGGTTTGCTATATTTCCACCATGCTTGACCTGATTTCTTTTCCTTTTCATACAATAAGTGGGGCAGATAACACTGACATTTAACAACAACCACTTTATTAACAGTCTTCACGCACTTCCTGGTCAGAGCAGACGCTCAATATCAGCATTTGCTCTAAAAAGGTCAAATTAGAAGCACAAAATGTGAATCCAATAGGATTCTGTTCATATTTATGAAACTGTGAAGATGACCTTGTACTGATTTTACTGTAGTTTGTGCATTTGTCTCTTTTTTTTTTAATAACGTGACATGATAGAAAATATTTTCCATCCTTCATTACACCCAGACATGAAACTGTGCCGTGCACATGGTTGAGGTATGGAAACAAGGATTTTGATCAATGCACTGAATCATTCATGACCTTGAGAGCTTACTAGTGCGCTCACCACTGCAGCTGTGAGAGACTCATAAACGCCACAGACCCCCAGAGTAAAAGCACAGACCATTAACAAACATATAGATCTCTGATTCTATTAAGGAATCCCTGCTGAGTATAAGAAAATACAAAGATTCCCACAGATGGGAAAGCATTTTTAAATTATTTTGGGATCAATTTTTCACTGAATAATGGTAATCTCTTGAAGTGATGATACATAAAACAAATATCCCATGAATGTCTTCAATCCTCGTGTGCCAGTACATTGACGCACATGCATGTGGATCCACATGGGTAAGCTCAAGTCTACGTACATTCATTTTCAGTAACAAGGACACTGAAGGAAGTAAGTCCAAACATGCAGTCAGCCTGTGTTTTAAGATGTTTTCCAACACACAGAGATTATGTGCACTCAACCCATTTTCTGTATTAGAGGATGCGCTCCAAACTGCGTGCAGTGTGTGCATAATCTTCACGTTTTGTTTAGCTGATTGACTTTTATCACGAGTGCTAGTCTGCTATTCCCAGCAGGGTCAATTACTTCAGAAATGCCCTTAAAACATGCAGCTCCTCTCCCATAAAACATTGCATCATCATTAGCCAATCGCTAGGCGGCATTCACCGAGCTTTGTGTGGCACAAACCTCGGGAATAAGCAGGTGGATGAGTACGAAAATGTGGCTGCGGGTTCACTGAGATCCACTGCGTGCTGCTGCCAGTAAAAACACACTTAAAATGAAGAAACATTTCCACCTGCAGATCATATTACATGTGGTATAATCTAACACAAAGAGGCTTCAACAAAGGCAGGGACAGAATAGTTCAATTGAGGCTGTGCACCCGCATCCCAGATAAATATCAGTGACATGACAGTGACGAGGCCCAGTGTATTCAACCTGTCTTTGCTCTCAGAAGTGAAATGAAATGATGGCAAACAGACCGGCCCGGCAGCTGCTTTAACCTATTATGACCTGATGGAGCACATGCGTGTGTTTGTACGTCATGCCAGGAGTGAAGCATGTGTCGTAACAACATTTTCAAGGCACACAGCTTTCGTGATTATTATTATTGTTATTTAATATAATAAACCAGAGGGGCTTAAATGTTAGTAATTCACAATAAGACCTATCAGGAGTTTTAATTTAATGTTTCTCCTTTCTAGTTTGTCCAGAGACTGAGACATGAGGGTTTGGGAGTGGCTTGCTTTCATTTTCCCAAAAAACCCTCAGGTTTTAGACGGCATTTTTGAACAAGGCCTCGGGTCTGAATGCATTAAAACCAAGCATCTCATTTTAACCCTCTATTTCCTATTCTTATTGCTACCTTTTTAGAGCTTGTCTTAATTTGCATTATAAAATCTAGGCCTGAAATCAGCCAACAGATTTAGAGGTCTATCCCCACACATCTCAGATCCCAGAACCACACCACGACAGTCAGCTGACTGAGTCATAAATGATTTCTGAACCAATGTTGAGGCAAAAGCATTTGCGGGGGGGTTTTTGTGGTCACAAAAAATGAACTTCTATGAACAAGATACCATCACACTGAAACATTTCAGAGATACCATCAAACACTTGCTCGCATCATTTCCAGCATTTCTGTGCTCCCCCTCTGCCCCAGTGCTCCCCTTTCATACACCATAACATCACTTCAGCATTCACAACAGCATCTCAGTCACTGCAGGCCTGTCAAAGGCATGAATCTGGCTCCGCCTCACTAAAGAGGATCAGCAGAAAGAGAGACATGTGTGATGACATAAACCTCAGTTGAATGTACAAGGTGGAACATGGAAACATAAACCTGCCAGGATCTACAGTCTGCATAAAGTCAACATCATGGTGAGCGTTAGTAAGCCAACAGGCCAACACAGGGCTTAACATTGACTACACGTAATCTATTCTTTACGGTTTAGACTTAAAGTGCAAACTGCCAAAATGATAATGAGCTTTTAAAATTGCTCCTATTCACAGTTACTGGAAGTGGCTGAAGTCTGACTACTGAATGCAAATGGGGCACTTATTTACTGGGCGTTTTGGAAAAGCCAAGCCTCTTCTGAAAGGCGACTGCCCTGCTGGTGGTTTGAATACAATCAGACTTGTCTCCAGGGGCGTTATGTTGAATTAGTGCTATCCAACGACAATGACAGCACTGAATAGTGCAGGTCAAAACAGTTGGAAACCTTTTGTTTCAGAAAATTATTCAAAAGATCTGTTCTTTTCAAGAAAAAGGGCATGCAGGAAAATCTATTATCCCTGTTATAGGAAAGAAAGACTCCCTAGGGAGCATATTCAGACTAATTCATGTCAATCCCCATAAGACAGAAAACACACACAACTCCAAGGACAAGCTTTAGAGTTCAGGCAAATAACACACACACATAAATCTCTTGTCGGTGCAAAAGGTCTCACATCTAAAGCCTCTGAGTTTAGAAAGACAGATAAAACTGTTAGATTAAATAATTCTAACATCAGCTTGGAGAAATTAAAGGTCATCTGCAAAGTGCCGCAACCAAAAGCTGACCTGACAAACTCATCAATATTCAACAACAAACAGAATAAGCCCGCAAGCAAACAGGTTGCTTTGGTATTCCACTGTTGAACCCCAGCACTCTCTCCAAAATAATGACCTAATTTAGACACACATTATTGTCAAATAAAACCATGCTGCTGCTGCTGCCTGATGCTGGACTTCTGCATCACAACTTACCCGTCCATCTACGCGCAAACCATTTCTTTATCTTCTGTTCTTTCGAACTTCCTTTCATCCTTTCCCCGTCTTTCATATCCTCTGTCTCTTTTCTCGCTTGCCTCCTACCCACTAACTACCAGACTGTCCCTTGGTGAGAGGCAGGCAAGGGATGAAGAGGAGGGGAGGAAGATGAAGTGAAGGGGAGTGAGGAGTAAGAGAGGGAAATTAGCGTGGATGAATTCCCTGAGCTGTTTGGTGTTGCGTCTCTCGCTCTAGAAGTAAGTATTTATTCTTTTGCGTCTCTCTCTTTTTAATGTCTTTGAAGCTTCCGAGTAGAAGTAGCTTTTTATGCTTCAATAGTGCTGTCCTAGAATTCTTTCAACATCACTCAAATATGTTTTACTTTAGATGAACACTTTTTTCCCACATACATTGACTTGCCTTCATTTATAGTTTACTCCGTTTGAAACACAGGTTGGATTTGTTAAAAAGGAAATGTATTGCATATAAAATATTGAATCATTTTCCTGAGTCTTACCGGGAATCTAAAACACACGGGTGACATATACTGCATCTCAACCAGCTGCCTGTATTCCAAGAGCAGGATCAGAAAAGAAGGTAATATAGATTAAAAGAACATAAAAGGATTGAATGAAAGGTAAAAAGGGGAACTGAGGCCTGAGGGAAAACGAGGATTGCATTAGGGATATGATCCACCCTTTCATCCATTTACAATACCATCCCCCATTTACTTAAGGCAAAGTCTAACTATATGTTCACCTTTGTATTATTATTTTTATTATTATTATTTGACTTATTCTTCTTTGTTCTTTGTCACAATCACAGACATACCCACCCTCACTTTACAGATGTTGTCCATGTGGTTGGCAGCAGCAGCTGCAACCAAGCAACAACACACATTAAGTCACACTTTGCTCTTGACTACACACAAATCAAAAATCTGTCACAGTTCACTTATCACGTTTCCTCTCATTTGCACACACACACACACGCACGCACGCACACACACACACACGCACACACACACACACACACACACCACCTGCCTCGCTGATGCTACTTCTGCTACACCAGCCCCCTCCCATCTCTTGTTGATCCCACACATGGGAAACACCCAGTGTTTCCATCTCATTCAACAGCCTTTCCTCCATGCAGCACCTCTCTCCTAACCTACTATTACTATTAACTGATGCCACCTCACAGCATCACCCTCCTCAAGCAATGCTGGTGTCCAGGAGTCATCAGCCCAACCCCCCCATCCCTTGTTTCCACAGAGTGTGACAGGAGGACCAGCCAGCTGGTTGGATGGCACAACACGGAGAAGCAAGGAGGAAAAACTGCTATGGAAGTATGCATAGAGATAGGGTTTACATGCCTTGGGATGGTGCATTGCCCATGCTGCGACACGGACCGCTGCAGCTGAAAGTGATCGCGTTTCCTGTGTCCCCTCCTCTTTTTTTCCCCTCTCTACTCCTCCCTCCTCCTGTTCCTCTCCTTCCGTTCTTCACAAAGCGCCGTGTCTCTCCTTCCCGGTGCCAGTCCTTGCGCTCCTATTCGCTCCTCTCCTTCTACCGTCCACCTTCCCTTTGTCTCTCTCTGGCTTTCTCTCGGCTCCGCTCCTTCTCGAGATGGCTGTGGTCCAGCAGCAGCGCTCCTGACAACACTGCGCGTGTGTGACTGCAAGCACGTGTGTGACTGCAAGCACGTGTGTATGTGTGTGTGTGTGTGTGTGTATTAGTCGAGAGGTTGGATGGAAGAGCCTGATTGTGTGTGAGAGGGAGAAAAAAATAGAGAATAAAAAGATGTGCGTACTCTTCAGCAGTTTGAGCTTTGGAAGACTGTGCATGCCGAACAGGGATGCTCAGCATTCAGCAAACAATAAAGCAAAATTTTTGCCCATGATAAATTTACACTCTCTCACCCACTCTATCTCACTTGCTCCCTTCATGCCTTCTTTCCTCCCTGTTACACATGATACTCTCTCTCCTCTTAAAGACACAGGCAGTGCACTGCATTGCCTCAAGCCTTTAGGCGCATTTCATGATATGGTAATAGAGAGGAGTCTAGGGACATGGTCCCGAGCAAGTGAGGGATGGGTGGAGAAATGCCTGAAGCACATACTGTAGATTGGAAAGTGTTGCACCGGTGATGCTAGACAAGCAAGAGTAGAAGGGAGGGATGAAAGAAATCCCCATGTGACAACAACAGCTAATGATGAAGCTGTTTTACCCCAGAGGTGAGGCTTAGTTGATTGGCATGGCAACCAGAGCTCCGCTGAGAATGGCACCAAACAAGAGCAGCCTAAGCATCACTGCACCCTGTAGCTCCATCCCAGGAGATGTTTGCATAGGAACATAAATGATTACTCTTCTGGATCCTGCCATCTATCACTATAAGTCACCAGCAATCGGCATCCAGAATTAGAATAAGATGTTTTCTGTTACTGAAATGTAGTCCATAATGGGAGGACAAGTGACAGACAGCGGGCTGCAAGAAAGAAAAAGAAGAAATCAGACTGTTTTGCAACATAAATGACAACAGTTCTGCAGCTTTAACTGAGGGATCTTGGTGCCCAAAACTAAGCAACCAGTGAGTGGGAGGACAACATGAGAGCAGGAAAATTATCTCAAACCAGAGCAGAACCAAGACTGTGGTCTCAGATGGATATAAAGGTCTCTCTCCCCCAGAGGTGACAATGTGCCTAATTATATTTCAGTGTGGACTTGCAGATTGACAACTTCAAGTACCACAGATATGCATTTGTTCTTATTTTAGTACCTGGTTTGAGTATTTTTGACACACCACATGCATAGTAGTAACTCAAGTCTGCAGACGGATCTATGCAGACATCCACGCAGAGCCTCAAACACACCCTCTGATGATCCTGATGCTTGCATCACTCAGACCCCACCGGGCTCTTGTGTCAGTCATCCACCAGGCACCTGACATCAAATATCACTTTGACACTAATGTCAACTCGGGTGTATCGCTGCTACTGAAATTAACAAAATAGCCTTATGTGATATGTGATACGCTGGAAGGAAATGGTCGTCAGGGAAGAAAAACATAACACAGTGTGTTGTGATGAGGATGCTTGTGGCTTACAAGACACACTGGGAAGTCCACCATGTTCCTCTGGTTCACAGGCTCAGAGAAGAAGAAGAAGAAAAAGCCCGCCTTCTAGATATTTGTGCTGGTGGTGAAAATTACTGTGTTACTAAGCAGTCATTGGAGACAACCGAAGCCTTTACGATGCTTATAAGCAGTGACCCTCCAATGTGACATATGGGATCAGCAGCAGGGAGTTTGTGAGGACAAGAGCGGAAAAGAGGACAACTCAATGTGCCAAGGCCACTGTTTAGTGGTTACACTAGTCTCTGGGTGTTTAACTCTGTGGAGTTGAACAATGTGGCCATTAAGCCATGAAGGAGACTACTGTTTCTTCATTCACCTCAGTTTAAACATTGGTGTGCAGCGGTAATTTCACCTTTCATCTATTTCATGTAACACACAGTATGTTTGGATGACCTCATACATCCTCCAGGAACATCGGGTGAAGTATGTCAAAAACTAAGCAGGCATTAGCTTTAAAACCTGATGAACACTTGATGGACTGGTCTTCAATAAATAATAGCACTGCAACAAAAGTAGATGCTTTGGCTTTTTTTTTTAGACACATAATAGTGCTAAAACAATGACAAGAAGGAAAAACATCAGTAATGATCTTAGATGAACAGTTGCTGCTGCCCATCAGTCTTGAGAGGGATGTCCTGATTCTGAACGTCTGCTCCAAGATCAGACCATGAAATGTTCAGAGGAATTTCAAGAAAAGTTTGAGTGAGACTCTGCACACCTCAGTTAACATGTTGGATGTTAAAGTTCCTGACAGTACAGTTAGAAAAAGGTGGTCAGGACAACCTTTTCTGAAAAATTCGGATTGAAAATTAAAGCTTTGCAAACTCTGGATCATACACCAAGAAAATGTTATAAAGGACAGCAGCAAATCTACAAGTGAAAATAATCATGAAAGTGCAATTAGTGGTGTACCAACTGATCAGCTGACATCAAAGTAAGCACTGGTCAACACTTACATACGTCATTACTCCTTAATACAGTATATATCTGCACGTTACTACACCCTATGTGATGTTGTTGTATGGCTAAATTTCTTCTACTGTAAAAATGAAGTAAACGAGCTTCTAAAGAGGGTTTGATGAATAATCAGTCCAGAGGGGACTGATGTCATCATTATGATCTTTGTAAAGGCTTTGCATATGTCTGTCTGATTTACTGCAGGGCTTTTCTTTCTTTCTTTCCTTATTTCTTTCTTTCTTTCTTTCTTTCTTTCTTTCTTTCTTTCTTCAGGACCTGGATATTTTCCTTTTCAGGAAGCTGCTCGTTTCAGAGGTGCAACTTGCTGAGTAAGTAGCTCTGAGGAGTTGATGAGCACACAGCCACCATTTTCTAATAAAATGACATCTGCTTTTTTTATTTTTGGCTCCAGGACAGAGCATATTGCAGAGTAATCAAGACACTCAGTCTAAAAAAAATGGTTTTACCTTTCATTTTACCATTCTTAAATTAATGTTCCTGAAAGAAATTCTTGGCTTTCCCTAGGGAGTAGAAGGAGACCGGTTTGCCCTGGTTGTCCTCTTTCCTTCTTTCCATTTCAGCTCTGCGAGCTAATCGACCCAGAAACCCTTCAGCACTTTCTGTGGCACAATAGATCTGCCCTCGCTTCAGTGGAGTCTGACCATGTGAGGTTAGGAGAGGGACTGGTTGGCGGTGGGGTTTCAATGACTGCGTGACTTGGATGCAGGAAGACAACCTTGAAAGGCAGGGGGCAGAGTCGCCTTATAGAAAGAAAAGAAAAGGTAAGCGTCAAAACAGATTCATCACATAAACAATCCATGTGCAAATACTTGCACGAACAGTAACAGCAGTGATTTAATGTAACCTTCACTTCAGACCTCTACCCTACGACATTGAGTATTCATTGCAACTGGGATCCTCTGGGAACAAGGATAACAGGTATGAGGTGAAATGGAGGTATAAATGTCCGCAATGATGGAAACCGCCTCTCCTATCCGACGTCAGCCTTGAAAAGAGACGGACAAGTTTCATCTCACCTTTTTTTGAATCTTCAGAAGTCCAGCAGCCCCAGTATTATATTTAAACTTTCCCCATGGAAACAATAAAGGATAATGTCCAGAAAACACCTGCTTTAGATACAGACGGGTTTACAGCGTATGTGTGGTTCAGATGGGCTTTAGGCTCCTCTGTGGCTGAAACACCGAAGAGTGCTGAGGAAACTCACTGTGATTATCCAGTGCAGCAGTCTACGTTAGGACCAGAGCCACCGGCTGTCCTCCAGGATAAGGCTTATCATCTAAATAAACAAATAATTAACTGTGTGCAAGTTACGGTTGTAAAGTGCAATGGGAAAACCGAATGAGGGTACCAAGGAGAACAGTTGTGGGAATGTTTTTATCTTGATTTGTTTGGTGTAGGAAAGTTATATTCTAAAAAAATGTTATAATTTGTAAATATCTCTAACCTGCTTGGGAAAAGTAGACTATTCTACCAGTGGGTCCTCCAAAAGTGTTATTTCTAGGCACATAATTGATCTAATTACTGTATTGGTTTTTCTTTGTTCTTGCTTGTTGTAATGAAAGTGAAACACGCAGCATCATGTTTACAGAGTAAAGCAACTCCTAACTCTTACACTGATTTGCTTCCATGCACAAAATACTAAAACTGCCTGCGAGGCATAAACGTGTGTTGTTGCAAATTACCTGTATCTCAGCTGCAGCTGCTGCAACTCTCCGGTGGTGAGGATGCTACTCCGTTCACTTTGTTGCACCATTAGTTTAAAAATAAAAACATCTATTTTATTTTTGCATCATGGCCTCTGGGAGAGATTGCACTAAAAAAGTAATTACATTTCCTTAACTACAGTTTACTTATGCAGTTTCTGACTTGTGCATGCTTCTTATTTTCAGGAGAAATGCTATAACCTGTATTTTTATTCCACTAAATGTGTCTGAGCCTTTAAACTGCTAGGTGCTTCCTCAGCCTGTAGGTGTGGATCCTGTCCGGGCCTGGTGCTGTCCAGCTCCTCATACCTGAGGCGCTTTCTTGGATGCCTTCCATTGTGATGGTAACTGGATATTGTTGTGGTCAGGTCTTAGATCCACTAACCATGGGGCATTGGTGCTATGCATTGCCTCCTTCTCTCATTTACCTTTCCAGTATTCCTCAAACTCAGCCTTGGGTGGATTGATTCTCATGTTATCACCCTGCCACTGAGCGCACACCTTGGATGGTTCAGTGGAGAACATCCTATTGATTCTCCTACCTTCAGCTTCTGATGTGCACCTTCTCAGTAGGGTGGACGACACATGAGTCTTCGTTTCCAGAACCTCAGGTAGAGATAGCTTGTGATATTTCTTAGGCAGTTGTTTCTTCTTTGCACCTTTCAGTTGTTCAGACATTTGGACATTTCTCTCCATGCTGCCTTGATCTTAGTTTACAGCTTTCTCTCCCATTAAGGACTGTTCGTCTTACCTGTGGTATTGATCTTGTAGCCAAGCATCTCTAGGAGTGCTGCTGCTCTTCTGTACATCAGCAGACTATTAGAAGAACTTCGTCAATCTCTAGTTCCGCTTAAAGATTGGAAACCACCAGACTCCAGAGCTTTAAATAAATTGATCAACATAAAATTATCAGTGAAGGACAGCACTGCACGAGTGTGAAGCTTCAGTGTCACCCTCTTCATGATACACTGAAACATAAAAAAAAAAGATGAAAGAAACAAATAAAAAATAAAGTGTGGAAATTATGTGGTGTAATTTTTTTAAGTCCATCTACAAACTACCTTGATGGAAACATAAAATGTTCTGTCTCTGTTCACAGGAGCTAAAACATTTGAAATTGTATGAATCTAAAGCACTCTCGCCCTCAGTGCAACTCACTGCCTATAAAGTTGAATCCTGTGTTTCCATGGCGATATAAAAGACTGGAAATGACCAGCTTTTTAGGAAGGTGTTATCACTGGTGAACTCTGTTTACTTTGGCATGTGTGTGTGGGTTGGATGGTCAGGATTTGAAATACCAGCCGAGCTGCAGGCCCACTGCTGTGGACCTTATGCGGGTTCTGTGTGCCAGCAAACGAAAGTGACTCTTAATGTTACACATAATGCATCCATGAGTCCACAAAATACATAGACAACAACCTTCTAGACCTTAAAATGAATGTATTCTGTTTTGTCCTCAGCCACTGACGTCTAATGGGTTTTGGCTGAGCCAGTCAATGAAATATAATAATAACAAATAAGTCTCATCCAGGACGATGGATTTATAGATCTTTATGAAAAGAAAAGCACTTCATTATGAGCAGTTACATCTGCAGAAAAACAACTTGCATTATTAGTGTTGCTTATGATTAATAATTTCTTGATTCCCATTTTTATTTGCACTTGATGGGTCAGACCTTTTCTTAATTTAAATGATGTTTAATTCAGCGGTTCCCCACATGGTCTTGAAATCTCTTCCAGAGGGTCAGACAGGCAGTCTGACTGATTTTAAGATTATAAATGAGGTAATAAAAAATAAAACGGCTACCACACTACTGCAGCAGAGTTTAATCATCTTTCAGACTCAAATACGTCTTTAGATAAAATTATCTGAGAGGTTTGATGGGAAAATTATATTAAAAATGTGACTATAAGCTCCATTATTCCTGAGGTCTTAATGAAATATCTATGACATGTTTGGTCAAAATACTACATTGATGTAGTACAAAGGCACACGTTTCAACTGCATCTTTACAGTTTTGTTCGTAGCAGACAGTTTACAGTCCTCCTCCCAGGGGTGCCTTATTATATGCCTTATTTGAAACCGGTTTTAAAGCTTTGTGCTATCCACCTCTGAGGTGAATGAGATGTAGAGTGATGAGGACATAGATGGGAACGTTGGATGATTTTACTCTGACCTGGGTCTGTGATGTCACAAAGCTCTGCAAATCTGGATAGCTCACTGACTGACACATTTTCAGGCCTAAAAGACTGAAACAAAATCACAAAGTCGTCACTTCACACACTCAACTATGTGGCTCCAAGTAAAGGTACTGGAGCAAAAACTATTTCACTTATCAATAACACAGGGATACATGTAAAATACCATAGAAAGGCACAGAAAAGATGACAAAAACAAACTCCAGTTCAGTGCTAGAGCAAATTGGCTTCTTTTCATCACAGCAGGTTGGCAAAAAGTAACAACGTGGCACAAAAAGATGCTTAAAAATGTCATGCTGGGGTGAGCAAAGGGTTAATGTGCTGTGAAACTAAAGAGTGTGATGCCACACTTCACGGCAAGATTGAGTGAGTCTACACACAGCACCTGCTAAAGGTCAAGTGTAGCCGTCTGTGTTTGGATAAAGCAGGAGAGTATATATCTTATTCAAATCATCTCAGATCATTTCACATTTATTTTATGACTGCAGCATATAAGAGAGTGAGAGATTATGTAAGGAGCGGCTGGGATAGATGTAAATGTGCTGAAGCAGTAGTCGTGATTCACTTCCATCAGGGTGAAAGAGGATAATTACCTCATGTCTGCCTCAATTAAGCACAAAGTTTTAAAAAAAATCCAGATTAGGTCATCAAGCATCTTGTAATTCCCATTTAGAAGGTACAGACTGCAAATGTAATTTGAAAAATTAAGTCTGCGCAAGGATGTGATCAGAGGCTACCTTCTGCCTGATTTTAGAGCCTTAGCAAATAAAAAGGCATTTTCTCTCCATCCCTGACACCCCCGCAGGAGCTCACCGAGCTAAATGAAAACCTGTATCACACTTCTTGTCTGGTCTCTTGCTCGCCATGTCACACGTCTTCTCAGTTCCTCTGTATAAATACTAAAGGTACTGTTTCCAAGGTGACCAGTCTTTGAAGAATTGGCCACCTAAATTTCCAAATGAGAGGAAAAAGGAGGGTGAACCACTGGAGGCCAGCTCTTTGACTGTCAGAAATGCATTCTCGTCTTCACTACAAATGTCTGTCCCGATAGTACCATTGATCTTTATTAATAGATTACACCAGCCTGTAAACTGACATGTGGTAGATGAAGTCATAAAAATGATTTTACTTAGACTAAGGACGTTTTTAATATCTGACCTGATCACTCACAATGAATTAAGACTTCCATAGAATATTTTTTGCATCCCGCTTTATTTTGATAGTACATTAGTTTGTTTTATTTTGGAGGTGGCTTGTTTACAGGTTATTTGGTGCAAGTGCGCCCTCTTGTGCTGAGATGATAGAACTGCAACACGGTGTTCAGTTGTAATTTCAGAAACTATTTCGACCCAATTTCACAATAATCCCAAGAGTCAATTTTAATGTTATCATTACAAATATTATATATATATATATAGAGCACTATTCAACAAGGTGATTCAAAACATCTGAGTCTTTCTGGGAGTTTGTTCCAGACATGTGGAGAAGAGAAGCTGAAGGAAGCTTCTCCACGTCTGGTTGTGACTCTGGAAACTGATAAAAAACCAGATCCAGATGACCCTTTCAGATAGTATTATGGACAAATGTAATTGCTTAAGACTACAGGAAGATAATTTCTTTCAAATACATCTCTAAAAAAATGAATGAAGAAGCTGGGAAGAAAAGTGAACAATAGAGATTCTCTTTATTATAGTGCATTTATCAGATGTTACAGGATGAGCTTAAAAAGAAGCAAAATGCGTTAAAGAAATACTTATGCACATAGCATGTAATTTGTACAGAAACAAAGTTGCACATTAAAGCTTCACATCTGAACAGAGTGTTGGAAGATGTCATGTTAAAACACATTAATAGATTTTTTTTTTCACTTTGTATTTCTTGCAATTTACAAGATCGTGTGTCTATTTTTTTTTAAAGAAATACTGTAACATAAGGACCAACATTAGTCATTCCATTACAACTTTCAAAGAAAACATCAAATAATCCAGTTGTAGAAAAACAAAAAAGGGAACCTGAAGCTCCCCGTTGAGGTCAGTGTTAACATAAAAGTCGTCATCACTCACTCAGGGCTGCGTACTGCTTCTTTTCATCGTAGAGGCCTTTAGGATGGACGTGCGTGAGTTTAACTGTTCTGGCTAAACTACAGCAACACTTTTACTTGCACATTTCAACTGTCTGCTGGTGTAGAGCGATGGGGAGTTACAGTGAGTGGGCTCACTGCAGTGGCTGAGATCTAGACGGCTGTCTTCGCACAAGCCCGTGTTATGGAAGCTGATGAGGTTGTGCAAATGAACGGGGAAGAGCCTAAAGCGGAAAAAGCCTCAAGCATCGAGTAAGCGTTTATAGGGCTAATTGATACACTTCAGATTCAAAATGTACCAGCTATGACAGCTCTAATAACGCGGCCAACAGCATATTTCTGTCCTCTGAAGAACATAAAAGCTTGTGACCACCTGCTCTGCAGATTCATCCAAAACTGAATTGTACCAGTTGGTCCCGAGCGTTTTACTCAGAATGGACTGCACACCTGCAGCCCAGAATGTATGAGTGTGTGTATATATATATATATATATATATATATATATATATATATATATATATATATATATATATATATATATATATATATATATATATATATATATAAAAACAAACTGATAAAACAAACCCTACTCAAGGAACTACGTACAGGAGAAGAGAAAAACAAATACTAACAGTAAATAAAGACAGGGAGAATAAAAAACAACAAAAGGCCTCATCGTTGTAATGGACTAAGTGCAGCTGAAACCCACACAGGCCCGAGAGTACACACAACCACAAGCCATGCAGTAGTCACACCCCTCCACATATGTAAACATGCGCTGCAACATTTATTGCCTTTTCCAGATCCAGTCATGGTGGATCTTTTAATTCTCTAGTCACAAGAGAGAAAGAAATATAAGACTCAAAAGATATGTGTGACATTGTTTACAGCCTGGACTAAAATAAAAAAAAAAAAAAACTCACGGGAATTTCTCCAAAGAAACCAGATGCAAAGAGGATTACATTCTGCTCATTAAGGACCTGTTATGCTTAAAATTCAAACATTGTTTTAACCTTTACCTTTTCAATCTTTAAAAGAAATAAAACTCAAATTTTCTCAAAAGAACATCAACTGCTCCAGGATGTCAGACGTTTCACTGTGCATCTTTGTAAGGTGAATAAATGTCTTAATGTGGCTATCAAATGTAAAGATTTCATCATCATTTGGTTTTTTGTTTTAAACATTCTTTTCAGAGGAAAATTTAGCCCTCTGCACATTGCGTTGCTTTTTGCTTCATGGAAAACAGCGCCTTTGGATGAGCCGACACTGGAGGAATGAGGTGACTGAGAGCGAACTGTGTTCAAGGCACAGCAGGGCTGCTCCCACTTAGCTCTCTCTTTCTTTCTCTCACACACACTTCATTCACACATTCTCACACACACACACACACACACACACATTCACTCACACAAAAACACTTACCCAAACACACACATACAGTACATGGATGCAGGGGAGCACTGGCCAAAGGTCCAACAATTTAGAGGAAACAGAGAAAAGAAGAGGACAGAGTGATACCAGGACCAGTGCAGTCTCCCAAAAACACTGCCGACAGAGTGGCAGATGGGGACCTGTAGAGATTGATCATTTTGCGTTTTTTAGCTGGCTTGAAAGCCAGTCCAGACCCTCATAAAGCCCATCTCCACTTGTAGCACAAGTGGCCTGGATGTACCAGTTGCGGTGGCGCAGGGAGTGCAGGGACAGCTTGTCTGTGATCTCCGCTGCATTCATGGCATTTGGAAGATCCTAGCAGAGAAGAAAACAGAACTTAGGGTCTCCACACATCCGCTTGAGAATTTCTTAAATCCTTAAAATTAAAGCTTAAATACTTATGTTACAAAAACACAAAGAGGCGATGGCAAGAGCAGCGCTCGCGTGACTCTGCTAGTCACATGAGTGCTGAGTACTGGTCACCGAATGCCCCTGAGCTAGTGAACGCAGAGACAAGTTTACATTTTCTTAAATACCTTTGTTTATGGCTGTTATTTTGATCAGAACTATCAAAAAAAAAAACTCTTGATAACTGTGATAGAAACGCACCTGTTTATTAGCAAACACAAGCAGAACGGCATCTCTCAGCTCATCCTCAGCCAGCATTCGCATCAGCTCCTCCTTTGCCTCGCCGATTCGCTCCCGGTCGTTACTGTCCACCACAAAGATGAGACCTGGAAAAGGAGAAACCGGTGAGGATTTTTGTGATGGAGGTGGACCAATGTCTACGAATGTAGATGAGGATTTAGCCCATGCTTGGACGATGAAAACAACCATGATGTCCCCCACCCTGTGTGTTTTGGAAATAATGCCTCCAGAGTGGCCTGATCTTGTCCTGACCACCAACATCCCACACTGTGAAACTGATGTTCTTGAATTCGACCGTCTCAACATTAAAACCTGTGGAGAGAGGGAGGAAAACAATGTTAATCACCAATATGGAGATATCAGCTAGTGTAGGTGTTATGTACTGTCGTACTCTTATGGCAATGCAGGAGATGACTCACCGATGGTAGGAATTGTGGTAACAATTTCTCCCAGTTTGAGTTTGTACAGTATAGTAGTCTTTCCAGCAGCATCTAGTCCCACCATCAGGATCCTCATCTCCTTTTTCCCAAACAGTCCTTTAAAGAGGCTAGCAAAATTCCCCATTTTGGTTCACCTGCAGAGGCACACACAATACGAGTTATAAGGACTTTGAAAAGCAGTTAAACAAAACAAAAACAACTCAACTAAAACTTAAAATTTTGTCTGATTGCAATGTCGCAACACTCAACATAAACTGCCCGTTTTTTAACAAAGAAAGTCAGACACAAATATGTTATATACTTCATATTTGACTTTTTGAGACATGGTTGAGGAAGAACGTGTGTTGCGGTTTCCTGTGTTCACTATTTGCATTTTAATAACTGTGAAAGTGCTTCTCTCATTTCCCAAAAGCTCCTTCTAGCCCTGCTTATGAAAAAAGAAGTCTGCAAAAAGTGCTGTTCCCCCAAGCATAGCGAGGGATCCTCCCGAGTTAAAGATAAACGATACGAATACGCAGAACAAGCAGTGCAGTTCTGGGTACCAGAAGCAGTAATGGTGACTGACATGGTGGAAGTGCCATGTCATAAGAACAGATACAAACTGTCCTCTAAATGTTTGACTGTGACCGAACCTCCTAAAGGAAAAAGAAATTATCTTCATATTTAATAAGGTGCAGCGTATCGAGTCCTTAAACATAAAGGAAACACGCTCCTTTTAAAAGGACCGCCTGGTTCCTGGTTAAGATGCTGCCTCATCAAAATATTCAGTGTTCACAAATAATAAAGCATATAAAATAAAGTAATTTTACAAAATATTTTGACAAAAACTTTGTCACCTCCCCCTCCAGTTTATAGTTTAAAACCACAATAATCTGAAGGTTTAGGTTTTCCCAATCAGCTGACATTACAGATAGATTATCCCAAAATGTTACAATTAAGCAGAGTACTGTGATGTGTTTCACTTTAGAGTAACAAAATAATGAGATCACAGGAGCCGACATGGACAATAGCCTTTTAAAAAGACGAGAAAAAGATCATTGAAGCTTTGACTCCTACTATAAAACCACAAAAGTTTAGCTGAATTAACAAATTTTAAAAAGTAAATTAAATTTTAAAAAGCTACTATTCCCAAAAAAAAAAAAAAAAAAAAACAGAATCTATCAGCTGAATTAAAGTATCTGACATTTATAAAGATTAACAATCAAACTTTATTTTGATTACAACTTGTCCTGTGTTTTTGCATTGCTGGAAAAAGAACGGTTTGGACTGCTGAGTGGCCCGAACAACCTAAAGATGAGTTAATGGATACATTTATACCCCCCCCCCCCCCCCCCCACAGGTGATGAAAAACTTGTCAAACTAACATGAGAATCCTGACACATACTGTTTTCATATTACAAATATGTATCTTCATTCATTCACGCTTTACAAACATGAAACATACTGTTGGGAGTAAACAGGATCGACAGGCTCCTGTAACTACAAGAGGCACAAGACTGTTTGTGGATGCTACTTGATGAACTATTACAACAGATACTCCACCTATGTACCTGTGGACAGTGCAGCTGGAGGGAGCTTACTCTTTCACAATTACTCAGTCTCTTCAAATGACCGTATTTTACCAACATTAGTCACCAAACAATTATCTTTGAAGGGAAGTGTACCTTAGTAACTAAACTGCATGCCAGACATAAAACACACACATATAGAGGGTCTCATGGACAGATATTCATGATAAACATCTCTCAATGTTCTATTTATATAAATAAAGCCTGTGTGCTGCATGTCTGGGGTATTTTGACCAAAGTAGCATTTTATTTCCTTAAAGCATCAAGAGTTTTTTTTGTTTTTTTTTTTTAAAGGCACAATACATCTCCTTCAAGTCTTCAAGACCGATCATGCTGCATATAAAACATTAAATGACACTCAAGACCTTTAAAGTAATAATAATAATAATAATAATAATAATAATAATACCCAAAACAAGTGATTAAGCATTTCGTTAAGCATTACTAAATATCCAAGCACCATTTTAGGTATTTTGATTCGTTGGTGCTACTAAAATAATGTAAAGATTTAATACCTGGTTACTATTTAAGAAAGGGTTTACAACATTTAAACAAAAGAAACTGCATTTAACGTTCAGTCAAAGCCGCAAATCTCCGTCAGCTGACTGACGCCCATACAGAGGGGGCGGGGCTTACGCGTTCAACGGCGTCTTTCACAATTATACCAACATTTCAGTCCAATTTCGGCTCATAAGCTGCTACCGGACGTGGCTTCGAGTTCCCTCAGTGTCGTTTAACCCGGTTTACGTGTGTAAAACCGAGTCAGGCACAAGTTCACCGCCGACTTTTAACAGCAGCTCGTCAATGTTCAACTAGCACACGGGAGCAGATTTACGTCCGCGGTTCACGAAGCTCCGTGCGCGTACTCACAACGGGATTTAATACATACACTACAAACACGTTGACTGTCTATTATGAATCCGCAGCTCGAGTGTAAGAAGAAGTCTTCAATTAGAAACCAACCCGGTCAGGTTTAAATAAAACATGAACAGTGTGGCGAGAAAAAAAAGCTAAAGAAGTTTAGGAATGAGCTGGTTTCGGTATTCCACCGATTAACACCGTCTGAAAGGCTGGACAATCCTACCTTCGGGACACAACATATTGATTGTAAATTTGTTTAAAACGAGCCCCCGGCGCCGTTTTTAAGTAAAGATGTACCTTTGCCTTCGTTTCTCGATCTTTCCTCGCTGCTCGTTCAACAATAAAATGGCGTTTCCCGGTGCCGTCTTCTTCGTCATCGTCCTCCCGCAGCGCTTCTTCTTCGTCTCCTCGTCGTTCAACAGTAGATGGACATGTCGAGGTCCTGCATTAGCGCCCCGGAACGCTGCGGAGGGACGATGGAAATCCCACCGCAGCCCCATCCAGACAGTCACTCGGGTGTATTTTGAGAAGTACTTTTATTCTTAATTACTGTAAATAAGTAAACCTGTCTAATTTCTTGGCAAAACGCTTAAAAACCATTACGTACATTATTTACACATAAGATGTAACAGTAGGATCAGGGGAAAAATATTTGCTGAGCAACTGCACTTCTGTAACAGCAAACATCACAGAGATAAATGAAAGCTAGGATGTGGAATTCAGGCCTTCATAAAAATGTTAGAATATCCATCTAAGATTGACACTACTGAAAAAAATGAATCCTTTTTTTCTTATTTGTTATTGCGATTGAAAAAATGCACACTTTCATTTCTTATATTAGATAACATATTTGTTAAAACAAATACTTCAATGTGTTAGTTCATTATTGAGAAAGGGTATACCTTATTAATAACGTACATCCATGTCCATAGGATTAATCCTATTCTTTAATTTTATTTTCTATTCTTCAATTCTATTATTACATATATTACTCACTACACTTGTGGTTGGAGACTAATTGTATTTAACTGCCTCATACTTAAGGAATATGGAGTGGTTGATTGATGTTTGTCTCTGTATGTGGCCCTGTGATGGACTGGGGACCTGTCCAGGGGGGACCCCTGTCTCTCGCCTGTGATAAGTCGAGATCGGCTCCGGCAGACCCCCGTGACCCTGCAAAATGATAACACGGGTGTAGACAATGGATGGAGGGATGGATATATTTTACTCCTATAATTTTATTATGTTTTATTATGTCAGAATAATAATATAATTAATAATAACAGTATAACAGGCAGCACGGTGGCTTAGTGGTTAGCACTGTTGCCTCCTGGTTCGATTCCCGGCCCGGTGGGTCCCCGTGCTTGCGTGGGTTGCACAGTCCAAAGACATGCATAGTAGGTTAATTGATCATACTAAATTGCCCGTAGGTGTGAATGTGAGTGTGCATGTTTGTCTGTCTTTCTATGTGGCCCTGCTACTATACGTCGGGATAGGCTCCGACAGACCTCGACAGACCCCTGTGACCCGGAGACGGATTAAGCGGGTATAGATAATGGATGGATAACAGTATAATTTATTTCCAGATCTTATTCCCCACCAGATGGCGCTCTGTTCATATATGGATTAAGGAATTTTGAGTCAGGGAAGCACTCAGGTCATTTTTTGGGTCAGAATTGGTGCTCTTTAATTTACTCGCAATATTTTTGAATCTACGCTTCCTTGTAAGTATCAAGATGTTATTATTGTCTTTACATGGTTCTTTTACAGTCATATGACCAATGAAGACAGCACATCCACTTTTAATTTTAAAGTTTTACATGGATGGAGACACTTAAAAAACAAAGAAGAAAAAGGTAGGGCCGTTATCTAATTTTAAAAATATGTAAATGAAACACAAAATGAGCAACAACATATGCCATTTTTCACCATGCCATTATTTATTTGTCCATCAAAAACAATCCCAAAATGTAGAAAATAAAACAAAGTACCCCCTCACTGCTTCCACGGGATTTAAGTGTGTGCAGCATCCAGGTGCTGCTAAGCAAATGCACCAAATTAACTGATCTTCAGCAAGGTTGAGTACCTTTATGAATGTTTTGGCAGCTTTCTGGTTTGAATCATTCAGGTGTGTGCGAACGCAATGCCAACTAGAAAAGGATTTGTTGCAGCTCATAAGGCAATTTTCAGGTAATATGGAGTCCATCAGTCTGCAATAAGAAAGATTATTCAGAATTGGGAAAGTATTCAAGAACAGCTGCCAGTCTTCCCCAAACTGGATGTCTCAATAAGTTCACCCCACGGTCAGAGTGTACTATGCTTAGAGAAACTGATACGAGTCTGTAAGACCTATATTACAGACTACAGTCCTCAGTTGGTGGAGGAGCAATGTTTTAGACTGCCACAAGTATTCTCACGTCAAATATGAGACTAGCTGTCCAACAGCCAAAACTCAGCCTCATGGGTCATTTAGCTGCATAATGAGCCAATGCACATCAGAAAAGTAATTACAAAATGGTTGCGGGGGGGGGGGGGTGCGGTAACTGTTTGAATGACCCAAAGCCAGACCTATATGCCTTAGAAGGTCCCCTAATTGCCGGGGACCTTCAAAGAATTGAGCATAAAATATTGAGTGCACATCTCAATGTCTGTGTGTATATGTGTGCATATCTCAGCTATTTGTAAAGAGATGCCAAAGTTCTCACACTGATACAAGAGAAAGACAATATTTAACACAAAATACTTCTGATTAAGAATTAAGGTGAATCATGAAGGACACAATTACTACTCTCCAACTGAAGTATAATTTCTCTAAGCAGATGTTTTGTCATGGTATCTCATACGTGGCTCCCAAATTCATCTCTCACATCAAATAAACCAATTGGTTTCAGCTCTGAACACCTGGGTGGTGTTGAAGTGGGTGGAACCACACGTTACCGAAACGGAGAATCCAATGAGGGCGCGGCAGGATGATGCTTCCTCTTCCAAAGAGCCTGCCTCCCAGCGGACCACTGGGCCATACGCACCCGGGCGGAAAGTCTGTGAACATGAGGGATCCCTTATAGACAAGCGCCGAACAGACGGCACAGACTTTCTCTCTAGAAGAATCAGCGAAATGAGGAACATCGCCAACCCGGCACCATGCGCTCCAGGCTCCCGAGGACCGCCTGCCTCTTGCGAATCATTGCACTCTGCATCCTCCTCTCGCACACTGCAGCTTATTTTGGGTCAGACGATTAGCTTTTTTTTTTCTCAAGCAAATAGCATTTGTTGACTGACTTTGTTGTTTTCGAAATTGGCCAAATTAGCCAAATTACGCACGCGTAATTACGCACAAACACGCTTTGTGTTGTTATTGCTGCATTTGAAAAATCTGGAATTTGTAAACATTTGTTGCATTAAAAATATCACCGTTTATGATTTGCATTTTAATCAAACTGACATTAATTGAGGACGCAGTTTTATTGGAGTTGTTTATTCGTTTTATCTAAACCCGATTCAATTTATAAGATAAGATACATTTTGTTATTGTATCAGAAACACAACGAAAGATAGATATACATAGATAAAATCTTTATTGAACCCGAAGGAAATTTGTGGACTTTTATCTGATTATTATTCTACATTAAGAAAACTGAGGCAAAACAGCTTTTTTCTGTTTCAAAGTTATAAACATAGAACTATCGTTCAAAATAAATGCTAATTTTAGTCAAATATTTTATCTTTTCAGTGATATATAAAGCTATTATTAATAGCAGAGAGACAGAAAGCAGTTATTTGAAAATAGTCCAGTATTTAGTTTAGAGTTTAGAGTTTTTTTAATGTTTGTTTTTGTGTTTTTCTTTTTTCTTTTCATTTTAATACCTAGGCTGACAGGTCGGGAGCCCTTGGTGTTTTTACCAGGTCCGTTTTCCAATGAAGCTCCAACAGGAAAGGCCCACCTGAAGCAGTGCGAGCAGATGACTCTGACCCGGCGGCAGAAGAGGCTGTGCCGCAGGGAGCCCGGCTTGGCGGAGACCCTGCGGGAGTCGGTGCGCCTCAGCCTGCTGGAGTGTCGGTATCAGTTTAGAAACGAGCGCTGGAACTGCAGTCTGGATGGGCGGGGAAGCCTCCTCAAAAGAGGTTAGCCAGTGATTCAGGCTCTAATTTCAATTCACTTGGTTTCACTTTATTTGATTATTTGACCACAGTGATACTAGAGAGCAGGCGAAGGTTTTTGCTGGAGGGATAATATAAATCAGTCAGGGGCTTTAATGTAACCTCAATCTTGTGGTTTACATATATATATATATATATATATATATATATATATATATATATATATATATATATATATATATATATATATATATATATATATATATATATATATATATATATATAAATGCATAACAAATGTGCTGTAATTGTTTTGTTTTTTTTTTAAATCTGCTGATTTTTTAAAATTTCTATTGATATCAGTGAGACTTTTGTTGCCATTTTTTTCCCATCTGTCTCAACATATAAATAACTTTAAACCATTACAGCAATTTGTTTGGTATTTTACTGGCATTTTACTTAACGTGTATACTCTTGTTCATCTAAAAGACTAGTGGCAAACCAGCTTTATCCTTCTCGTGTAATCCCAGCAGCTCTAAAACCAGCTAATTTGTCAAAATCACACACTGTTCTAACCCCCTGACATTAAAAGTCTCATGAATATGCCTTTTTATGTATTTTTTTTCTGGCTCAATAGAACAATTGATTAACTACACTTGGATCTCCACATTAGATGTCATTCAAAAGCCCTGAAGATCTGCTGTGCATACAAAATGCATCTGATCTTGCAGGCTTTATGCATATGGATATCAGTGTGGGGAAACATGAACAGGTCAGCAGAGAGGTAATGAGAGAGTAAAAAAGCCAAGAAATGTGGTGTGGTGGAGAAGCCTCAAGCCCTGTGGTTATTTTTATCTCGGGAAAGTGCCCATTCCCAGAGGAAAAGGGTGGCGTGATTACTCACTTTCATCTGGGAAAATCCTTCCTAGTCAAAATAATAATTAATTGGATCAAAATATACCCTGTGTGGAGTAAATAACAGTGCACAGCCACAACGAAAGGTCAGAAGAAGAGCTACGACAAGAAATCTTGCAGAATTGCTGATGTTGTTGTAAACCACGACAACGCTGGAGATTTATGTGTACAGGCTGACCTATAGTCGTAATTAGTGAAAAAACAGTCATTTGATTATTGTACATTCTTAATGACATAGTTTACATAACTATCCACAAGTATTGATAGTTCTTTCTGTTGGAGATTTGGATTTTTTTACTTCCTTCTTCATTTATTAATACCAGTTTCTCCTCCACTGATTACTTTTCCTTTCACCTCAGCATTTAAGGAGACAGCCTTCCTGCTCGCCGTTTCCTCAGCAGCGTTGACCCACGCACTTGCCAAGGCGTGCAGCTCAGGCCGAATGGAGAGGTGCACATGTGACGACTCCCCCGGCATCCAGCATCGAGAAGCGTGGCAGTGGGGGGTCTGTGGGGACAACCTGAAGTACAGCACCAAGTTTCTCAAGAAGTTCCTGGGCCAGAAGAGGGTCAGCAAGGACTTGAGGGCTCAAATCGATGCCCACAACATCAATGTTGGAATTCGGGTGAGTGAAGAGATACCACACACACACTTCTCAGATGAAGTTGCTGCTAGAGCTCAAGGCAACAGAAGCTTTAACAAAGAAAGGTTTTGCACAGTAATTCAAGCTGCAACTTTACATGACAGTTATACTTCTGAAACGATCCAGTGCATCAGAGGACGCAGAACGCTGCATATTTCAAGCTGCCAGTTAGAGAAATGTTTGCTGCTGTGTTTGGCCTGGCTGGGAAACGCAGAAGCTGTGGGTGAGGGAGTGCAGCAAGGAGACAAGATGGCTGTTGGGATTGTTGGAGCCAGGTGTTCTCAGGCATGATAAAGCTTGCTGTGCGGGCCAACAGAAAATTAAAGGTCTCATGTCGGAGAGAACGATTATAACTGTGGCCTCTTTTTTAATATACGAGCAAGCATTTTTTTCCCCTTACTGGATCACTGCGCTCTTCATAAATCCACCTAATGTTCATAACCACCACTCTGAAGCTCTGGAATAGCAAGCCCCAGGGTGCAACTTCTGTAGCTCACACCTAGGCAGGCCTGGTGGGGACAGAGAGGGAAGAACACAACAGGAAGGACTCTATCTTATCTCATCTCGACAGCGTTAAAAGTTTTACCTCAATGTGACTGAAAAAGAGACCAGAAGTCGTGTTAACAAAAAAACATGAAGTGGTCGAGGTCGCCTCATCTCACGGTAATGGTGCTCTGCAACCCCCCAGGGGTTCATACCTGAAAAGGGAGGAACCGAGCAGAACTTTTCAACCCACAAGTCCCCTCTGGCTCTCTGTGTTTGACCTGTCTCTGGCCCCCGCCACGACAGCAGCCCCCCCGTCTGACTGATTGTGCACTCATCGCTGACCATCAAACTGAGTGAACTATTAACCTGAAAGAGAAGAATACTGTTTATATATATATATATATATATATATATATATATATATATATATATATATATATATATATATATATATATACACGAGCAATTCCCGTCTGCACTGCTTGTCGTCTCTGCTTCAGGCTTCAGGGAACAGAGGGAAGCAGACAGAGGCAGTTTCAACACACGAAGAAAAGAAATAGCGTATGCTGTCCAAATGAGCAATGTGAGGTGAATGAAATTCACCAAGCTGAAATGCCCCTCTCAATCCATTATGTCAAAATGTTTGACTGAAGTGAGCTACAGGCACATATCTGCAGCCCACCACTCCTAAGCTTCGACCCTGCAGGAACCGTAGCAGTCTGCCCTGATAGACCCAACAGATAAGAGGCCAGGTAATGAATCAAACTGAAACATCTGATTTTTCTTTTCCTCGTTTTTTTTGTCCTCAGGCAGTGAAGAGTGGACTGAAAACAACCTGCAAGTGTCACGGCGTCTCCGGCTCTTGTGCTGTACGGACTTGCTGGAAGCAGCTGTCACCTTTCCACGACACCGGCCGGCTGCTTAAGTATCGATACGACAACGCCGTCAAAGTGCTGAGTGTCACCAATGCAGCCACGGGCCAAAGCGAGCTCGCAGGCCCCCGTCGCCAGGGCCAGAGCCTCCGCACAACTGACCTGGTCTACCTGGAAGACTCCCCCAGCTTCTGCAGGCCCTCCCGCTACTCACCTGGAACGGGTGGCCGGTCTTGCTCCAAAGACACGAGCTGCCAGAGTTTGTGCTGTGGACGGGGCTACAACACAGCCATGCGCCTCACCAGCCTGTCCTGCCACTGCCAGGTACGCTGGTGCTGCCACGTGGAGTGTCAAACATGTGTGAGGGAGGAGGAGGTGTATACCTGCAAAAATGCTTAAACAAGTGATGAGGTAGAAAAAAGAGGCAGTTTGGAAAGACATGGAAAAAGGGAAAGACTGATCCATTTGAAGCAGTGGAAAAAATGTGACACAGATTGAACAAGACTGAGCTGTAATCTGGTACAGACCTTTCACCGGGTCTCACATCCGAGCATATTTGCAGATTTCTTCTCTGTCTTGCATGTTTTTTTTTTGTTTTTTTTTTGCAGGGGGGGTACACAAGTGTAACTTTATAATATTGCTGGTTACTCGCTACCCATCGCTTATTTGATATGCAACAGCTTATCGTGGCGAGGATTTTCTCAGATTTCCCTGCTTTGCGCTCAATGGATGCACTGAAATCCCACTTTTCTGGGGAACAAGCTCTTAAAACAGGTACTGGACTGGATGCAAACAGCAGTACGATGTCATGTCCCAACTGCCCGGGTGCTCTGAAACTCACTTGTTGTTTTGTACTTGCCCTCCTACATTTGAACTATTTACTGTGCCAGTCTTCGTGTCTGTTGTACTGCTGCTTTATACTTCGAATCGTATAATCAAGTGCTGCCATCACGGCTCAAGTGGACTTAAGAGAAATCTACCTTTTTGTCTTTTTGACTGCTGTTATGATGTTTTCTGCTGTGTAGAACTTTAAAAGTTCTTTTATTTTTTTAAGTAAAAGCACTTAAGTTGCTCTTGCTACATTCTACACACAATGTATTGTTGATATTGAAGTCTAAAATGATAATAGAATCACTGGAAGCATCGAGGGTTGCCTGACACCACTGATATACATTACAACTATGTGCATTAACCGGGTTCTCGTGTAAGCAAAGAAGCTGGGTTTCAGTTGCTCTTATGGAAATCTCTATGGAAATCTCTGCATTCGGACTGATGTGTGCTGAGCAGAACAAAGGGAGATGTTAACAGTGACGGAAACACTGAACATCGTCTTTTAAAAACCAGCTCATTCTGGGTGCACAACGGCTCTGCTGTCCTGTTTTTACTATTTATAGAGGCCCACGCTTTTCTGTACTTTCAAGTGTAAAATTCCCTTGGTCTTCGAAGTTTAAATTAGCCACATCTTTGTTCTTTGAAGTGGTTCAGTCATGCTCCCTATTTTCCCTAATTGCTAATCAAAGGAAATCACCATGTTTACTCTCCTTATATCCAAATCCGTGTCCATGTGTGCAGGTCAAAGGTGCATGTTAGACCCAAAACATCTGTTTTTTCTTCTTTTTTGTTTTCTTTTAAGGTTTTGATTCTGAGCTGCGTATGTGGTTTGCATATAACTCAGAACGAGGCTCGAGGCGTCTGACAATGTGGAATCGTAATTTTCTACCTCACTTCAACTTTTGGCAAATATCAACAAGATTTATGATCTCCTAGCTGTAGATACATGTCTTCTCCTCTGCATTTGTTTGAAATATCATATTTTAGATGTGTGTGCAGGTCTTTTCAGTGTGGTAACATACTGCATATCACCACTATTCAAGAGCAAATATTTTTAATCTTGTTGCTTCACACTTTTATTTAAGACAAATAAGAATAATAAATTCACAAAGATTTGTAAGTCCTGGGTGTTTGTTGTGTCTTGTTCAGTTGCTGCAGGTGGTCACACTGAACCCTGCCGTCACAATGACACACATGCACGCAAGTCCACACGCAAAAGAGAAGCGAGCACAATCCACCTGCCTGACACTCGGCGCCCTGCAACTATCGAGCATAAACCATTTCCTGCCCTCTTTTTCATCTGAAAATACGTGGGCTCTCTGCGTCACCATCAACCCGCCAGCAGAAAGACGAGGGGTGGGTGTTTGGAGGACGCGCTTACAGGTGTTGTGCCTCTGGCCTTCACGCGATGACAGTCATAACGACGATGATGACAAAGGTGACGACTCCGGTGTCAGAAAGTCACCGTGGGCCGCCCCAGAACCATGACGAGGCAGTTTATGTGCTATTATCCGTGAATCATAACTTTCCACCCATTTGCAACACATCAGTGAACCTACGGCACACAGAAGATTATTGTATCAGGTATTTATAGTTTGCTCTGGTGCCTTTGATGGTGCTCTATAATTACTATGATTACACATTATTGTTCGTTATTAGATAATCAGCTTGAGACTCCAAACTATTGCGGGGAATTGGATTACAATTTCACAAGTTTTGTTTTCTGTTGTTTTTTTTACCTTAATCATCTCATTATGAATGAACCATAAGGTATACTTGTCTCATATTGGACACAAAAAACATTTTCTGCTGTGACGTTTTAATTACAAAACACTGAAAAGAGACAACCAACAAGAGGCTGATAAGTAAAGCTCTTCCATACACATACAATCAGAATCAGAAGAAATAAATGATCACAGCTAGAAAATAGTATATTTCTATTTCGTTATGCTTCCAAAATGAAAACTAAATTCCCCCAAACCTGGCAATTTTTAGATATAATTTAGCAGAATGCAACTTTTAAACATGTTGTACTTCATATGCAATAAAATGCAGTCCTGCTCCATTCAGCCCAGTCAAGGGTTTTACTGCTGCAGCCCCACTTTCATATACTAGATATTACTTTTTACCAGACATCACCAAAACGATCTTTTCCTGATACAGTTCAGCAAACATCCCATATCCTCCTTTACAGATGCAGACAATTCTTCAACCTCTAAAACTAAATCCAACATTTTGGCTGATGAACAGGACTCGTAAAATGCTTTTCACTGCTTCAACATGCTTCACTCCATCTAATAACAGCATCACAGTACCTGTAGAAAGGTTACATGTGTCCTTTTGCAAAGACTGATTTCCCTCGCAGACAATGAAGCTGAAAATTTCATTTCTGTGAAGGATGAAATGCGTCAGCGTCTCTCCAAACGGCTGAGGTCAAACAAGTTCATATCAGCACAGTACGGACTCACCATATTAACTCATCATATTATAATATTCCAAATCAATATTTAACTTTTTCAGTATGACTGTATTTCAAAAGACAAATTCCTCTCAAGATAAAAAAAAAAAAATTAGACAGAGAAGTGTGTCACAGACGGCAGGGTGGTTCAGGGTTGAGATATTGAAGTACATAAAGGAAAAAGATGAAGATGGAGGGATGAGAAGGGATACTCTGTGGCCCCAGGAGCTCTATCCCCTGCTGTTGCTGTTGTTGTTTTATAATGAACTCCTAAAGTCTTCATTTCCCTCACTACCCTGAGTGGAGGGGGAGGCAGCGATGGGGGCTGCTGAGTCCAAAGCCGGATTCGCACGCACAAGCCCTGAGGGTGGCTGCTTTGAGCAGAGTGGGGGGTTTGCCTGAGCTGGGGTGCATTATACAAGCTCCTGTGTCTATGTTTGAAACAGACCTGACATAAGACAGGTGAGGACAGAGAGGTTTTTGCATATGTGTGAGCTCACCTGTCAGGTGTACACCTGTGGTCACCTCAGCGGGAGTGATGTGTGAGAGTGTTTGTGGTGAGGTTTTCCTGTGCAGGGGTGGGCGACAGTCACCCCGCTGTATGCTGGAGTTTCTCCCTCAACATATTTAATGTGGGGTGACGCTGGAGGTAACCCTATCTTTTGTGTCTGCGTTGGCTTGGTTCAGGTAAAGGTTACTGGGCCGTGTCGGGATAGAGCCGTGCATCCAGCTCCGGTAGATGAAGATGAGTTGGCAAAAAGAGCTCTGGTGTTTCTTTTTTTTCCAATGTGTATGATATTTGCATTTCTTGGCAAAGGAATATGATTCATAGCAGCTTACCTTTAAGGTTTATACATCACTCATTTGCGTAAGAGCAGTAGATGTTAACCGAAGCGTTAAAGGTTTGGTAGATACTTTGCTCAAGGACACAAAGCGCAGTCCCGTCCTGTAATCGGAACCTGTGAGCCTCAGGTCAAACATCTAAACCCTGCAAGACTTCCGCCTCTGCAGAAAAGGCATTTAGATAGCATCAGAGCCTCACCTATAATCCCCACACCCTGACACTGCGCCGGGGCGACAGACGATGAAGATGGAGAGGAGAGAACTCGATTTAGTGAAGCAAAATGAGGGGAAAGAGAGTCAGACAGAGAGTCGTGAATACGGCATGGGGTAGGAATTTGGAATGTGAAATGACTAATGCAATTGTTCAACCCACAACAAGAACATGCAGCGCCTAGAGCTACGGCGAGCCTGAGTGCATACCTGCACGGGTGGGCGGGGGGGCTAACTCTGAGGTCGGGATGGACAGGAATGGCAGTTGGTAGGACACAGTGGACAGCACCGTTCAAATGATGGATCTTCATTTGCAGGTAGAGAGGGGAAAAAAAAGAGTCGAACAGAAATGTAATACTGTGCAAATGATTAAGTGCAAAGTAAAAAGATTTCAGAGGCTGTGCAGTATGTTATATTGCATCTGTCCTGAAACGGAAATAAATAATCTATTGCTCTACAAAATGTTCTGTTTTGATCATTAAAATTAAACGTTTAAGTCATTTTAGGCACAGTTCTATAAACCGTCTGCTTCCAGCATCTGGAACAGATCTTTTTCTTTCTTCTACATTTTGAGTAGGATAGCTTGAGGATGCAGCCAGCTGCTCACAGCAGCAGTTATTGAAGTGAACTAGTTCAATACATCAAAGAAACCTGCAAATGTTTATTAGATCGCTAATGAATAGTCCATTTTCAAGCCCCCCAACCCTACTATCTTGCCTCTACCCCTCCATTGGGAAGTTCCTCAGGGAGGCTGTTCCCATGCTGCTGCACAGGAACACCTGCAACTCTTAACAGTTTGGTTTACAAGGCAGTCGAAGTGATAGGACAAGATAAGACCCCATGCACCTTCATAACTGACTCCCCCGACATAATGCATGGCACTCCTCTTGCCTTTCTCTCATAAACACACACACCATACACACAAACAGACATCCTGACCTCCATTACAAGTAAAACAAAACTTTCCCACGTCAACAATGTCCAAGAAAGAAAAACACAGATAAAGGCCAGAGCTATGTGTTCCCTCAACCAGCAACATCTCTGAAAAATAAGTCTGGTATGTCGTCTGTGATTATTTCTAATCTCCATAGCTATGCAATTATACCATCTTGGCATTTAGTTCCATGAGTGTTAACAATTAAATCATCACTGACATTAAAGGATTTCAGGCACACAATACGGTGACATCAAAATGTGATGTTTCTGAACCACACACTAATCTATCTGACACATAAGACTTCATGATGGCCGTGTTGTTTAGAGAAAAGATGCTGAGAAGGAGGCTGTCAGGGGGGAGACTCTCTGCGCAGGGTTGCGTGCTTTTGTTATTTATGCATCATCCTCAGCTTTAGAGGCGAGTGTACCAGAAAAAGAAATTTAAATAGAAACAAGTAAGGTGTAAGGACCCTTTCAGGTGCAGGCTTTGATATTTTCAATAGAAGACACAGATTTAAATGTGTTTGGCAGATTTTTGGAAAATGTGTTAAAATGTGTAAAAACTTAAAATCAAAGACCTGGATGTATATACTGGTTAAGCTTGTTAATGGGTACAACATGCATTTTCTGCAATAAATTAACATGATGTTATTGTGAAACAATGGGCTGGCCTCGGTGTCTTTACTCAGGAATTGTATTACTGGCAGCTCATAAAGAAATCTGTCATCTTCTGACCCAGTAGGAGCAGCAAAATCTTCAACAACGTCAAAGAAGAAAAAAACACATTTAAAGGTGGTCAGTCAGATTCTTGGGTGGGCAGGGGACTGGTACCCCCCTCTGACCTTCTCCTGGACCCCATTCCCACCAAACGCCACTGAAACGTTGGGAGCTTACGAGTTTCTCCTGTCATCTCTGACAGGCTCTCATTTGCTTTCATTCAGCATCTCATCACAGCTTCAAAGTCAAGTGGCTCATCTCCCTCAGGGGAGGAGAGAGAAGATCAGTGTGCTTTCAAAAATGACTGGTATCCAAAAATTGTTGACCCAAGGCAGTTTTGCTCCTCATAATTGGCTTCTTTACTCTGTCTGTGTTGGGCAATCATTGCAGAGTTATGATGCATTATACTGCCTGGAAAACATCATTAAATTTATTGTGGAGAAGTGATTCAATAACATATCATTTTCCCCTTGATGAACAAAACAGTGTTACTGAAGTTTGCAGTCGCAGAGTACACTGAGTGCTTTCTTCTTCTTTGCTCTCTCTTTTTTTTTTTTTTTACAATTGTTGCATATAAGGGGCGAGTGCACTAATCCACCAGTAAATTATGTTTGGCTCCAGAAAGACCCCCAAAAAGACACAGTCTGGGGCCGAAATATACCATTCTTCTGCGTTCCAAACACACACTTTTTTAAAAGTATGAAATCAACCTTGAGACATCAAACTAGGTGTAAGCACATGCGATATCTTGGTCAGTCAGAGGGGCGTGATCGAGCTCCACACCTGGATTCTGGATTCCACTTTGTGCCCGTGGTGCTCAGGTGTGGAGGAAAACCAGTAAGCTCATCTCATCCCTTCCTCAGGGCTGAAATCTAAAGGACAGCCAGAGAGAACCCCATGACCTAAATGCGCTTCATGTACAGCTCAGCAACGGCTTGACGGGGTGCTTATTCCTCCTTCTCTATGCTTCGTCTCTATTCTGAGAAGCAAGTTGAAGCTGTAAGCATCCAACCACTGCCCCGAGGATATGTTATGACAACTGAGAATGGTGAACGGCAAGAAGTGGCATGAACAGATCTCAGGGTTTCTGACATGTGGGGGTGGGTGAAGAGGACCTCTGTCGAGGTGCCTAGCCTGAAGATACAACCATCAACTCATGTACCATTAAGCTGCCACAGGAAACTGTCTGGGTCGACCTCTGATTGCTGCACTGCTGTACCAGGTCATGAATATAATTCTGTTAAAAGATGCTTAAGTTAGCTTTTCCTGCTCACCGTGCATGAATTGGTTTTGCCCTTCCAGACCAGCAGACACCTCAGTGATAGAGGGCTGGGACAAGGTGATTAAGATGTGGTTTTGTTAAGGTGCCAGGCAGTGCCCCGGGATGATTTCCCTCCCATTAAATCACCAAGGAGCTATTATGAAACTTTTACCTCAGGTTCTGGGAAATCCAACCATACCACTTTCACACAGTACTCAGTGTGTGCGTTGAAATTCTACCATCACCTTGTCTCCTCTCAGAGAGGAGACAAGGTGACATCCTATCTACAGTACAACCTGACTGCAATAAGACAGAGTACTCTGGATGGACAAGAAAAAAACAATTTTTACACCTTTCACCTCAAGAAAAATTAAAATAATAATAAGAAGTGGTGGTGGTCTGGTGAGACACAGTCAGGGCAAAATGACTAAAGGTAGCCTCCAGACGTGTTTCGCAGTCTTTCCTGTCACACGTCTACATGACAAAAGATTATGCATTTGCTCTCAGAGCTTGTGCGTCAAAGAGATCTCTGGCCGCTAGTACCTTAAAATGAGAATTAGGTGTAAGGGAAAATGTTGCCCACAGCCTAGATTTAAAGTGTATCAAATGATTAACTTGAAACAGAAATTATGGAGTTAGTTCCAGAGTCCGCACGGCATGCACTGCAAAGAGTTGGTGTCCTGTTTCATTTTTGGTGCATCAGAACATTTTTAAATTAACGATGGATAAAACTTCAAAAATGAAATAAATAAATATATGTGTTGGGAATCATTGTTGTCTGTCAGTTTGTCTACCAGTGCTGCACTGACACAAAGTGGCTCCAAAACATTGTGTAACACCAAAGATTGTTAATTGACAAAATCTGTTTCAGACGAGTGAAATGAAAATAAAGCACTAACTTTGTTATCAACATTAACTAAGCAAGCCTCTGACTTTCTCTTTAACATAGTATGACAATATAATGGTAGTTACCGTGGAAAAGCGGGTAACACACCTGTGGAGTACAGCTCGTGTTTAAAAGTAGACACGGAGTGAGCGCTCCTGTTTGTCTTTTCGTATCTCGGATGACGTCGCGAAGCTTCCGCTTTCCCACTTCCGTACACAAACGAGTGGCCGATGACGTGTACGCTCGTCCGTTAGCCGGCTGTTAGCTTAGCCACCTGTCAGATTAAGAGTTTAAAGTAAGGTAACGATATAAAACAGAGGGACACAACGCGTTTCGTTAGGTCGATAAAAATGGAAACGCTTTACCACCAGACAAACAAGTGAGTGCTCCTGTCTGCGTGAGAACTGTGTACGTTTCCAAGCTAACATAGCTCACGAGTGCAACTGCCCGAAGCAGCTAATTTAAATGATATTAAATATTTGTATCAACGCTCAGTGAGCTTTTATTTTTATTATATTTAATTGGCGTACTGATGTCTCGAGTGAAACGTGTCTTGCGTTGTGTTCTGCGTTTTCGCGGTGCTCAGTAACGTGTCTGTGCCTCGTCAGGCAGATCCAGGAGGTCCAGAGTCTGATGGGGAACCTGGAGCGGACAGACCCCCAGTCCGTCCATCGTGAGTAGCGAGCTGTCCTCGTCTGCGAGGCTGTGGCGCATCACGACTCCTGCTGCTGTTGTGGGACGCCTCGCCGAGGAGGGGCCGGTGCTTCGGACCGGTTGTTTTCGGTGGATGGTGCCTTCCAGATCAGATTTGTTCAGGAAGCTGAAGGGTGGAACAGTGACATGAGCTGGCAAGGCTTTTGTAGATAATGTTGGGAACCAGGCAGTCTTCCTTCCCTTCTCAAATTATGACATCACCTTGTATTGTCACCCCAGAGGATGTAAGCTTCTACACTTGCTAATGAGGGCCATTGTACTGATGAATGTCAGCCCGAGGAGTCTTGGTGTGTTATGACCTGGTATACATTTAATGTCAACAGAATCAGTGTTTGAGAGACTTTCTTTGTGAGAATGATTCAAAGGGGGTAAAAGCTTTCTGGGTCCTATTTAATGATGTCATTTCATTGGTGGGATAAATCAGTAAACAGTTAAGCTTGGGTTTTGGGCACTAAGTCAATAATGCAAGCTTTTGCTGATTTATATTGTAGTTTTGCGTTTGTAAGTGTTCATGTCATTTCCTAAAATTTTTGTCTCCTTTTTTTTTAAATTTACAAGTGTTAGAGAATGAACTACAGGCTAGAATTGACCAGATCTTCAGTCATCTAGAACGCCTTGAGATCCTGGCCAGCAAGGAGCCACCGAACCGCCGCCAGAACGCCAAATTGTGAGTTGGGACAGAATCAGCTCCTGTTGACTGTAAAACCACAGACGTATCAGAGCAAGCCATATCTCATAAAGGCACAGGGAGTGCGTAGACGACGAGACAGGCAGCTCTCTCCAGCCCTGTGGCGATGTGGCTCTATGAAAACATTTCCTCTGAAGCCCCGTCATCACCAGCATTCCTGCTGCATCGGGCAGAGATTCATCTCTGAGCTGGGTAAACAGGCCTTAGGGGATGCAGTTCACCCTATCCCACAGCTTTTGTGTGATCATGGCAGGGTTTTTTTTTTTTTTTTTTTTTTTTTGGGGGGGGGGGGGGGGGGGGGGGGTACTGCTGAAGTGAAGCTCCCACAGACTCGTCATTCCAACTGCATTCAAAGTCAAAAGAAATATTATACAGGAAAGCTACAAATGCTTCAAGTTGTGCTTTAGATGTGACACACTCTTAAGCATTACAATAAACTGTGTGAAAGAGATGAACAAGTTAACTATTTAAAACAGCACAGAAGATAATACTAATGTGGCTTCTCCACTTATGTAAACGATGATGGGCCAGGACCTGCCGCAAGATTTTACTAACCTCAGTACCAACATTCACACTTAAAAGTAACTTCCATCACTTTGGCCTTAATGAGAAGCAGAATGTGAATGTATTTCCCAATTTAAAAGAAATGTATACCCTTTTTTTTTTAAGTACTTTGTTAGATCTCTCAATAGGCTTATCTTTTGTGGGTTTTTTTTTTTCTTTCTTTCAGACGAGTGGACCAACTAAAGTACGATGTTCAACACCTGCGGTCTGCGCTACATAACTTCCAGCACCGACGCTACGCCAGAGAGGCCCAGGAAAGAGAGAGGGAGGAACTCCTGAGCCGCACCTTCACCACAAACGTAAGCCGTATGTGCCTTAAAACACAGGAAGACTTGGATTGTGGTGAAGTTTAGCAATCAGTTTGTCTAAATTGTCTGAAAATCTGCAGGATTTAGAAAAAATGATGTCCATGTCTTGTCTTATGTGTTGTTCAATAGGATGCAGATACTTCTATCCCCATAGATGAGACACTAAAGTTAAACTCCAGCTTTCACAACGCACACCGGGGCATTGACGACCTCCTGGACAGTGGCAGTAGCATCCTCAATGGATTGAGAGATCAGAGATCTACACTTAAGGTGACTTGCAACAGATGCAACTGATTTATTTACTGTTTGTTTGTTTTTTAAGTTTACTAACAGTTGTTTTCTATAAAAAGGACTCGGCATATACAGATGAATTGAACAATGTTCCTAAATTTTCTTGATACACCTTGATCACAATTGTTCTATTGTTTATGAGCAAATTCTCAGCTGGAGGGTGAGTCCGTGTTTCCAGGGAGGAGAAGGGCTTCCTGGTTTGGCTTCATGCCTCTCTATTATCAGGGTGTGACTCCTGATTGGCACCCACAGGCTGATAGTCCAACCATGAGAAACCTCTGACGTGTCAGGGAGGGTGTCGGCACTCCCACAATTCGATGTATCACTGTAGATAAATGTGTTCATGTCATGCCAACTCTGTATTAGAGCTCTTGAAGTGACTTTGTTTCTACTCCACGCAGGGGACCCATAAGAAGATGTTGGATGTGGCCAACATGTTGGGGCTCTCTAACACAGTGATGAGATTTATAGAAAGGCGAGCGACCCAAGATAAGTTTATCATGATTGGAGGCATGCTGTTGACCTGCGTCTTCATGTTCCTGGTGATCAGATACCTCGGCTGATCATCGTCCATCCACAACTAATCAGCCTTGGATATTTCTGCAGCACCTCATCCCACATGATATGAATCTTTAATTACATTAAAGTCATTTTTATAAATGGTGCCATTTTATTGATTTTTCTTTAAGCTATTTTTATTTTATTTAGAATTGTTTTTAAATAGTAAGGTTAAACGAAACTTCAATTACAAACAGTATTTTAGTCCATATGAAGCTGTAAGACTGTAAAAGCTCTTTTTCTGATTCACTGCCATGCATCCACTTTTATGAAAACCACTGTTAAAACTGTAAAGCAGACTGTTCTTTTTTTTTTTTTTTCCCCCTAAATACTGTTCTGTTTCTAATGTTATTAATGTAGTCTCCCTTCCTTGTTGAGCGTGTATAATTTTTGAATATAGGAGTACAACTGTGGAAATATGCTCCATGTTTCATTGTTTTGTAGCTTCAAAATACCCACCAAAGGACCCGTTTCTTCAGTGAGTAAACTGAGTTGTCAGCTTATTGGGTACATCTGGCACAGACTAATGGTTTAAAACAACTTCAAGATCAAATATAGTGGGGAAAACGACAAGCGGGATGTGGTGTAATTTGGCAACATTACAAACCGCCATTGAAACTAATCATGGAGATAAGCCACATCTCTCAAACTGTTTCCACAAAACAATTATGAAAGTGGGATTTATTGCTTAATTCTTTAAGTATTATTTTGTTAAGTGACATGTGTCTAATAAACTGGCAACAGCCTCCCGTAGCCAAGGTCAGGAACCGTAAACAGGATAGCAATGTTCTGTTAAGAAAATGAAAGCAGCAGTCTTTTCTGGTTGTTTTGGCTTTCTTCTATACGGCTCTAGTCTCACTATGTGAGTGATTTATATCTAACAAAATAAAAAAATGCATGACTCCCTTTGTACGTCATCTTCAAATTGTTCTGCTGGTGACAAAACCAGTTTTCTTCTTTTACAGTCAGTGTCTTAAAAGCATTTATGAAGAGTATTTGCTGCTTCAGTGTGACTAGGGCGCCATCTACTGTCTGGTGCTCTATGTAATCCAGATGTTTATGGGACTATGACGAGACCTTGAGCAATGCAAATGTCATGAACTCTACATATTGTGGATAAAACACAAGAAATGAAGATTTTATTTGCAGAAACAGTTATGTTTTTTTAAAAATACATAGTTGCTACTTTTTAACAGATCACTTTCTTGCCATCGCCGCCAGCCTTGGCCAAGACACTTCAGAAACAACCGACAGAGTACATGTCCATGTTCTGCTTTTCCAATAGGAGTCTCAGCTCTTAATGTTAATAGGTTAATATACAGCACATATTTACAAAAGGCAAACACAGCCCTTCTTTTGAAGAGCGTTTTGGAAAATAATTTAAAAACAAAAATACAATTATTGCAGTATACTACAATCCTATTGTTAAATGATGCTAAAGCACCATTGTGATGTACAGATTTCAGTGCAATTGATTCACCTGCACCCTCAATCAGGGAACACGAGCTTTGTCTAAAGCTATCAGGGATCTTATAAAATCCCTACAACACATTTCTCCATCAATGTGACAGTTTAGACACCATAGCTGTAATTTCATATGGTTGTCATTACTAGGGTTTTTCACATTACACACTCATATATATATGAACAAGTTACTGAATAACAAATCATTAAGTCCAAGAATCCAATAGAAAGCAAGTAGTCATATTAAGAGTATAAACAGTATCAGAAATGATCAAACTTTACATCTCTGAACTCCCTATGTTACCGCTGTAGCTGTATGTAACAAACAAAATCGCTTCCTTGTCCTGCCACAACATTATACTGTTTATAACCTCAGCCATTATGGCTCTTTGGCTGCCATAATTCTACAAATATTGTGACAATAATTTGTGTGGAAAATAAACTCCAGTGGTATATCAGGTTGGTAATACAGCCTAGACTGGAACATAAGCCAATCTCAAAGTCTTTGGGTCTACAATACGTTTTTAAAATCCCAGGAAAACAGGACCCCCACCCTCCAAAAAAAAGTCATTAACCCACTGAAAACGTTAGTGTTGATACTGTACCCAACACAGGCTGAATCACAACTCACTCACTGCAGGCCAGTCAGGTTTTGGCCTCCACGGTGTTTGAAAGACGTTATCTAAATCCCTATACAAAGACAACATTTCTGCCAGAGAATGAGTGTTGTGAATACCCCAAATCACTTCCATCATCAATCAAGAACCGTGGTTAGGTGGATGCTGGAGGTCCTGTCCTGAGAAAATTGGGTGCAAGAGTGGGTGGAGCTGAAGGGCTGCCGCAGCGGCAGCCTGCGAGGGCCGAGGTGTGAAAAGTGTAGGGTATAGAGCTGTATGTGGGACGTGGTGGAGAGCCAGTGGGGTGTGGTGAAGTGCAGAAGCAGGGATAATGTGTATGGGCTGACCAGAGAGGAAGGCTGTCGGATGGGCAGGAATCAATCCAGCATGTCCCAGCGAGTGCCCCAAAGAATGACCAAGAGAAGGGCCCAACGGGGAGAGAGAGATGGGAGTAAGGTGGTGCTGGGGAATGTGATGTACCTGGGCCAGCTGGGCATGTGCAGGATGATGGTGATGGGCATGGGCTGGGTGGATGCCCATTGCTGCAGCAGTGGCTGCGTGGTGTTGCAGGATGGCGTGTTGGACTGTGGCAATAGATGTGCCAGAAGCTACAGACACAGTTGGCTGCTGAATGTGGATCTGCTGCAAGGCTGGTGGAGGGGGAGCTGGGGCCAAGTTGGCAGCGGCTGCTGCGGCCGCAGCTGCAGCTGCTGCAGCAGAGGGGAATGCCTTGACCTGCTTGGCTAAAAGCTGTTGCTGAATATGTTGCTGTGCAGCCTGTTGCAGCTTGCTGTATTTCTCCATCTCCTCAGGTGTGAACGTAATTGGCTGACTCTCCAAAGGAGCCAGTCCATCCTCCTCTGCCTCTATGCCATCCTCCTCCATAGTGGGAGGTGGGTAAGCAGGGTAGGCATGCATTGGGGTCTGCTGCTGCATTTCAGGCACAAGGGACTCCATCACAGGGTTCTGGGAAGGGTCCTGTCCTAATTCTCCTTGATACTGGGGCACCATCATAGAAGACTCCTGTTCAAACATTGGCCGGGTTTCTTGGTGTACCTGTTCCTCTGTAGTGGGGTGCTGCTGTGCGTCTTCCTTCATCACTATGGTCTGTGGAACCTCCTCAACCTTCTGGACTGGTGGGGCTGGAGGTGGCGGAGGAGGGGGGAACTCACTAATAGGCTCGACCAGAACATCCTCTACCTCGGCTTCAGAGCCCTTCCCTGCCCCTGATTTCTCCCCTTCATCTGGTCTTGTTAGGGGAATTAAAGGTTTCTTTCCTGCCTGCAGCTTGCCAAAAAGTGGCAACATGGCTTTGCTCCCAAGGGTTGGGGGTAGTTTAGGACCAAAATAGCCCTGTGGTGGATCCTTAATCTTAATCCCGGATTTTGTTCCTGTGGAAGAATCATCTGAGCTTTTTTTAGACTGAACCTTCTCCAGCAGCTGACGTGCAGTGAGCGTGTTTTTCATTTCCCCTGCATCTCGAGAGCCTCCTGGCCTCAGAGTCTGGGAGCTGGATGAATGGGTGCTGCGGTTAAGACCTCGTGATGAAGACGACCGTGGAGACTGGGAACGATAGATGCGAGAACGGTTAAAGTCTCTACGCTTTGTCTCGCTGTCTCCTCGACCCCTGGCGCTTCGTCTGTGAGGGGATCCTTTGTTTGAACTGGAGGAGCGGCTGGCAGAGCTGTGACTACGGCTATAGCTGCGCCTCCAGGATCTTGCACTTGTGCTGCGGCTCCAGCTGCTAGAACTTCTGGAGCTGCTCCGATGGTGCCGCCGATGCCTCTTTCTTCGGCTGTAGCTGCGTGAACGTGAGCGAGAGTCTTCTGACGAGGAAGAAGAGTACTGATGTCTTCTGGATCGCCTACGCCCGCGGCTACCCCTTCGCTCGTACTCCGAGTCGGAGGAATGTTTGGAACGTCTCCGCCTGCCGCCTTCTGTGCTATAGCCACTGTAGCTGTCTGAATAGCTGCGGCTACGGTGACTGTAGGCACTGCTTCCTGCAGAGGAGCGATCAGAGCTGCTGGAGTAAGAGCGACTACGAGAGGTTTGGCCACGATGATGCCGACGACTACTGCCCCGTCTGTCCCCTCGTCTTGAGGACCGACTGCAGGACCGCTTTGATTCTTCGCTATGGTGGCGCCGCTGTTCCCGTGGGCTTATTCTGTGATGACGTGAGCGCTGGGTGTTCGAGCCCCCTTCTTCTTCGCTCTCGCTGCTGGGAGGTCTCCCATGCCTTGGACTCTTGTGGGCAGAAGAGGAACACGAGGCACTTTGAGTTGCACTTGAGTCATTCTTTTGTCTCTTGGCGCCACTGTGTTCTTCTGATGAGTTGGCCTTGTCGTTACTTTTTCCGGTTCCTCCGTCTTCTGCTCCAGACTTGGAAGGCACTTCCTTAGCCGCACGTCTCCTCTTCCCAAGTTCTGCTCCTGTAGCTGCTGCTCCTCCACCAGTCAGCTGAACAGATGAGGCAACAGCCTTATCCTCTGACTTTGATTTCACTTTTTCTTTTTCATCACCAGTTGCCTCATCTTGATCTGGAGCCTTGTTTCTGCTCTTCTTCCGTTTGTGTTTCTTCTTCTTCTTGGGCTTTTCAAGCGCTACCTCAGTTTCTCCCTCTGCATCATCTGCTGCACCTTTTTCTTTTCCTTTGCGTTTCGAATGCTTTGCAGATTTCTTATGCTTCTTCTTTTTCTTCTTCTTCTTTGCACTACTGCTGCCAGCCGCAGGCTTTTGCTGACCACTTCCTGCCTGGTCAGGGTTTTCCTTCGTCACTTGCTTGTCTTTGTCAGTGCTCATTCCAGGTTCAGGCGCTGGATCTACTTCAGCTGCTGAAGGAGCTACCTCTTGTCCCTTGTCATCAATCTCATTACCAGATTTGGGGGATTTTGCAGCTTTTCCACCACGCAGTCCTTTGTTTCTAGACAGCTTGAAGTCAAAGTAGAGGGGGTTACAGCTGTAAGACAAGGAAGGCTTAGCTTTTGTAAATTCAAGTAGCTCCGTCGGCCACTGCAGCGTAGTACTCTCATCTTTGCTCAAGACTGGAAAGAAGGGACCAATAGGGATTTTAGGACCAGTGTTTGATTCCAGTGTATCTTGTATATCCTCTGCTTTCTCAGTGGGAGAAGTGGTTACAGTGGGAGTTGTGTCCATTGCACATGAGGAGGGGTCTTCCTCCGACTTCACTTTAGGTGATGGAGGGCCTGGCTCTGGATTGGGAGTTGAAGCATCATTACCTTGTTCATTTTCAGTTTTACACTCTGTGGTGCAGGATTCCTTTTGTTCAGAGCTTTCTTCAGCCTTTTTCTCCTCCTGCTCATCATCTTCTTCATCATCATCATCATCATCCTCCTCCTCCTCCTCCTCTTCTTTGCTCTGACACTGTTCAGTAGCCTTCATGAACAGCAAAAACTGAAAATGTGGCTTTACCCGACAGTGGGCTGGTGGTACATAGTGGTAATACTCAGGCTCCTGTCCAGCATATCCTTCTTCCTTTTTCATCATCATCTTTAACTTGTTGAGAGTGGAGGCTAAGGAGCCTCCATCATCTGACTGCTGCACCTCTTCTATACCAGCTGCACCACCTACCTCGACTCCCTCACCTCCTCCAGATACTCCCTTAGGGCTGTCAGTGCTACAGCCAGATGTCTCATCTTGTCCTCCAGCCTTATCTCCGTCCTGGCTCTCTTCTTCCTCCATGGCTTCCTCACACTGATCAGCAAACACAGCAGCTGCTGTCTCCAGCTTTACAGGTGCTTTCTTGGCAAAAGAGAATGACACACTGACCTTGGATGCAGCACTGGGGGTTGGGGATGAGGAAGTGTTCTTCCCCAGAGAAAAACTAATAGTTGGGCCTGGTTTTGGGGAAGACTGGCCTGTTTTTTCGGCCGGTGCTCCCTCCAAGATAGTGTCCATTACAGCAGGGTTCTCAAATGTCATGTTGTCACCATCTTCTAACTTCTCTCCATCAACAGCAACCGTGGTTGTTTTGAACATAGGTCCACTTCCAGGAGTACTAAAACACAAAGATTGATATAAATGTGAGGTATAATCACAGTGACAGGATCAATGCTTGTTGTGGCCATGCTTAATCCGTGGTTACTACAATGTCAAATGACTACAATTTCTGTTTCTTTTTATGTGTAGTATTATTTGGCCAAATATTTGACACAATGATTGTTGAAGGACCAAACATCATGCTGCACCTTCAGCAGATCCATGTTGAGTCCAGCCAGCAGAGGGCCCTCCAGTAAATAAATTCTTACCGATCTTGTTTGTCTTGTTTCCTCTGCTCGGCCAGCTCATGCAGTCGCCGCAGCATCTTTTCTTGCTTCTTTCCATCTTTACGAGAACGGGACGACACATTTCGAGCAAACTCTCTCTGCTTGAGCTCCTTCAGCCTCTGCATTATAAAATAGTAACAGTCAACTGCTGGCTAAAGAGGTTGCATTACAGGATATTCAACAATTTCCGTCATGAATCAAAGTCTGCACTTATTTAAGACTTGACAATCAGTGGTACCTGCTTGTGAGCGTGGTCGTAAGAGTTTATGTGGTTGTCAAATTCCTGGTGTTTTGTGTACTGCTTATCACAAAGCTCACAGTAGAAATTGGCTCTCAGGTCCTCCAGAGCCTTTGCAATGGCTTTTTCCTTTTCCATCTGGTCCTGGTTTTGGTGAGAAATACAAGCGGATATGGGTTAATTTAGGAGTTCTTCCACAAGGATACTGGTTTATTTTGGTTTTAGATATTACTACTATAACCCTCCCCAGTAGTCCAAAGCCAAAGTACCCCACCTTGTATTTTTGCCGCAGTTCTTCTGTATCCTCTTTCTCCACTTCAAGCACTCTCCTCTTCTCTGTAGCATCCTCTGCATAGTCCAGCTAAAAAGACAAACACAGCAGTTCCAGTACTCGCAAAAAGCAAAACACTATGAGTCAACAACCGCAGTCCAAATCTGCCCTATATACCTCTTAGAAGATGAATACAGTGCTTAGACAAGCTGTAATGGTGAGGGGTATGGAACGAGCGCAAGGAAACCAAGTATGCCTGCCCTGTTTGTGTTGCCTGCTGTGTTCTAAATATTTCCAATGTTGTTTGTTGAAAGTAAAATATATTGCGAATTCACTGTAAAAACTAACACGTTTTACTAGATTTGGTTAATTTCTAGAGCTGCTGTTTTTGCATTGTTCTATGTACACAAACAAAAAAACAGGTCAAACATAACTGAAGATAGGAACTGAACTTCCAAAACTGCCATAGTTGTAATCATTATCTGAAACATCCGCATCTTTACTGCGGGAGTCAGTGTAACAGTACCGTTGGAAGTACTGTGGAACTAAACTCTTCCATTGGTCTTTATTTTCTTCAAATAGAAACACTGAGCTCAAATACTGGTTTGTCCTGCCAAATATCTTGAATAAAATCCATTACCATGGCATTCCAATGGGTTATAGTCATGCAACTAAAGATTTTAAATGTGTTTACTGAACCTTACCCTCGCAATCACCATCATAATAAGCGACTCACAGCACAACCATTAGAACAGGACTTTGTATAAGGTCACTATATGATGTGCATTCAACTAAACTCACTAATATAGTATGGATTCTTCTCACATTTCCCATCCAGCAACAAGTTGGTGATTGATTAATGTTCTTATAGTTCATTTAGCAGAGCTTAGCTTTACACAGCATCATGTCAAACTTGTCACTGCACATTGTGATCTTCAGTTTGCCAAGTTCTGCCAAGTAAATTGATTTGATGATCCAAGTGAATCTTTTTTCATGTTTTATTTGCTTGTCAGCAGAGCTTTACAAAAGACAACCTGCTACCTTGTTCAGCAGAGCGGTGTGGAATTTGGCAGCTGATGTTTTTTTCCAATTACTTCCACTAAACAGTGAAATCACACCAGCCAAGTTCAAATAAACATATCTAATTTTGCCTCTACTGAAAATTGTGATTAAGTCCAATATTAACACAAGAGAAAAGCATCTCACCTCCATCTCCATTCGTCCCATTCCCATGACATCATATTTAAGGATAATGGGCACAGGGTCGGTACGTCCTGAAGGAAAAAGAGACAGAGAGAGGAATAGTTGAGCTTTTGAGACTGTGATGAAGGCCAAAGTCGGAGACAGCCTGCTTTTAGAGCATAGGTGCTGGGGTTAGAGAATTTTGCCTTGAAGTGCAAAGAGACCAGAAAGCTACAGTGAACCAAACACCAGCCATTCTCACAGCTTACTGTGACCACCACATACAAAACAAATTTAGTCTTGTTGGTACATCTGACTTGGCTGTTGATTTGAAATCATTTATATTTGTTGCAGCATTACTTATTCATGCTGGATTAAATGAGAAGAACATCAGGATGTTCAGTTCTTTGTAGTTATTCCACCTACACACTGCCCTCCATACATTAACTGCAAGAAAGAAGACAAGAGCTTTTGAAGCCAATACAACTTGCTACATCATACAAACTGGTGTTTTTTTTTTGTTGTTTTTTTTTAATCTAAGCTCCACACCATTATAGCTGCCTGACCTTTGCAAGCCCCTCTCCTGAAGTCCAAATGTGTTTGCTTGTCCCAAACCCCTTTCCTCACCGTGACTGGAATTTAAATACTATTCTGTCTACTTAGAGTTATGTTATGTAAGCTGTGAAAAGAGCTAGATAGGAAGGAAATTAACTGTAGAAAACAAAAACTGAATGAAACATTAAGACATAAAATACATAAAAAAAAAAAAAAACTACTTTGGAGATTGACACAGAATTGCTTATTCCACTCATAATCAGCCAAACAAAGCAGAGAGAAAGAATAAAATGAAAAATAAGGACACAAGCACTGAACTATAGCAGAGTGACGTCACAGGCCAGGTGTTGCCATGGTGACGGTGCAAGGGATGGGGATACTTACCTGGTAAAACATGAGTATGGGTAGGAGGGAGGAAAAGGAAGGGGAAGACACAGACAGACAGACAGGGGAATCTCAAAACAAAAAGGCATAAAAAGAATTTGGTCTAGTCTGCTGCTCCAGATGCCAGCCACATAAAACAACCAATCTTACTGATAGTGATTATCAATTTAGTTTATTTTCAGTTTTTTTTTTTCCTCCTCACATATTAAAGTTAGTTTTCATTTTCCACAAAACATTTTCTATGTATACCATTGGGCATATGGAAAATCTACTGCACTGCACATGGAAATCCAAGTTTCAATGTTGTGATATTTTTAAACCAATTTGCCAATTCCTTTCTTTCGATTACTGACAACACAAAATATTAACAGTAACGCAGTCAAAAAGAGATATTTAAAATATGCCAAATACTGACGTTTAAGGGCGCTGACTTTGCTTGAAATATAAGTGTATAATTTTAAAGGGAAAGATGCCTCCTGGCACGCTCTTTCCTTGCAGAACAAAAGAAGGTAGTAAAGCTACTGGGTGTGTGTGTCATTCTTGTCCTTTTTTATTTTAGAGTAATTTATTCATCACAGCCCAATGACATATTCATTCTGAAATCACTGATGCATGGGTATTGTAACATGTAATGGCCTGCCTGGACGTTCAGTCCCACTGCAGTGTCTGTCAGCTTCAACCTAATACATAATTCTACCTGACTGAATATGGAGGCCTCATTCAACTAAGAGTGTGAGAGGAAAAGCCCGTTTGTGAGAGTCTGAGATCATAAGACTACTGATGGGCTCATGCTCTTTTCACCAACAGTGACACAGAAGTGAGGCCTAAAACAGAGTTTGGTCTGTAAGCCAGTCACTGCAGTGGTCTGTCTGAATGGAGTCACAAGCAAGGCCCAGAATTAAAGATTCATGAACACTTACAGTCATCCCAAACTATCACCAATCTTGAAACACAGTGACAATACTTCCACATTACCCATTCCAGTGGAAAACAAAGGGACCAGACGAAAACAATGTGCATCTAAATCACAAGGTGTGAATCACAAAGTTTAAAACAACAAAAAAAAAACTGAAAACAAACAAAATGACAATATTCTAAGAGTAATACAGATGCATGGTAATATACAAGCAGCAGAATGAAGACTAATATAGAGAGAATTGAAAGCCTATGTAGCATTTGTGCTCTGATGAGAGGAAAACAAAATAATGGGAGAAATTAAAACAAACAAAAAACATTTCAATTGGGGGATAAAATAACATTTACCACTAAGTTTACCATCAGCACAACATGGGCAGGATCAAATCGCTGTAAAAAAGAAACACCAATTGGTTAAGCAGGAAGATTGAGGCACATAAAGAAGGGAGGGTGGGGTTGGGAGTGTGGTTGTGAGGTTAAAGGGTGCTCATTACCAGAGGGACTTCCATGTGTCACCCCCTACCACCACCCAACTCATCCCTTCATTCAGGGCTAGGTGCTTACAGGGATTTCCTCTCACCACTCTCTCCAAACCACTTGTCCCAGTCCCCAGGTCCCTAGTGTGGTGTCAACATGCTTTCTGAATGAGAACAAGCTCCAAGGAATAAGACTAAGGGACAGACTAGACCCCTAAAACAAGGTGTTTTCCACTACAGGATATTGCTTCTGTTACTGGGTCTGCCTTTGTTTCCACTGCCTGCCTCCATACATGTTACATCAGGGTTTTAGGAGCTAAACTTTAAGGGAGTGGTACATAACTGTGGAGCTTTGCGGTGCATTATTTATTAAACAGAAACTACACTGCATTGAGTATATTATTGCTTAGTGGCCCTTGCAGGTACATACACAATGTCTTCCTATGATGAGGTACAATATAAAGTGCATTTTGGTATAAAATAATTGTATATAACATACTGTTGTCCATTTAATCGACTACATTTGTTCCTTTCCAGACTGGAAATTAAAATGGAAAGCAAAGTTCTCCCATTTATAGGAGGCTCAATTCCATGTAGTGGAAAAGCAGGTACAGTACAGCAAACACAATATAATCCATGTTGAGCTGTAGAAACCTAGCAATCCTTCACTTTGTTTTGGACATGCAGGATTTTTTTTTTTTAATCCATGAAAAATGTTATTTTCTTATAAATTATCTCTCTCTGGGAAGAAAAAAACCAACATGAATCCAAAGCATTCTTCTGCATGTTTCAAGTTGAAGTAAAGTTTCTAGTCTGAGTTGTGCTATGCTCTAGGGACGACCACCATTTTCCCCCTCTGAGCTTTTGGCCTCGCAGATGCTTGTCAGCCCATTTAGCAAATTTTCCTGAGATTCTCTTCACTAACCTTCAGCCAGCAAGCTCAGTTTGGGATGTGATTAACCCCACAACAGGTGAAATCGTGGCATACACATCAATTTACCTGAGGGAAGAGCCAGCAAGGCTTTGAGCAGTGCTTAGAGTGGGTTTTCTATTGCTAAGAAACAACATTTTAAAGTGTAATTAATAAAACAAAAAGGGAATCTGTAGTTGTATATTTTATTTACTTTATCCCATAAATGTAGTGACTGGTGTACAACCTCCAACACTGCTTAAAGCCCCAGGTAAGTGACAGTTTGAGGCAGGCAGGAGTGCACCTCAGGGGATATACATGCTGTGCAGGAGGGGCAAAGAAATAGGGGGAGGATGGAAGCCTGTAACCATAGGGGGAGACACAAGGGGTGTAGAAGGGTGGAGAGGTTTTCCCTGTAAGTTTACTCTATGGCCCAGTAAGTAGCAGACGTACACACACACACACACACACACACACACACACACACACACACACACACACACACACACACACACACACACACACACACACACACACACACACACACACACACACACACACACACACACACACACACACACACACACACACACACACACACACACACACACACACGTTTCACAGTTTTAGAGGTAGAAACAGGCAAACAAGCAGAGGGGAGAAAACGTTTCTACTCTGCAAGCCATTCAAAGACTGAGCCGTGGTTACAGCCAATCAGATTACCCAACAGCAGCCACGGAAATTCAAGGAGGAAAAATCTAACATACATGGAAATGATTATTCTAAGGGATGTGATGGAATCACGGCTTCCTAGTTCTACCTTGATTTCAAATGGATCTTTATTCTTTGTTCAAATCAAAGCACTTTACTCTTAAGCAGATTGAAATAAAGGTTTAGTGATTATGAAGCGAAGAAGAGGAAGCTGACAGAGGCCATTAGCCTATGATACACTGTGAAAAGGGTGTTACACTGAGGTCAACTGCAGAGTGGGAGAAAGAAAACACACCCACACACGCATACTGACATATAAAAAGGGATCCAACAAACCTTACCTAAAAAGGGGCAAAAGGGACAAAAGAAGAATAAGAACAAAGTCAATACAGTGATAAACTTAAAGAGGGGACAATGCTTTATCTTCAAATTTCAAGACCTGTCTCTTTTGGCAAGGACAGGAAAGGAGAGGAAGATTACAATGGTTATCCAGCAGATTTCAAAGAGATTTGACAGTGTGTTTATTTTATGAGCCTTCTCTTTGGTGCATTTGCAAATCTGCACAGCGATAAGGGGCTCCAACGCTGGGCCATTAATTCCTACACAACTGGACACACTTTGCTGCAGTCTCATCTGCCCACAAAGCAGGATGCTTATGTAACCACACAAGTGGTGCCAGCAGCAAAAACAAGAGCATAGTCAGCCACTGCAATGTGCTCTCTTCTCCAACAAAGCACACATCCTTATCACATCAAATAGATTGCTATTCAGTTGTTCAAGGCCAAATGAAAATAAACATAGCAGACAGTGAATGCTAAGCCCTTAAAGTTTCTTCTGTGTATTTCTCTACTCTGCTGCTTGGCCATCATCAGGCTCAAATACCTATGAGGCAACACAGGGAACCCAGGCCATATATGTACATGAAAGTACGATGCTAGAATAACAACAACAACCTATCTCAACAACCACATCCAGACTCAAACATGCAGCAGTGTCTCTGGAAGATATCCCATTTGCAAATTCAACATTTTAACCTTTTCAATATCAGAGCACATTTAATAAAAGATTTACCCATATGTATGTAAGACCTTCACTACCACTGAGGGGGGAAAAATCCTTAATTCTACCATACTGTAAACAAAAAAACCTAATTGGCACTAAGCTGAAAACATTATGTCTGCATCATTAAAGTTACAGTGTTATTTTCAGCTGTTCAATTACTTAAAGTGGACATAAGATAGCCATTTCCAGACAGTTTTGTCTAATCTAGAGTACCTTTGCATTAGCTTTGCATCCACCATACTTCCAAACAGTTTGCAATTACTTTAGAATGATAAAGAAAAAATATCACACAAAATATATGACCCCCTGTAAACGAGACGATATTGTCTACTAGTTTGTCAAATTTCTGCAAGCTTTCCGTCAGCAGCCGGGGTGCCTCTCAAACATGTACAATTCATTTTGCCATCAAATGAATCCAACCCAAGATGTGATAAACAAAACACAGAGATTACCTCATTTTTTAACAATGACGAGTGACTGGACTGGCGAGATCACGAATAGTCGGAAGCTATATTTCATGAACACAAACAGCACCTTTAGTCTATGGTAGAATCTGATCAATCAAGAAAATCCAGAACTTACAGTGTGTTTAGTTAAGTCCTAAAATAAAGTCTTACACAAGACTTGGATATGCTGTATTTATTATACAAAGAAATACAGCAACTCACCGGTTTCTTTGTTTGAACTGATGACATATAAAAAGGTAAAGATTCAAAAAATACAAAGCTATGATGCCCACTGTGCTATGCCCACTTTATTCCTGCATATGTTTCTGTATGTTCATAACTAAGGCTTAATAAGTTGTAATTGTAATAAGTTGTTTGTTTGGGTTTGTGTTGAAGTTTTCAGTCTATAGGAATTGAGTGATTCAAAGTAAAAGGCTAATGTGGAAAACAGATGTTACTTGTGTGTTAATACCTGAAATGGTTGGAATTTAAAGGCTAACATGTAATACAACAGCAGAAGTAGGCAAGACTAAATGCCCAAAACTGTCAAATAAACTGTTAAAAAGCTGCTAATACTCAGCCTGCCACAGACGTCATCTGAGGACAATGCTTTACAACAGCCTTTTCTAGACAAACCTCAGAGATGGGAGAGGCTATGAGGCAAGGTAAAAAAAAAAAAAACAAAAAAAAAAAAAAAAAAAAAAAAACCAGAAGAAACAAAAATGAAGATACTGACGACAGGCAATCCAGTGAAGAAACAGGGAAGGGCTCTGTGGAAACATGCCAGGGCTCTGCTCCGCAGCCTCTGAGCCAATGAGCCCAGGAAGTCTGAGCTAATAATGTGCTAACGTCAGCCATGAGCAACCAGTATAATCAGCTACATTCACCCCACCAATGACAGTGGATCAATATACTAAACTAGGACATTAATTGCAGAGAATGGCCAAGAGGAAGTCTACTTCTTTACTTAATGTTTTCCATTCCTTACAGAATTAATTTTAATTGCATAAGTTACAGTGCAAATGTCCAGTGTGAGTTCCTTAATGCACCAGTAAGACAAAATGCTTTTGGACATTCAGTTGGAGTAACAGATAAATGTGTTAGAATGTCTATAAGACACCTAAATGTTGTCAGATGCTCACATAAAGGCCTTTTACAGTGGTGGAAAATTACTGACCATGTTGCAAGAATGCTGTGGGTTACGACTGTCGATGGAGCATCTGGCCAGATGATGTTATTCTGCATAGTAGAAATGAATTAAGCCAGCTCAAACTTTTTCTGGATCTAATAGTCTTGCTTCTTCCATTTTTACCTCCTTCGAAGCAAAACTAAAGTAGGGATGTCAGAAGCTCAGACTGGCAGTGCAAGTCTAGTAAAACCCCAGGAAACGATCTTAACAGTCTAAATCCAGACAAAACCCAAAAACAATTTCCCGATTAACTTAAGTGCTTTACGTTCCAGAAATAATGCTGCTATATGGAATGTTAACTATTGGCCATTTCAAAAATCAGCGCATTATGTTCTTGTTAAAAAAAAAAGAAATTAATGCCAAAAATTCCAAAGAGAATGAAGGGCACCACTGAGAAAGATTAAAACCCAAGCATGTAAGATAATATATATATATTATCTTACATATATTAACCACGGTATATTTCCATCCAAAAGCTAGAGGACAAAATGTAAAGAGTGCAACAACAGCTGACCTATCAGAAAACATATCCACTTAATCTCTTGATCAAGTCTTAAAGCCAGCTTTAACCAAAATTTTTGAAAACTAAAGGCCTCAAAAGGAACACAGACAATATTGCCATCTCCCAAATATTGGGAGATTCACTACAAGATATACCTAAATTCACTACAAGCCTAAAGGAACATTTTCTTTCTTGTTCAGGTTCCAGGAAACAGCAACATGATGATAGCAAAAATGACTGAAAAGGTTTGTTCAAATACCCATACTTATTATTCAGGGAAAAGAGGAAAAAGCCAGAGAAAGGAAGTAAAAAGACACGAAGACTTGCTAGTACAAACTAAAATACATAAATGAAAAATTAAAAAAAACCCAACCTGAAAATGTGAGGGTCAAGAACATTTCAGAAAGCTGTGTCTCATTGACACAATCATACACTTTACATCTGTGAACTGAAGAGTGCTTCCTTACCCTGCATGGTTTTTCCAAGGCCTTGCCCCAACTTCCAGCCATGTTTCTGAAGCAGCCGGTGCCCAATGTTATCCTGGTAGAGAGAACAGAAGGGAAAAAACCAAAAATATTCCAATAATAAGAAGAGCTATACCCTGTGGGCGCGGGTAAAAGAAGAAACCAAAAACAAAAAAGTAAAATAAAAAACAGACAAAATAAAGCACTCAAATCACACTGTCATCAGCACAGCCACCACCACCATCACCATCGTTATTACTGTCATCACCTACAGCGTGTAACAATCAGTGTCTTTCAACACGAGGAGTGTGAGGGTATTTGGTAGAGAGGGATAAAGGCTGGGAGACTTACATGAAGGGTAGGAGTTCCACTATTATGAATACATATAAGCCTATAGGCAGCCTGAAAACTACGAGATATTCTTCTATGTTAGAAGTGCATTTGTAAAAATCCTTTTCAGGAAAATATTTGGGCATGAAAATGTCTATGTTTCGAGTAAGAGTGCATATCAAGTTACATACACAAAGTGAGAAGTTAAGAGGAGGAGAAGGAAGGAGAGGGCAATATATGTATCACAAGCATACATATATGATCCACTACAGAGCAAGATCTTAAAACACAAAAAAAGTGACACAGAACAGGTATGGAAATCTAGCAATTACAAGATGAAGACCAGAAACTCCAAGCTTGCTGTGATTTTTTTAAACAATGACAAGGGGAGCACCATGAAACATATGCAGCTGACACAAAAATATAGCAAGAGGGAGAGAGAGGTGCTAGTGGGCCTTGGATTACCATTACAAGGCCCATGGTGGACAGACTATACACATGTAAAGGAATATGTTGGTGTGCAGGTGAAAAGAGGGGACTCATAGTACACCTGTATTCTGCAATATACTAAAAATTACTGCTGTGCCCGTTTTTGGATACCTCCAGCATCTTTTATCTGTTATTAATTGTCAGGTCCCTATAATGTGCACTTTTTTTCTCTCTCAAAAATTCAAAAACTCAAAAATTTTAACCCAACTCTGAACTGATATCCTTATAGATATCATCAGCATCTTAAAAACTAGAAAACATGCTTTCCAAACTAGGTGGCATTTTTTATTATATTTTACTTAATCTATTTACAATAGCTTTACAAATTTTACAGCAAATATTAAAAATATGTCAGTGCCAGGAGGCCATCTACTTTGAAGTAATAATTTTCTGCTGATGAATTAATACCAATGATTGCTATGGGAAACACTGCAAGACCAACAATGTGGGTAAGATAAGACAATGGATAATAAACAAAAGAGGCTAGAGAGGCATGCAAAAAATACACTATACAATTTCTTTGCACACCATGGGTCCAAATGTGCTCAATCACTAGTAATTATATCACTAATATGGTTCAGCAAGATTTAAAAAAAAAACAAAAAAAAAAAAAAAAAAAAACCATTAGGTGAAATGCAAGACCATCCCACCACTACACACTACATCTTCAAGCACAAACAGACAAGAAACAATGAGATTTCTTCATCTGCAGTGTTTTCTGTTGTGATTATAACTTCAAAACTTGTCTAACATTTAACAGTGCTGCATTCTATCAAAAGCCATACAAACCAAAAAAAAAAGAAAAAAAAGGGATATTTATAATCACAAAGAGACAGACATCAAGTTTTACAAACAGAAAGTGAGGGTGTTGAAATAAAACAGGGGGGGAAGCATGCAGCTTTTTGTTAAAAACTTTAACAAAAGCGGTCGTCGGTATTAATAGCGTGGTGTGAGTGGTACACATACAAAGGAGTGGCTTGGGTGGTGGGCAGGTAAACAAAACTCCAACTGTGTTAGTCTCAGGTCAATCAGGCACAGTAAGGAAGGTGATGGCTCAACAGGGCTCAATTAGTTCTCTTTGACAAGAGAGGAGGTTGGGAAAAATGAGCAGAACAGAGCAGGCTGAGCCATAATGGGGGTGAGTTTTTGGGTGGTGAAGGTGAGACGGGTTTGTATGGGTTAGAGCATGTGAAGGGGGTGGTAGTCTCAAACACACAGCGCACACACACTGCATCTCCGCCCATAATTGGAATAAATTTGACCAAATTCTAAATTTGTTTTAGTTTAATCCCTGTTCTTTGCAAATGAACTGTTGCCTGCCTTTGCCCATGTATTCTTCAGGCAAAAAACAAACAAACAAAAAAAAAAAAAGATTAGTTTAAACATAGAGAAATGGCACATTACAATGACGATCATCAGAATAGATACATCCTAATCATCTGGCTAATATGTGCTTCTGGTAGTCAAGAGGGATGTTGAAATTTTCTTTAACTTGTTTGGGTCCATTTCAAGCATTTTTATACACTGTATGACTAAGATCCTTTCCACCGTGAGATGAGTGATGTGATCGGCCTCAGATGGTTTAAAGAAATCTGCAAACTACTAGAACACTGACAGCTAAATTGAGCATATAACTGGGTATGACATGTTGCTGCAACTGCTCTGCGTTGGTGCTTTTCAAACACATCTACAACTGAAAGCATCCTGCTACCACTTGGAGGAAGTCAGACATGCAAATCTGTAGTGTAGTGTAGTGTAGTGTAGTGTAGTGTAGTGTTGTTAGTGTGCGGTTTCTCCTTTAGCTTTAATGTACTGTGGATAAAACCAGAAGTAACATGAACAAAGGTGTGTTAAAGATTGTCCAGTGCACCTATTGTGTGCTTAAAGTATGCACTTCTACATTCTTAATAGTTTTTAGCACTGTGTTCTTTTAACAAAGAGATCTAGCCCTGACCAGTTTTCAGTTACATTCCTTGACATCATGCTTTTTGGTTTCACTGCAGGAATTGCTTCTTTGAAACTTGTAGTACAGCAACGAAACTTGACCTGCCCCTCTTCTTTATCACATTATTATGGTGCAACAAGACTATATATGTAAGCGCTTATCATTTTGTAGAATTGGCTCATGTGAGATGCATAAAAGGGAAAAATAAAATCCACCCTTAAAAGAGAAGCTGAGCAAGAGAAGATCAGCCTCTCCTCTATCCACTCATTTCTTTTCTATTGCAAAAGTCAAGCAAAAGACAACAAAATGAAATTCTGACATTTTCAAGTCCTGCCTTTACTAAAATGTACTTCTGCTTATGGACCTTCAGTATTTTAAGGAACTGAAAAACAAAAACACGTAGAGCAGGTTGTAGGAGGCAAAAGTTTGCAAGTGCTGACAATCAAGAGATTAGGTCAAAATGAGCTCAAGAGTTAGAGGGCAGAGATGAGGTGTAGACTGGGTGTTGGACAACAGATAAGCGCACCAAAAGAATAGACAGACGGATGAAAGCAACGACGGCGAGTCCAACAGCAGTGCAAGTGGAGTGAAGGCATTTCCATACGAACCTGGCTTTAAAATACTGGGCTGTCAAAAAAACAGTCACACGTGACACAACGTAAGAAACCGGCCAGACGCTTTCAACTGCAATTCTGCTAGCTTTTCTAGTTCTTTAAAATACAAAACTCTCTCTGCCATAAAATAAACATAACACTATATACAAACAGAAAATGTAGGCATTTCAGTAAATCCACCAATTGACTGTTAATACAGGACAAAGCAAAAAAAAAAAAAAAAAAAAAAAAAAAAAAAAGAAAGAAAGAAAGAAAGAAAAAAGTGTTAACCAAACAAAAAAGCTCCTTTTTTTAAAAGTGTGCAATGTGCTGTCATTGGCACAGTGCATAAAAATAAAAAAAAATGGATAAGGGAAGTGATATGCAGGGGACCTCACAGGATTTTGTTTTATAGTTTCAGTTCATGCAGCCACTTTTAATGGGACAGTAACTGTGTAGAATGGGATTCCTATTGGAATTAGGATGCTACTACATGTTTCAGTCAAAACATGTCAAAAACAGATTTTCAAAATAAGATCACATATTTCAATGTGTTCAAAAGAATACTGAATGTAACTCAATGGGGATGTATTCCACAAAAAAATTCTGTCTGCTTCTCAAATTTTAGCAGATGACTCATGTTTGAATCCCTCTACATTCATGCTTAAGTGTCAGAAATGACAGGTGGGACTAAACAGAAGCAACTTCTGAGATGCACCAAGAGGTCAAAGAGTAAAGCAAAAGTGCCAAGCACACAATGAATGGAGGAAAGTGTACATGGCTCAGATTTAACATGAAAGACTTACAGATTTCATTACCAAAGTGATAGGGGATGTCACAGAACAGCAGTCTGATTAAATTATTCAGTATGATACTTTAAACGAACATACTCACCTCATAATTCTGAAGCCCCATTTCACATACTGTAAATTTAGCAGAGCGTAGTTAAGTAATTTGAACTTCCTTTTCATTTGTAATTTTTCTCCACTTTTATTTCATTGCTACTCTTAATAAACCTTATTTGCCCCACAGCAGAGAGAGATTATCAGTAAATACTAGTTTAATAAAACAATTACACAATAACTCTTTTAGTAAGAATTTAATCTCCCGGTGGCTTGCATACATGCTTTTCATAGATGTCCTGTATGTAAATGTGTAACTCCTGTGGCTCTGAGGCTGCCCACTGCATATCGCTATGGCACTGGGTCAAGAAAGGGGAGGGAGGAAGATGGGACTTAAGTTTAAAAGGTTGGGAGGGACAAAAAAAAAAAAAAAAAAAAAAGTGGGCTGAATGAGTCTGGGGGGAAAAGAAATAGTAATGATTAAGACAGAGTGTTGAGAGGAAATAGTACTGAATGCTACCAAGGTAACACATGCAATGCAAAAACAATGTTAGAGAAATATATCAAAGACCAAAAGGGAAAGACAGGAAGAGAAAGATCCCAATAAAATACCACAGACCTCTAGCTGCCTATAAATCACACACAATAAATGGCAACGGAGGGGCTCCAAGAAGCTGGGCTGAAGCATTCACTAAATGTAAATGTAAATTACTGGACAACTGGTACATGTACTTGCACCTTATAGGTTTGCACAAAGAAGGCAATGAATTTGCTTTATTATTTAACATAATGTTTAAAATTTCTATTTAGATGTACTGTAGAACCCACATGGATATACATTTGTAGTCATAAGATATTGTGAAGATGCTGCGATTCATCTATTTAGGACAGTACTGTCACTTTTGAATCAAATCCTCAGAGAAGTTCTGAATCATCAGTATTTTATAGTAGAAGAAATCCACAAAAATCCAGATGATCATTTATGCAGTTTTTGTCTGCCTGCTTTTGTCATCTTCTTTTAAAGACTGCACTATCCAAAGCACCACATAAGAAGTCTAAAGGTTACCATTTGTGATTCTATGATGTTTGATGGCACCTTTGCCACCAGTTTTTCATGTACATGTGAAGAGCTGTGTGATGCTGCAGCACGGCCCTCAGCCCCCCTCCACAAATAATAGCGCAGGAGCAAAAGGGCCACTTAAGCCAGGTGAGCAGGCCATCCCTCTTCCTTACATTTCTCGAGACAACTACCCATACAAAGTGAGAAGAGTTTTGTATTAAAAAAACAAAAAGAACAAGATCATACTGAAACTTGACCAGACGACAACATTTAAGTCCTTGGCTCACTGAGTTACAAGTGTAATATGAAAACCACATGTCCAGGGAACAAGTAAAATATTATGTTGTGAAAAAAAAGAAAAAGAAAAAACAAAAAACACATGCTAATGGCCATTTTTTTTTCCTATGAACATTTTACTTTTACTGTTGCTTGTAAACTAAAAACTTATGAGAAAAACTCTGTAGCACACATTTGTAGTTTACAGCTGTTTTGTAATGCATGTTGAATATAATTATAAATTAAAAAAGCAATTAATCTATTGTCACTTTCTCTGGTTAACTTTAGAAAATAGGTGCACAATTGTTTCACTAACTTGTCGCTGATCCCTGCTGACAGGTTCATAAAACACATTCATAATTTTTAGAGGAAGCATCCAGATATATTACTGAGGACAGAGGATTTTAGGCCTGCTCACCACAATGCTTCAGAGACCGAAGAGGGATGGAGAGAGTGAGAAAGACAGAGAAAATAGCTGCCTGCACTATTATCAATGTGCCTCTTCAGCGAAAAATGCAGTCCCAGTTGCACAAGCACCATGCCAGCACAGAATGACAGAGGGTACTGTACACCGAAAATCACTGTATAGTAGGGAGGGAGCAAGAGAGAGTCAGAGGGAGAATAGATGTAAAGTGTGACAGTTGTGAAACAGCAAGAAACAGGTAGAGAGAGAAAGATAGTCAGAGAAGCGTTACAAGGACCCTAAAGATAGGAGTAAGGAAGCAGAGCGTGCAAATACAAACCGGGTCATTGCTGCTTAGCTAATAGGGGCCAATTCGCTGCAGGAGAGAAATGTCGAACACCCCAAGTTGTGTACAATAAGATAACTGTCCTATAGACACAAACACTAAAAACCAACACATAAATTCTGATGCTTAATAGGTGCACACTCACGCAAACACAAATGTAACCATTCACACAATCTAATGTGCACTCTTGTACGCTACATTGGGTGGAACAAGCACTGTCTACTTTCATTCAAGATCAATTTGTACTGAATCAAACAAAACTATTGAGTATATGAATTTACCTAAACTGGTCATTTTATCCATATTTGGTCACCAGCGTGGTTTTAATAAATTTGTAGTGCAAGATGGCTTCATTAACAACTATCAGACTAAAGAATTACATATTCACAGTGCAATTAAGCAAGTAGCTCAATAATGTGTCATAGAAATATTACAATGTACTGCATCAACCTCAATAAAAGCGATGCCATCCAGTACCCAGACTAAACGTTTTTTTTTTTGTTTTTTAAAAACATCTGAACTCACAAGCAGCAAAAGCATTAAGATAACAGCCAATAGTGACAGTGCTTCATCCACTCCATACTTACAGAATCACCTCATCTCATACTGCCAAGATGACTAACAATGATTAATGTAAGAATATCACAAAATCATTTATTTATCCTTTTGTTTTTAAATAAAACAGCAAAAAACTAGAATATAAACAATTTCATCTGTCACACAGGAAATGGAGAGGGTAGAGGACATGGGGAGTGAGAGGGACTTAAGGGATATTAATGGACATGAGACAAGTGATTCTACAGGTTAGGTGGCAAGAGTGATCAAGTAAGACTGGACGCTTCTACACAGACAGTATGGAGTAAAAAGGTGTGGTTCTTATTCGTTCCTGGACCAATCATATCCACTCTCACAGCTGGTCCAATGGTGTGGGATGATGGATGCAACCTTACCGATTCAATGGGTTTGTCCAGGGATGCCTGCTCCAACTCCACCTGGCCTTCGTCATACTGGTCAAAGTGATTCCCACCCTGACAGACAGAAACATTTAAAGATATTCTCAGACACAAAGCTGAAACAGTAATGTGGGAAATAAGAAGATAAGTGAGTGTCTTAGAAAAAATGTGTGTATGTATGCCAGTGTGTGTATATAGACATATATATACACACACACACACACACACACACACACACACACTTATAGTATATGTATAACTTCCTATCTTTCTAATTAAAACTTATCACCAGACTGAAGAAAAAATTTCAAAGCAATGAGAACTACTGTGTCATTTTTAGACTGAAAACATCAAGAGTAAGAGCTGAAGGGGTGACTGTCATTAGGTTTTGCATCATTGCTGTTTTGTAGCCTGAACTGCACTACACAATATAAACTGGAAAAACCAGCTCTATGCAAGTCAGTTTTCAGGGAACATTCTTCGGGGAAGTTATAAGCAGTCAGGACGAATCCAGATGAGGGAATATCAAATCTTGATTCTGCAAGAACTCCCAACATCAAGAGGAATTCTGCAACATACGCCATCTCTGTACCATGAGGGAAACGGCTCCCTTCTGTGTCCCATAATCCCCTTACACACCCCACTTTCAAGGACACTGGAACTTATTGCCTGTAATTTTGTTTGCAATAGCCCCAAGGCAGAATGGTGAGAGATTTTGGTCACATCCCAGTTCTGGCTTCGAAGGTAGTATTAATGTCAATAAGGTGAGGTAATCTCTATGTATAACGACTATCCTGTGATGTGGAACAAACCATTCTTTTAACCTTCCAGTCATTGCTGTGATGCCCGCAACCTGTGTGTGGACGCACACTGATGCCCGCAACCTGTGTGTAGACGCACACTGATGCCCGCAACCTGTGTGTAGACGCACACTGATGCCCGCAACCTGTGTGTAGACGCACACTGATGCAGCACCATGCTTGATCTCTTTAAATTTCCAAAATGGAGAGTGGCAGTTTAACAAGGACAAATTTTCTATACCGATATATCATGCCTGTTGTGTGAAAACGTCTACAGTTGTCATCGATATGCTCTACGTCCAAAGTTCGTCATGACACTATACACAAAATAGCAAAACCATCACATACATAAGCCTAAACAACAGCTTATTAATAAACCACATGTAGCCCCAAGTGGACAGGGAGTCTAGTATAAGTAGCTCATGTCTGTATTGAGTGTTGCTGTGACCTACTTAATGTTATGATCATCTCCACTCTCCCCTGACCTGCCCAAATGCTCTGCTCAATTTCAGATTTTTGCGGTTACTCTGTCATAAATGATAAGCTATATGTTGTAATTCACCTGCAAAATCCTGTTTCAGAAAGTAAATTCTCTTGGGAGGTCTTTTACTTGATACATCACCTTTTCCTCTTTATAAAAAGTTGTAATTCAAAAGACCCAAAGGAAGAAAGCCACAGGCCATTTAAGTTCCAGAATCTTTAAGTCAAAATGTTCCTTTAGTTTGTTGAAGATATCAGTGAACACTATTTGATTTGATTGATTTATACCCATTTTTTGGTGAATATATGGCAGCAATAAAGGAAAATTCCTTGTGTTTGTGAGTTCTCCTGACCTTAGCAAAAGCTGAAAACTGAACAATCCCAAATATGTTTATAGGGGAGAAGAACATTATTCACAAGCCATTTGCACAAAAAAGTATTAATGTATATTCAAAGTCAATGCAACCATACGCAAATTACACAGAACTATCTTTGTAGTTGGCATGTCTGCTTTAAGTAATGTACGACTGCGTTAATGCATTAACCTTTCCTATATAAACGTGATAGCCTCATGCACTAGTATAAAACTAAAATATTCAGAGTTGAAAATTAAGCTTGAATTTCAGCATAGAATTTCAGGTATTGTATATAACTCCACGAATGTTGTCACTTAGAATACAAAAAGATAACTCAAACATTTACAAAGATGTTGGTAAATCTTCAATAAACAACTGCAACAGTGAATAATACATGTAAATTGCACTGAAAATCAACAGGGAAAATGTATGCTGTTGCATACTTTTTTCTACAACACCTTTAATATTATAGAGAACTGTATAACTGTAAACATAAATGTTAGGCCTGAGTGTCCTGAGCTGCTGTCCTCTATCAAGTAGGCTACGTTTTTATATAGATGTCGTCCTATTTATTACATCCTAAATCTACTTCTACACTTATACAGTATATATCTATCATACCCATCGTTGCTACACCGGCCTGCAGTGACAAACTAATTTCCCTTTGGGGATCAATAACATCATTCATCTTTCTATCTGTACCAGCCACCATCAACTGCTTTTATCATCTACAAGCTCAAGTTGGTAAAGGAGACTCTTCTCTGCAAGATGTTCCAGCTGTGTGAATATTTTTTTTATTTCATGTGTCTCCATTACATAAAGAGTAATTCCCCCCAGTAGTGAAAACTTAACTTTAAGCTGTAGTTTAAGAATGTTCAATTACTTTGCAAAACTGTGAAGAAAACATTTCTGCAAAGACAAGAATGTTCAAGTAACACAGCAAAGTAAGGGGTTTTACTCATTACATCTGCAGAAGCAGCTCAAAATAATGAGATGATATGATGGCACACTGGTTGTCATTAAATTTAAATGAAATGGATTTCTTTTCATTTAGGTTCAATTAATTAAATCCGCCATCCTCCTGACAGAAATCAGGGATTGTAACAAGGAGGGGGATGCTGAGGAGTCGCAAAGGATTTATTTATTCGCAAAACAACAACTAGTTGCTCTCTCTTCTTCTCTTCTTTTGTTTTTCCTATTTATACCACTCAATGTGCTGTCAGTCCCGTCCTACATTCACCACAATTACTTTTTATTCTCACTGCTGCCCGTTTCCCCATCACCCTAAATTGAATACACAATTTCAAACCAAGGTTACTTAAGAAAATGACATTTGCTTTCCCCTTATGTGCATTATAAGAGTTTTCGCTATAGTAGTTAAATACACGATCTATAACATATCTTTTTAAGAAACAAGGTTTTGGATTCTCATATCTGCAGGTGTTCATAAACTGTCTTGTATTTTTCAGGAATCTGTGACTTTTATGCAAAATATGCTAATGCTTCAACGAAAATGTGAATTAGGCAAAGTTGCTGGCAAATTGTGTAGAAGATATTAGTTAGACCATCTGGAAGTGTTTCCGGGGCCACATTGCTTGGCAGCAAGCTTTAATCCTTGGAGTCAGTGAGAAACTTTCAGAATACTGAACATATGAATGCCTTTGCAGCAGATCTCAAACAGAGCTCTACTGTGCTATGCCAAAGCTACCCTCAACAGATTCATTCAGAGCACACAGCAGTTCACTACTCACTAATAAAATAGCTTGGGAAAAATGTACAGAGTGTGCAGTGGAAAAACAAGTGATTTTAAAAACAATTTCTCATTTGTGAGCAAGTTGTAATGAATTGCATATCTAATATATGAGAGACAGTCCACTGTGGACCAGTCGGTGGAGTTGTCAACCTCCAACTAGAGAGTCAGCACTTATATTAGCACAATATTCATCTTAACCATGATTCAAAGTGACTCTGGGAAATAAGCATTAATTCCTATATTGCTCCTTATATGCTTACTGGTTGGCTGTTTTCACAAAGGAAATGCATAAATGTGAAGAATTAAGAATTCAGACTGGCGTTCTATTTGGGTTTGTATTCAAAATGCCAAACTCAACTCCAACACAGTCTGAACACTGTTTTACAACAATCTCCATTGTACAATGGAAACGATGGTATTAGCGAAGAGTACAGAGATGCTACCTCAAATGGATGTTTTACAATCAGGGGACTGTCTTGACAGATAAATGGAAGAAAGTTGAAAGGGAGAATGCTTAATTACTATAATGTGCAAGATGATGTGCACACTAAATCCCCATGATGCCATCCATCCACGGATCCTAGAGCAGGACATTGAACTCCGATTACAATTTAAAAACGGGGACTTTACATTTTGCTTGTAGTAACAGTTATCAGACAAACACACAATGTCCACAGCTCAAATGTAGGAAATCTGCAATAATTATAAACCTCTTGGGTTTATTTATAATCTTGAGTACATGTGAGTAACAGAGAGTGAGTGTGCAATGAATCTAAGAACGTGTATGGTGACAAAACGCAAAAACAAATTAGAAACGAGCTCATTTCGTAATCAAGCAGTTTTTAGCGTGGATTGCGCTGGGTGTGGTCTTAGATAAGCAAGTGAAAGCCAAACGGCTAAAACATGGGTTGTAAAACTGCACCCCAGTTTCCCTTGCACTTATATGAAGGCACAAGCTGAAATGATGGGATGACACAAGAAAAATATATCAAAGAATTACATTAAAGTTTGAATCGTGACATATTTCTTGAATTGCCTCACAATTACCCAAAATTAAAAAAACAAAATATCACAATTAAGTTTATTTCAAAATATTGACAAAATAATGGGAAAGCAAATTAATTTGACATAGATGTTATTACAAAAAACCCCATTAAGCCCGTTTTCAAGTCGAAAACGTGTATGAGGCGGCGTTTCATTTATCAGAGAACGATTACCGACGACAAGTGGTTTCTAATGTATTGTTACGAATAAAGTGGCACCGGAGCCGCATTAAATAACTCTATGAGGATACTTACAATTTAGCGTGACAGATATTAACGCGGTGATTATGCAGACGGTATCCAGTTGCTGCGGTGTATTTTGGTGCTCAAACGGATCCTACTGCGACTATTTGCTGCCCAAGTGCGTCTCTGCTAGCCGTCTGCTAGCCACCAGCCTGTCGTTAGCATGTGTCGATAAATACCCCGCATATCCAAGGTCACGGACGCGGGGCTTCAGCCCCGCTGGCTGCAGCTGCGGCCCAGTGCCTCGGACGCACGAATGGGTGGAAAGGGCTTGGCGGTGAAGGAGCAAAATCTGCCCCGGGAGTCAAACACGAAAACCTTGGAGACGCGAACGTCGGCGGAGCCGCAGTGCACTAGCCTCGGCTAAGCTAGCCTGCGGTGTTAGCAGGCGCAAAGTGGACGCGGCCGTTTCTCAAAACCCTCCGCTGTGCGGGGCTGCCAGCGCTTTATCGCGGCGCCTACTCGACTCAGCATGCAGTAGTCTGTACAAAATGTCGAGCGTGTAACATGCATTACCTGGAAATCACGCTCTTCGTTGAACCTAGAAAACCTGTCGGCCATTTTCTGAACGCAGCAGCAGCTTGTGCCGTCGCTCCGAGTCCAGCAGACGTCTGCGCAGGACTCGTCTACCAGTCACCAAAACAGCCCCGGCGCGTGCAGTCCACCTGGAGCCCCGCTTACCAGCGCGCCTATAGTCAGTAAGCAGGTGCGGGGAACCAACAGACGCAGGTTACTGTCATAAGAGATAAAATAATATCTTTAAACGGGAAAGTAAACAGAGCAGCCAGTAAAGCTGACGGGCCCCCGTCCCCTAGCGGCTGGTACACTTACGGTTATTATTACTGTCATTGTAGACATAATATAGGTTAACTGGCATGGTACGATTCTGATTCGGTTCGATTGAGAGGGTGGGGATCGGTATGTTATGTTAAATGCTGATTAAATACAATCACTTCAATTCATACCATATTGCAGTAAGTGACTAAATATAAGTTTGCATTTCATTTATGGCTTCTACTAGACAGTTAAATGACAAATAATCTGTTCTTTTGATGAACATATATTTCAAAAGGTCACTTGTTATTGACACGTGAGGCTGACTATAAATATAGGATATAAATCAGTATTTTATATGAAGTTGGTTAAATATGAAAATTTCATTTGGTACCAACATATGATGTAACACACGTTTATCACGTTATTTACAAACATGTAACAAAAAAGGTAGATTTAAAAATATAAAATAATATTCCTAAATATAGATATATATAGATGCCAACAGAATTGTGTAATGGTGCTTTTTAATTCTGTCATTAGAAAGTCAAAAATTCTGGACTTTGGAGACTGAAAAATCAAAGATTATAAAATCAGAATATCTGACCTTCTTTCCAGAAATTGTAGTCCCTCTCCACACTTTGGTTTCCCTTAAAGAGCTCTATGACATCTTGCTCACACATGCATTCTCTGTGCTGCCTACATATTGTCTATAGGATTGGACTCTGTGCTGTGGCCACTCCAACACCTCACTCTTGTTGTTCTTGAGCCACTTTGCAGCTAATTTAGACATATGATGGGTTCACTGTCCATTTGAAAGACCCGTCCACATCCAACCTCCAATACAGCCACATTCTTTCCTCTTGATGTGGTCTATTTTATGAAATGCTTCTAGCCCTCCTACAGTAAAGCAGGCCCACAACATGGTGCTGTCAGCACCATACGTCAGAGTTGTGATGATTTTTTGAGGCCTGAAAGAGTCCCATTCTTTTATAAAAACATAAGGATATGCATTATGACAAAACAGTTCATTTAATAGGATTATCAGACTACAGGAGATACCTCCAAATATGATGGACTCTGTCCCCATGAATTGATACAAAACTGGGATATGTTTTCTATTTGTGTGTTGGTTTTTTATTCTTCTTTATTTCTTTTCTTGTTTTAGGGCACTGGGGTTGTCTCACTGCATGGTCCTTCGGCTCATGCCAGTACACAATTTGTTTTACTAAACATAACAAAACTCCTCTAAGTTTCAGCCAGCATCTGTACAAGGTCTTTCATTGTTTATTTCTGGGGTTCATTTGCACAGTTCACACCCAAGCACTTTATTTCTGGGATACTGAAGCTGTCTGCTCTTCCTCAGCAGTATGATGGTTGTATTTTCCCATGCTGTTTATACTTGCGTATTGTTGTTTGAACAGATAAGCGTGGGACCTTCAGACATCTGTAAATTGCGCTCAAGGATAAACCAGGCTATTATTTTAGATGCCATGCAATGGGGCCTCTGTGTTTTAAAGTTTGCCTTAAATTACACTTGCGGGTGTGCCTCCAATTAACTCAAATTATGTTAGTTATTTACTTATGCTAAATGAGAAGTTCAAATGTACTTTGTGGGGTACACGTGAGCAGCCAAAGTTTCTTCTAATGTGCTTTCTTGGTGTTATAAACTACTCCAAACAAATGTTTGATGATTAGAAACGTATCATGTCTGTAGTTGCATCAAACGCCTGTGGTTTACTTTAGAAATCTTTTGGCTCTTGTTTACATAAATGGCACAATAAAATGACATCCACTGATTGTACTGAGAAGGGAAATGTAGAAGCATATTGACATCCTTCCCCTATCAAAACATGAAAGAAACTCATGCATGTCGGTGATGAATCTTCTTAAGTCACTTTAATATTCAATCACACTCGTACTTATAATGATAATAGTCATATACTCAATTGTTCCTACCTACAGTACAAGCATTTTTATGTCAGTCAAATGTCATCTCTATAACTAGACACACTAAGGAAAGGCAGTTTAAAACCTAAAAAAGAGACCTTATCAATCATTAAAAAGTTTTGCCAACATGAATAGCAATACCCATTACATTTTATTGGCCAAAACTTAGAACCTTTGGTAACAACCACTTTTATTACCAGAATATTAATATTTCATAACCTAAATATTTCAACTTTGGAAAAGTAGGGCATTTTAGACTACATATTTCTCTTCTGCCCAACACTTTTAGTCAGATTATAACTCCACCTTGTGGTAAAATACTTTCAATACAGATAACCTCAATTAACCTATGACGCATTTGCTAAGAAATTACAATCATGTATTAGTGTAACATATAATTGTTTCAAAGTGTGAAAGACGTACGTTATGTAAACATTAAATAACACAGACCTCATGTGTAGCAGATTGTGTTAAACAGACAAACCAGACAAACAAGTTTCGACTGGGATTACAGAGAAGCAAGATTAGCTTACTTCAGGAACCAAATTCTTGATTTGATAACATGTCTCTTAACCTTCAAGAATTTCTTCTTTTTTTTTTTTTTTTCTTAAAATGCTTGAAATGTCATGTTGGTTAGCACCTTTCATTGGCATTTACACGTGACGTCTTTTAAGTGTGGCAGCTCTGTTGAGGACAAGCGCATTCAGGAAGTACCTGTAAAATTCCTTTCAAATTAAAAGCATGTCTGAAAATTAGGATTAAACAATAAACGTATAACTGGAGACAAAGTAAAACATATACTTAAAGTATTAAACAAGTAACAAGGGAATGCAGTTTTTCGACTGTTGTGTTTCTCGTAATTGTTTCAAAATTAAAGAAAAACGATCAAATTAGTTTGAAATGCAACCGGAAGTCATTTTTTTATACTAATGTCCGGCTGCTGTAATGTAAAATCTTCAATCGGCCGACGCCTTTAGCAGTTGTAACGGTGAGTCCATTATCTGTTGTATTCACTTTAAAGTTTGTTTATCTAACCATGTTATCAATTGTGTGATTACATTATTTCATCCCCTCTTCAAATAGCACTATTTATTGTTTCGCCTAATGTGATTGTCGATTAAAATCAAAATCGTTCGGGGCAAAGTTGTATGTGAAATGGCGGTGGATGCGCCTAGACGGAAGTTATGAGTTTTGTTCGCTTACAACACACCGAAGAATGCGCCAAACTCCAGGTGTAATATCATGTGTGTCTTCATGTCTGTGGTTGTAGCTACAACGTTAGCAGACATTATTCTGTATATAAAACTAAGTAGCCTGCTGTAAGATTTCACTGAGTGTTTTTGAGCCACACAACGTCAGATGCAGATGTCTCTGATTAAAACTGAACTCCTGCTCACAGGAAATACGATATAAGATGGCAGAAGTGCCGCGAAAGGAATAAAGAGTAACAGAAAAAAATGAATAAACGTGGAAATCCAAAAATGCTGATCCATTTCCATCAACTGTTAACAATAAAATCAATCTGTGCTCCTGCGTTAAATGATAAACTGAATTAAATTATTTTGCATCCAAGAGACTATTTTGCATAGGAACCTTTCTGCAGTAACTCCGGTTGTTTGCTCGGCAAATACCAACACATTAAGTGGAAATATAGATTGAATACATAATTTTAATTAAAAGTACATGCATGCCGTTTAAAAAACTTTTGACCAATTTTAAGAATATTATAGAAATGCCTGGTGACCATTCCAGTCCAAGATTGAAGTGGTTTCCAGGACAAGTAGTCATCCTAGCCCTCAGAGGAAATCTTGGCTGTGTTTATAAAGCGACCAACTTTATCTCAATCATCTTGGAGTTTAGTTCAGAAACTCTGAAAAAGATCAGATTTTGTTCACCTTTATACACTGCCTGGCCAAAATAAAATCCATCATCTGGATTGAACTAAGCAAATGGGTAAGAGCCTAAACAAAGTCCTGTCGTGGTTATTATGTTTCAGCTGGCAGCAGTTTGTTAGGGCTTAACAAATGCAGTGAATCGCTTCTCACTCCTCAAACAACCAGTTTGGACGACAGGAGATGTGGCGGTGGAAAAGATGTTAGTCTTTTTCAGGACCGTCAACTTATTAGTCATCATCAAAGAAATGGATCAAGTAAAGAGATGCTGAAACGGATTAAATAGGGTTGAAACTTACTTTCCAATGCATTATTCACTTGCAGAAGGATTGTGGGCTACCATGATTGTCAAGGAAGAAATGTGGTCGGTTGAAAAGAATCTGTCATAGTTGTGATTGGAGATCACATAAATGTTTGGAGGAACCTTATTGAAGAAAATAAACATTGGAACTCACAGCATTGTTTTGATAGCGATAAAAAGAGCATTTCCACATGTACATTGTAAAGAAAATTTAATTTATTGAAACTAAACAGCTCTGATTGATATTTGATAAAAACAAACAAACAAACAAACAAAAAAATCCTTTACTCACATCTGGACCCTGGTGCTATGGAAGAAAGTCATGTGATACGATGAGTCCAAATTTACCCTATTTTGATGGGAGCATCAGGATAAAAAGAGTGATGTACTAGTCATGACTGCAAAACTATGGAGGCAATATTATAATCTGGGGTAGCTTCAGCTGCTCAGGTCTAGGTCCAGCAGTTTTATGAGGCCAAACATGAGGTTATCCAGCTGTCCGATGTAGTGAATGACCTGGTTTTTCCATCAATTAATGTTTATATACATGATAATAAAGCTTTATATTTCAAGATTATCATGCCAGGATGACATTTTAAGAGAGAGGTTCAGGGATCAAATCACTTTTGCGCATTGATTGGCCACAACATCCAGACCGTAACCCCGTTCAGAATATTTGGAATTTGCTGAAGAAGACTCTTTGTTCCTAGACACTCATCAATACAAGATCTTGGTGAAAAAGATTAATGGATGGAAATAAATGTTGTGACATTGAAAAGCTTATCAAAATGTCATAATCAAGGGTAAAGGTTTACTAACGAAATACCGATGCTCTCAGGTGGAAGTTTATTATATGAACCTGTTATGAATGGTCCAGTTTGCAATAAATCCTTTGAGATGGTTATCACGTTTCAGTTTAAGCTTGAACACCCTGAAAGATGATAAAGTTTTGCATGAAAACAAAATACACGCTAGCGATGGTAGTCTAAATCACAATTTACTATCAAATTGCGAATTATTTGTGTAGCTCAAAACCATATATGCATTTTGCTTCCCCTGGTTCAGTCAACAGCCTAAACCCAAGTTCTGCAAAATGCTTTGCTGTTATTCTTTTATATGGACATTGTTAATTGTATTTTTCCAATATTTGGAAAGTTCAGTTCATTTGATCTGTTATGAGGAGTTTAATAATGATTTTTTTTTATTGTATTTATATAATTATTAAAAATAATTTGATTAAATGGTTTAAACATGATTAATTAGTTTTGTGTTTACACATATATGTAATATATAAGGCCAGTGATTATCATGCTTTTTTCAGGAATGTTGATTATTGCTGAAAGTTCATCAGACAACTCGCATTTAGCCATTTTTCGATGCAGCAAACTGCACTGGTGGTAAAACGAGTTTCCTGTGTTCACTAGTGGTTTTGAATTGAGTCATTTGTTTTGTTGCTAAAGAGAAAAGCAAGCGAGAGTGTTTCAGGTAGAAAAAAAGAAAAGCCACCTTAGATCAATGACGGCTCATATGCTTGCTCCAAATTCTCTTATTGCTAATGTATTCCACAAGAAGAGACTCATAATTTCAGATATTTATATTTTTGTGAAAAGTAAAAAGAATATGCTATGTTGTCAACAACAGGACATATAGTGGAAAGTGTGTGGGGGTGTAATAGGCATGCACGAGTAGGATATCGCACACCAAAGGTCCCAAAACATTTTTGGCGTTTAATTCGCTCCTGGGGTGTGCAGAAATTCAGAAAACCATCCCAGGTGATAAGTAGTCTCTGTTAACATGTAGAGCAATGTACTAGTTTGCTGCTTTTTTTTTTTTTATACTTCACAATTATACATAATACATTTTAATACTTAAAATTCTGCTTATTTGAAATTGATGCTGTGCTGTTAGGCGTTATTTAATTTTTTTTAAATATTTCATACATGAAACCTTAAGTGTGATGAGAAACAGAGAGCTGATGGTCTACATTTATTACTGTTCACAGTTCAAGGTTGGTCATCAGAGCTCTAATCTATCGTGCTATCCTCCAGTCTGTGGTAGTTACAGTGCAGAACAAGGTAGCGGAGGAGCCCGGCTCTGACTGAGGCCGCGGATGGAGGGAGGGGGGAGTATGGGGAAGTAGATGCATTTCCCATAAGTGGTTGTGAGCCAGCTCCTCCCCCCTTTTGGCTGCAAGCCAGCAACTAGCAGAGCAGAGAGCAAAGCAGCAGAGACTGCCGAGGCATTGCTGAGCAACATGAAGGACAAAGCAGACAAACAGAGCACCTAGTTTATGTAGATGAGGTTATTCAGAGCGGAAACGCGGCAGAGGTATAGCTGCTCAGATTGGGATCTACTGGTACGTCTCCACCCTTCATATCCTCACGTATACAGGGTTGTTTTTGTGGTTGCACTGAGTTTTTCTTTTTTTTCTTCGTTTTGTTCTTGCTCAATTTCCTTTCCATGTAAATTTGTCAGCTTGTGGAGCTACAAGCATTGTGACACGGACGTGACAGTCAAATTGTGCCGTTCTAAATTATCTTGCAGTGCATGAAGTCGGCAGAGAAAGTAGTATCATTACTCAAATTAATTAGTTTTTTTGTTATAGGTTTGATGGCATTCTTCTGTTTTTTTTTACCTGGATCAGTACTGTTAGACCTGTGGAGAAAAGTGATAAACACGTTGGCAGCTGTGCCGTAGCTCTAGTCAAAATTCCAGGGTTAATCTGTGAGTGAAAGGCTGTGATCAAGGGAAGCTCTGATGCAACACTCTGCAACTGTGGTCCCAGCGCTCACTTTGCCTCGTCAAACTGCATACGGGCAGTGTTAAGATGAAATGACTTTCTGAATGTATTAACTTTATAGTATTATGTGTTGTGCTGGGCTTAACCTCCAAGCTGCAATCATGCAAATCTTCATTGGAAATTCAGCCCAGTTTTGCCTCACCTACTATACTTCCTCTAAATGAAACAGAGAACTTGCATTTAACGACATAGTTTCAACTGTCAAAACATGGTCAGGGCTAAGCTTCCTGTCTCATCTCACCGCAGACATTCAAAGTTTCAGTTAATTTCAGCAATCTAGTGAGGATCCTGCTTTTGAGTTTACATATCCTAGTCTAGTAGGTTAATTTCAAACATGCAATAGCAAGGCATGTTAAAAAGCCAGGTGTGTGTGTGTGTGTGTGTGTGTGTGTGTGTGTGTGTGTGTGTGTGTGTGTGTGTGTGTGTGTGTGTGTGTGTGTGTGTGTGTGTGTGTGTGTGTGTGTGTGTGTGTGTGTGTGTGAGCAAGAGTAAATGTTTGCTCTAATATTGAGTCATGCTTTTCAGCTTAGTTACAGCTGCAAATGCAGAAAATATGAGTAACTTAAGCTTTAAGTAAAAGCACAAAAAAACATAACTTGATCTTTAAAAAATGTTAAACTTGTAGCTTGTATATTTTGTTGACACTTTCTTTTTTTTCTCTTTTTAATTCTCTCTAATTCATCCCACTTAATGCACCAGATGATACTGTACCAGAATATATCTTCTCAAAATACAAAAATGAATCTGAGAACAAGACATGCTTGTTGAAGAAACTGTCTTGTTGTCATTTTTACACGTGAAAAAAAGCTTGTTCAGTGCTTTGACCCATGATTTGTTTCCTGGCTGGAGGGGAAAAAATTCTTGTAGCCTTATTGAATATTTACCAGTTACAGCAGAAAAATCACTTGATTACAGTCATCATCAGAATAACTGCTGCATCCGTAATGAACATTGATGGGGAAAATAATGCACGTTGCACTATAAACTTGCCCTCCCTTGATGGTTCACCAAAAAAAAAAAAGAACCAGGATTTCAGAAAAGAGCTGCATAAAAGACTGAAGTCCAACACATTGTGGTGGAAATGAAATATCGGAACTAAAGACAGCATTCAAGTTGTTCAGAAAGAATCAAACTTGATACTCTCTTTTCCAGATCCATCATATGAAATGGCGGTGAGGCAAAGGATCTTCAACTCAACAGCTCCTTTCTCGGATTCACCTCAAGCTGAGCTAAAGGGGACATATCCAACCTGCTCCACCACCGAACAGGAGACCGAGGAGGAAGAAGAGGAGGGAAAGGACAGCAAAATGGGCTTCTCAGAGTTACCTGAATGGGCTAAATTACCTTTGATTAATAAACTCCTGACACGTGGAACAGCAGAGCAAGTTGGAGAAATGCCGATAAAAACTTCAACCATCATTGCTCAGGCTGAATGTAAATATGTTTATTTAATATTAACGACTCACAGTGCATCACATAATTATTCCTGGACAGAATTGAACATAATCATTCTTCCCTCCATCAGGTGAAACCCAGGAATCCCAGGAGTTTAGTCCTTCATGTTATGATCGCTCTTTTCTTCCCTCCCCTAACTGCTTCACCAGCAAGTATGGCATTAAACTGACCACCCTCTTCACATTTTATTTGTTATAACTGTCGTCTGAAATGTGTAACTGTGTCCTCAATTTGTGTTGTTTCAGTCTGTCCTCCGAGCACAACAATGTGGCATGTCCAACGACAGCCTCCGTCCACGAGCTGAGCAGCTGTTCAGCACACTTGACCCCAAGAAAGAAGAGCCGGAGGAGACAGAAGCGCAAGGGGAAGAGGAGGCAGGAGAAGCAGCGGCACAGACAACGAATGCCCTCTGGAGTCCCTGAACAGGAGAGCGGAAGTTCTCTCATTCAGATTCTGGTGAGAACTGTGTTTTCTTGAAAGTCTCACTGATTCTTACACAACCAGAGGTTTGTTAGAATTAAATAGACCCTGTTCTTCACCCAGTGTTGTCTTTGTGACTCATTTTTAAGGACAGCTTGCCACATTCTGTGGAAGTAGGTTGCCCAGTTTTCAGACATTCCCGCAAACCTGAGCTCTCTTCTGTTGTGGAAGCGAAACACTGAGTTACTACAGTTCTGCCTCTCAGTTCCTTCTATGTTCAAGCCCCAAAGTAACAGTTTTGGACCAAATTGGTTTTTCCTTGTCTTCTGCAGGAGTCATTATCTCTTGGAAGCAGAAGTAACCTCAGCACTTCCTGCTGTAGCAGCATTGAGAGCTCAGAGGAGCAGGACCAAGGAACTTCTCTCTACAGGCAGCAGATATATGGCACAGGCTCCAGCTGCTCTCCTCTCAACTGGCCCCAGCAGTTCTTGTGCTCCCTCTCCAGCCTCCCCTCATATGAGCGGGACTGCAGCTCGGACTCCCTCAGTGGTCTGGAAAACTATTCCCTGCCACTTGCTGGCCTCAGGGGCAGTGTCAGTCAGGGGGACCCGTGCTATGCGTGGCCTTTTTTCAAAGAGGTGGAGAGGGATGCAAGGGAGGAAGAGGATGATTCCTCAGCTGATTACTCTGTTAACAATGAGGGGATAATATTTTACAATGAAGTAAGTTATTTTCCTCTTCTTTCTATTTCTTTTATTTTATCTATTTGTTTAGGAGGTAATTCTATAAGGGGAACTTGTTTTTTCTCTTTTATTTTATTACAGAAAATTCAGCCTGTAGACTCAGAATACAAGGAAGGAAGGGAGTATGTCCTATCAAAATTTATCAAGGTAGGCTCCTATGGCGAAGTGTACTGTGCAGAAGATGCCAACACGGGATTCAGATTTGCAGTTAAAAAGGTGAGTGAGAGCTTCTCCTTATGATAAATATGTTTCACCCCACTGGCCTTTTTTTATAACTTTGCCATTTGGTATTGACCTTGTTTCTCCATTGTTTTCTTACAGATTGCCCTGAAGAGGTTCAACAGTGAGGAGGTGGGTGCGTGGAGTGCCCTCAGATCTCCTCGTGTGGTGGAACTCTTTGGAGTTATCAGAGATGGGCCCAACATTGTGCTCTTGATGGACCACAAATCTGGTAAGCCCTTTTTGGTGCATTAGCAGCAGGAGAAACATGAGGATAATGAAGTTCAAGCTCCAAAATGAGTGTCATGACTAGTTGGTTGTTGTAGGATGCTGGAAATTACTGTTGAGCTTCCTTGAAGTGTTGTGGTACTTGATGTATTAGATATCACAATGACAAGTCAAACATTGACTTCTTCAGGTTTCAGTAACAAAGAATAATACGTGTGAGTAAATATCAGATAGTTATAATCTTTGTGTCGCACTGACTTTGTCTGTTTTGTCTAGGCTCACTGAGCCAGGTGATAACCGATCGTGGCCGGCTCCCCGAGGATTTAGGTCTGCACTACCAGTCTCAGATCCTAACAGCTCTGGAGTATTTGGCAAAGAAAAAAATAGCGCATTTAGATATTAAAGGTATGTTATTCAAATGGTGGTTTTTATTCATGATGATACAACAGCAGATTAGGAAACTAATGTGATCTGGATAATTTAATACTTTAAAAATACAAAAAAAAAAAAAGGAAATTGATTAGGCTCATGAAGATGGATACTTTTGCAGTATATTTATTGATGTTTGAGAGTTAAAACCTGTTTTTATAAAGACATACAGACAAAAAATGGGTTGCAATTAGTTAAATTCTCTCTGTCCTATTTAAACATCTTTGGTTGAAAAGTGAAAAAGGAGAGTTTACGTTTTTCCTTCAAAATGTGCTAAAAACAACATATTTTGTTAAATTGCTGCTTTGATAAAGAGGAACATTCCTGTACTTCTAGATCACAGCAATCTTTTAAATGTTTTTATGTAGTGCCTTTTGAGTGATGACTTATCAATATGAGGGATCAACTTGTCATGGTACCTGATGGAAAATGAAATGTATTGAGTGAGCAAATTATGTTATCTACTAAGTTCTGTAGAGGATTTAGTGTCTCTATGGATATGTTTGTGTGGAACACAAGTGTCATAGATAGAGCCTACCTGTGTGTTTTTTGAAACCAGATTACCACTTATGGGCTGGGAATTTCCCACAGTGTGACTCACCGCTGCTCTTTAGAAACAGCGCATGTGCACAAGATCAGGAGAGAGAGAAAGGGAAAACGAAGCGGGGGGGGGGTAAAGGGTAAAGTCGTTGAGACAAAAGGAAAAGAAAAAATACAAGCAAAAAAAAAAGCAGAAGATGAAAATAAAGAGGACAAATTTTAAAAAAGGAAACTCAAAAACAAAAGAAGAAAGAACAGCAAATGGACAAAAGCGGAATGAGTTTTCTTCTTAAGCTGAAGCGCCACCTGGTGTTTGTAATGCTTCAGGAAAAACAAGAGCAAGGACATGTATTTATCTGCAGTCTGTGTGTTATTACGCTCCACATTCGTTCCATATTAGTGTTTTCTACAGAAGCAGGCATTCACAGACTTAATTTTTTCTTCTTCTTCGTCTGCAGATTACATATGTTTATGCAGCTGCTCTGTTTCTAATCATGTCACCCAGAAACTTCAACCGTGTCTGTGAGCCCGGTGGGCAGGCAGCACAAAGATTAACGTCTCCGCTCGTTTCTGGTTTCTCACAGCCGACAACGTGTTGCTGTCAGAGGACGGTCGAGACACCTTCCTGTGTGACTTTGGACATGCAGAAAAGCTGGACAATCAGGGGCAGAGTCTCTCTGGGTCCAAAGGTAGATCCCGTGCAACATCAGTACAAAGATATTGTGTATTTTAACCACTTCCATGTCTCACCAAACTTTTGTCCAATTTTAATTCACTGCAGATCTGAAGGGCACAGAGACCCACATGGCGCCTGAAGTTGTAAAAGGAGAAACCCGTGGAGCCAAAGCAGATGTGTGGAGCAGCTGCTGTATGTTACTGCACATGCTCAATGGGTGCCAACCCTGGACAAGATACTACAAATGTAGACTCTACCTAAAGGTGCTCTTCATATCAACATGCAGATATTAAACCACTCTGCTTCATGACTGATGGTTTTCTTCATCAGACACTGACTAAATCCACTTACCCTGATGGTTACAGATTGCAAATGAGCCTCCACCTCTCAGAGAGATCCCACCTGACTGCAGTCCCCTCACAGCTGACGTGTTAAAGGCAGGCCTCCAGAAGGATCCAGTCAAGAGATCATCAGCATCTGAACTAAAAGAAAAAACCTGTAGAAGTCTCAGAGAAGGTAAAGTAAAGCCACACGTTTGTTTCCAGAGGTCCAATACATCCTTCTTATCTTTGAATCTTTGAATAGTGTTGCTGAGTCTGCTGAAGCATTCTCAGTTCTGCAGTATGGTGATTGGGGACTTGAAGCTAAACACATGTGTTCTGTGTTTTTTATAACTGCAGTTGGAGGACTCAGAAGTCCAGTTAAGGGGCCCTACACAGAACCTCTACATATTGCCAACAAACCACCTGACTCCCTGCAGCTGGTTATTAACAGTGACAACTTTGAAGATGAGGAGGAACATCTGGAGTTCACTGACAATGCAATCATGGCAGGACTCAAAACAAAGAAACTTGATGAGAAAGAGGTGGAACGTGGTTCTAATGAGCCAAAGCACGTTTTCCCTTTCAGTCCACAAATGCTAAATTCTGAGCCACAAAACCACAAGAAGGGCAGTAAGATCACCACTGTGCCTGAACTTGAGCTTCGTAAACTGGAGCACGGTGAGCTTCCTTTCAGTGCTCTGGCTGATGTTGCGTATGAGATGTGGTGCTTACGCTCATGGTTTTCTTTGATGTTTGCAGACTTCTACCTGAGCAGTCTGTCTCAGCTTCACTCTGCTGAGATGCAGGAGCAACTCCTGTCTTGTCTCTGCGGTGTCCATTATTCCAACTGGGAACCGTGGGATGAAAAGGTGAGGTGTTTTGTGTTTCACCTTACAGAGATGTTCAAGATTATTCTGGAACTGGGGCCCATTTAGAAGGAGCATTTATGTTCATTCGTTTTGACTGAAGTGTTAAAGGACTAATGTTTTTGGTGTGTGTTCCTCACAGGACTCTGGCAGCTGGTCCCTGACCCCAGGAGATGACTTAAGCTCTGGTGTTTTCTCCTACAACAGCCAGCCGGATGTCCAGGCCTTCAATAAGGATTTGCTGGGTCGCACACAGTTTCCGCAGCCTTGCTGTTTTGAAGGTGATGTGAAATAAATTCATGTCTTCCTTCATCTAATTAAATCAATACTTATTTACTGAACATGTCTCTGCTCGGCAGGGGTGGATGTCTGCATCAGAGACTTCAGCAGCAGAAGCATTCGAATCAGAGAGGCGCGTCGGGTGAAGGTGGGCCACATCGCCACTGGAATCAGTGATCAGGTGAGAGTTGGCAGCATTGCGTTTTCATGTGTCAACACAAGTGATGCTTGTCAGATTTAGTGACGCAAGAGAAAAAAATGAACTAATTGAGTGTCTTCTTTGCAGATCTCTGAGCGGGTGTTCACTCTGGAGACCCAGCAGGGCCAGATCGCTCATGATGAAGAGGTGCAGGAGTCCGGTCTGCAGCTCTGCTGTGTTCCTGCTCCAGACTTCAGCCCTGCGTGGAGGTGGAGGATCAGAGACGGAGTGCTGGAGACAAGATAGAGCCCACAACTCGGGGATGACCTCACCCATCCGTCAATGTATTTTATCTGTTCGAAACGCCATTTTAACAAGTTTGACTCATGTCCATCCATCCTATACCCGCTAAATCACGGGGTCTGTCGGAGCCTATCCTGACGCATAGTAGGCGAAAGGAAGGGGTCCACCCTGGACATAGCCGGTCCATCGCAGGGCCACATAGAAAGACAGACAAACATGCACACTCGCATTCACACCTACGTGCAATTCAGTTTGATCAATTAACCTACCCTGTGGGAGTATGCACGGGGAGAACATGCAAACTCCACACAGAAAAGACCCACTGGGCCGGGAATCGAACCGTGCTCTTGCTGTGAGGCAACAGTCCTAACCACTAAGCCACCGTGCTGCCCTGACTCATGTCCTAAATCAAATAATGCTGGTTTCTTGTTTTATGGTGATTGATGTTATTTCATGTTCATTTTAAAACAATAAAAACACTGAACTATCCGGTATGAGCCAATGTTGTTTTCAAACCAGATTATTAAATCATACTGATGAATGATGCTGCACGCAAAGTAGCTGCGGTCATAAAAATGACTTTATGACGTACTCGTCATTTACTTTGTTTTCCAGTAGGGAGATCAACAGGTGTTAGAACGTAGTAATCTGTTTATACAAAGACGTAGAAACATTTTGCAACTGACTGGCAAAATTTCAGCAAGTAGCAAACACAAAGACAAGAATATTACATTTTTTTTTTTATATTGGCTATGTGTTTTTGTTTTTTTTAAACTTCTCTTGAGGAGGATGAGCCACTGGTGGGTCCTGGGGTCATGGTGGCACCGCCAGCTTGGCAGCTTGAGGTTGTCGTGATTTATGATTGTTGCCTTGTTGAAATCCATCTCCCTTAATCTTTATTTCTTTTCTACAGGTAATGGTTAGATTCTAGACCTGCCTGTATTTATTAACTAATTTTACAAACCAGTAACTGCAACATAATCCCAATGAATAATTAACCAGCCCCTGTCTTTAATAATCAAAGGCGCAGTTATCTTTGGGTTCTATGCTCTTTTTCAGCTTTTCCATTTAGGTGTCACCACAGCGCATCACCTACTTCACCATCTTTTCGCTCCATTCTTTTCTCAAAACCTACATTATTACTCCAATGTCTGTTGAATCCTCAGTCTTTTTCAGGCAGTTACTGTCATCAGTCCTGCCACGCTGTTGTCTGTGACAACTAAAATAGAGTTTTAATATTATACATTTTATTCGTTGAGCCTTTCTATACTATTTTTGGTTCTGTACAGGTTTAAGCATGCTGACACCTGGCAACCAGAAGAGTAAAAGATTTATTTTCATATTACAACATAGGTCACTGCCAAAATGATTTTTAGACTTGAGAAAATTCAGTTTTACAAATGTGATAGAAAATGTGGAAAAGTTGATATCAAATTCAATTCATTGTAAAACAAAAAGAAAAAAGAAAAAACACCAAGGCACTGACAAACAACGTATAAAAACCAGTCTGTCTGACGTAAAAATACAGTACTTTGAACATGTATAAAGTGAGGTAAAGTGTCTGTGAGCAGTCCATTGCTTTCTGTCTGCAGCACTTTTTTCCATAGATCAAAGTAACATGCGGTTCCATTCACCAACTCAAACCATCAGTGGGTGTATATATGTATATATTTATACTTATATACACATACACACACATTCTTTTAACTGGGTGCCACTTTAAGGTCACAAGGGCAGTCAAAATCACCCAATAATAGTTCATGATTCAATGTTATACATGAAATTTGATTTAGCCTAATTTCTTTTTTTTTTCCTCAAACTTTACATCCATTTTAACTGTGTGAGAATTGGTGTTGAATGTAAACACTTAAACAACTTAGAAAGGAACTTTGTAGTAAAACTAATAATTCTTTACAAAAACAAATCATTTACTTGTCAGGATGTGACCACCATTTAACGTCAGATTTGGATAATTTGAATAGTGAACATTTACAAAAACGCATGAGTATGGATACACAAACATACAGACATAATGAAACGGATGGAGAGAGTGGGAAGACTAAAAAAGTAAGTTGAGGTGAAAGATACAGAACTTTAAATCTAAAAAGAGAGAACCCTCTTCATTTAACCAATTTCAGTCAATATTTAGTTGCAGAAAAGAGAATGCAATGACTGTATCTGTACCATGTCAAAAATAAATTACTTAAAACGCGCCGACATCCTTTTCTCCATCCGATTTTGTCATTCACGCACATCTGACTTCATCATTGGCATAGCAACCATCGCTACGACAGAGCTTCCAGCTCAATTCCCAATTTCACACGAGTGGGAAAGAAAATTCTCCAAGAACAAGTTCCTCCTGTTCAATTTGTTCACTCTGTCGTATCTCCCTTTTCTTGTCCTTCTGATGTTCTTTCAGTTTTGTTCTTGGTCCCTCTGCCATAATTCTTCCCATCTTTCTCCTGTCTGCTCTTCACACACACCCCTCACTTTTTGCGAAGGACTATAACAGCCGTGAAAACACCTGCCAGGAAAATTACCACTGTCTGCCATGTGGGAGTACCGAAGTAGGAACCGATACCCTCCTTTAAAAAGAATAAAGAAATGCAATAAATCACAAGACATCTTATACACAATCAATGTGCTCAAACACCATTTGAAAGTTACACCTTACCCAGCCACCTTGCTCCCTTAACCAGTTGATCACATTCTCCTGCAGGTAATCAATGGTCCAGTTGATTATGGTCCTGATGATATCAGGAATTCTGGTAAGAAGAGCCTGTGGAAAAAGTGAAAATATGTTTATTATTCTGGATTAATTCCACAATAAAGAAAGTGATGTACAACAGAGCTGGCTCACTTACTTTGATGACGAGTCTACAGGCAAAGTAGAACAGAGTAACCACCCTGCCCCAGTTGAATTTTCCATCAGAAAAGATTTCCCGGGCAACTTTCAAAAACGTTTCTCTTGACGGATTGAGCATCGGATCATTTATCATGCTAAAAGGAAAATATCCAACATTTACCATTAGTTTACAATAGTTTCCAGTCTTTGTATTGCAATTTTGATTCAGACACAGACAGACAGGTAGCCTACCTTTGGAGCTGTGCATTTCCATCCAACTCATCTCCAATCTGCTGCAGGTACTGACCGATCTTCTTATGGTTCGGGTTCTGCAGTTCCCGCCCACCAAGCTGTTCCCTCGTAACTGCAGTGCTCTCGTCTCCATGTCTCTGAATCCGCTGATAGATGAAACTACGCACAATGATGCACAAACACAGGAAAAGGCATCATGATTTCAGAGCTAGAAAGCGACTTTGTTGCGAAACTAATCAGCAAAATAAATTTGAAAGTGCGCGTTTTTACGGGTAAGCATGTTCTTTTCAACAAATAGTTTGTGTGCAGAACATAACTCTCACCTTCTCCCTCTGCACTGCAAAAAGACTTCCTGTTGGTATATTTCAGGACAGTGGGCTCAGCTAAGTGATATAAAACAAAGCCGCACCTCATACGATCAAGATAGTGCAAGCTTTCAACAGCAACTGACTAACTGATAAAAGTAATTAAAAAAATTTAAATATTTACCAATATGCTGATGTTTAAATTTGCAGTGCATAGTCATGCTTTATGTATATTTGTCACTTGACAGGGGTTTGCATAGGATTCAGTCATTAGTATGACTAAAATTTGCATGAAGTCTTTGGCCAATGTCATATTGAAAGAAAGAAAAAAAAAGTTTTAGAGCTGAAATAAAAAAATAAGAATAAAACCAAATTAATCTTTTAAAAAGGTCTAGAATTAACTTACAATGTTTGTTTACCAGCACAGAAAACAAGGTAAAAGGAACTACAATGTTTAAGGAAAGTGTAAAAAAAAAAAAGATTCAGGTTAATTTTCTTATTTAAAAACTCTAATTTAGTCTTCAAGTGTATACCCGTTTGTCAAGTTCAACGCTAAGAAACTCGCCTAGGAAGCAAATACTCACTCCTGTAGCAAAACGGTTCCCAATTCCAGGATCTGCTCCGTGGAGTTTCCTAAAAACACAAACGTCACCATTAGTCACGTCGTCCAAATGCCAGTTCCGGAGCGCGAGAACGTGAGAAGATGTTTCACTGTTCGTCTGGGTTCAAGACCGAAACTGTGGACGCGCTTAACGGCAAAGTGTCTTCCGATTCTAAAGGGTGACCTAAACACGGCAGACCGGGGCCCGCTGAACCAGATCGTTAATTCACTTTTTGTTTAAGTTGTATTAGTCTGTAAAATACGAACGTAAAATATTTACAGTACACAAAGACATCCCGTAATAACCCAACAAGTTCGTTTTCAAAGAAAACTTTACTCGACATTTCAGAGTAGTCGCTTCTAACTAACCAGCTATTGCCAACATTTTGTTGTTAATAAACTAACTTAAGTAACGTTTGGTTTTATTTAGTCGTTATTAATTCACCGCAAGTGCTAACGTTGAGCTAACGTGTAGCGGCGGGACATAAACACAACCCTAGTTCAAATTACGCGATGTCTATCGATCAAAAACCATGCAAAATAAACAACAGTTACACGGCTATTTTCCCTACATATGTCACGCACTTGTGGACACTGTCAAGGACGATGTATTTGTAAATTCGTGCCAATGCCAGCCCGTACCTTCACGGACCCCTCCCGGGTACGCTGCCATCTTGTCCTCTGTTTGGACCGCTTCTACGTCCATGCTGTCACGTGACAACATTTATATCAGACTTTTTGTCGCATCATCAGTTTCGGGCGGGTCTCGGCAGATTCTTCACGGAAGATTATTATATCTTATAGATCTTCTCAACGCAACGTGAGGGTCACGCTTAATTGAGATTACGTTCTACTGTCAGAGAAATATAACATATACAGTGTTCATATTTTTAAATCACGTGTTTATATATATTTTTAAATATTAACAATATATTAAATTTTAAGAATTTATTCATATATTTTTGTTTTTGCCTATTTTGCGTGACGCACCTCGGCTGACACGTGATTTCCGGTACCGCGTCGTCTTCCGCTCGCTCCGCGCATGCACAGGCCTCTTTACGACTCGGCTGGCAAAGATGGCGGATGCACAAGTATGTGGAGCGGCGCGGCGTGGTGTTTTAAAATCAACAAATAACCCTCCAATTAAACACGTTAACCGTGTAAAAGCATGCAGATTCCATTAGTTTGTGTTCATTGTGGCCATTAAGCTATTATCAGGCAGATTCCGACGCTTGTAGCTCAAACTCCTCGGTCTGAACCTCGTGTGTCGGTTTTTTTTTAACCAGAAATGCTAACTCTGTTAGCTTAGCTTTCTTTTTCTGGTCAACCGCGCTCAGTAACATCGCAGTTTTTAACCTAAATACGTGAATGTCGCGTCTCTTCCGTCATGTGACTACTCGTCTTTTCAGCTGTGGATTCTAGAAGCTTCTTACGAGGGGAAGTCGGTCTGGAGCTCGTTAGTTCACTCAGGCGGCGCTGGCGGTGCAGTTGATGGTCTTAAACCAGTGATATCCCAATTTTCTGTTCTTTTCTTCCTCTTCCTTAGACCGAGAGGGCTTATCAGAAACAGCCCACAATCTTCCAGAACAAGAAACGTGTTCTTGTTGCTGATGGTGGCAAGGAGGGCAAGGAGAAGCTCCCCCGCTACCACAAAACTGTTGGGCTGGGCTTCAAAACCCCAAGAGAGGTGAGAAGTCGTTTCTGGAAGTGCCAAATCCAGTTTTATTCTGCAAATGATGCTTTTCTCACGATGGTCTTCCAAACCTGCAGGGTTCTGACGACAAGGCCTTTAGGCAACACTGATGCAGATGCTTGTTCATTACAGCGCCTTTGTGACACAGATTTGTGATACTTGTGAGACACTTGCCTATTTTAATTTCAGGCTATTGAAGGCACTTACATTGACAAGAAATGCCCCTTTACTGGAAGTGTCTCCATCCGTGGCCGTATCCTCTCTGGTAAGTTTAAATATTTGTATGTAAACTTGCCCCTTTGTGTGGCAATAAACCCAATTTAAACCTCTCTTGTAAGAAAACAAACTCTTAACAGGGTTTTATTTCAGCACTAAATATACATACTGCTTTTTGTCAATTTTCAGAATTGGTTTAAAAGATAATTTAATGTACACAGGTTAACTTGCAGCAGTTTCTTCATAGGCTTGATTTTTTTTTTTTTTTTTTTGTCACTGATGCAAATGATGCTTTTCTCACGATGGTCTTCCAAGCCCTTCAGGTTCTGACGACATTGCCTTACGGCTTCACTGATGCAGTCAAGTGACAGAAATATACAGTTGTTCTCAGTTGTTGGCTTTCTTTGTTCACATGAGATAAAGTTAGTTTTTGTTTTTAAAGGTGTGGTGACCAAAATGAAGATGCAGAGGACCATTGTTATCAGACGTGACTACCTGCATTACATCCGCAAGTACAACCGCTTTGAGAAGAGGCACAAGAACCTCTCGGTCCACCTGTCACCTTGCTTCAGGTACGAGGAGTCACGTATACTTAAAGACAGGGTTTCTCAAAGTATGAATGGAGTGGTTTTTATTTTTTTAATAGAATTTAAGTCAAATGTCTTAAATGTTTTCACTCATTGTAAAAGTGCATAACAGAAATGTCTAGTGCCAATGTTTTACGTGCATCAGCACCTGTCAGTTAAACTAAGACTTTGTAAAAGTAGTCCAACTAGCTGCAAATGATGTTTTCTCACGATGGTCTTCCAAGCTCAGGAAGCACTGACGAAGTCGCCTTTGGCAAATCCTGATGCAGCCTTGTCTCGTATTCAGACATGACAAGTTATTGATGCACAGATGGATACCTTCCTCCTCCTAACATGATTTAATCTCCCCCCACAGAGACGTCACAGTTGGAGACATTGTAACTGTAGGAGAGTGCCGACCGCTCAGCAAGACTGTGAGGTTTAATGTCCTCAAAGTGACTAAGGCTGCGGGCGCCAAGAAGCAGTTCCAGAAGTTTTAAGTTTGACTTTAAAAAGGATGGCTGTTGTCAGCAAACTTGTCTCAATGTCAAATAAAGAAAATCTTGTTTAAATGTCGTTTCTGCTTTATTGGTTTAATTGGCTCCAAATGAGTTTCTGTGCTTTCATTTGAGAATTGTATTCTGCATGTGAACTGGTGTGTAACCAAGTAGTAAATTTGCTTCCTTTAGTGTAAACTTGCCTCAATCTTGTCTGGATGAAATGTCAGTGGGAAAATAAAATCAGAACTAGAATTTTGAGGTTAAGACAAATCTCAAGCCTTTGCAATTGAACGGCTGGTTAATATTTTAAGAGCCAATTTTTGAAACATGAGGGAAGATAAACCAGGCACAAGTAACCATGTTGCTGCCTTTTAAAGACCTTGAAAAGTATCCACAGGTAGTCAAACATCTGAAGTGAAGGAATGAAATTCCTGTTTGTTCCCAGAATTCATCTAAACTGAGAAAAGGTGTCATGAAATCATTTCATAACCTGCCTGAGACAAAGTCACCAATCCTAAAGGGTGCTCGACAAAGTCAATTTCTTATTGCTTTCAAAATGATTCAGACCACAGGAGACGGCTGATTCAGATGACAAATGTTCAGAAGAAAATGATCATTAAAAGAAAATTTGTCCAATCTCATCTTTATTGAATGTTGTGAGGAATTAAGTTGTTTGTATGTTGAAGGCTGCTTTGGTCACTGAAGCCAACTCCACACTTCAATTTTCTTCATCTGAAATGACAAATTAAGAGAATTAAAACCGAAGCAGTCACAAACCACCACTACCTCATCTTTTTTTGTTCCTCTTTAAGGGGGTCACTCCTGTGGTTCACGCATTTCCATCTCATCTTGTTTGCTGCATCTTTCCTCCACCACACCAACTACCTGCATATCCTCTGTCGCCACTTCCAGAAATTTCTGGTCTTCTATCTTCCAGTTTGGGTTAAGGAGGCTGATACCACCTCCACCTTTAAAACTAAACTTAAAACATTTCTGTTTAATAAAGCATATAGTTAGTGTATATTTAGTATCTTAATGTGTCAGGGCCAGTAGTCAAAGCTGCAGCTACAGGACCAGATTAGAGCAGCTCATCTTCAACAGCTTCAGTCTAGATATGCTGCTATAGGCCTCTGCTGCAGGGGGGCACCAACATGATCCACTGAGTGGTGCCCTTCACCTTCTCTGTTTCTCTTTGCCTTCTCTGTCTCTTCTTCACCTCAACCCTCATTTATTAACAATATCCCATAAACTTAATTGTGGTCCATTGTTCTGGTAGTTTTTTTTTTGCTTGTCTGGCCCTTCTTTTCCTCTTCTTTGCATGTCCTGTGGACCAGAGCCTCAGGAGCTGCTTGCTGACCTGCAGTTCCGCCTCTGACCATCCCAGTGTCTGCCTTCACCTGTCTGTGTGGATGTCTGTTGGATGCTTGCTGACACCCCGACCTGCAGTCCTCATCCCCTTGTATCACCGTCTATCCATATATCACCCATATTCACAGAAGTCTAATTGGACTACCAAGGACAGTTACTAATGTATCCTATCTTGTACCTTTGACGGTGTCTCTATGTCTCTATTCTTTCTTATTTCTTGCTCTACCCGGCTGGCCTTCGGCAGGAGGGTCCCCCCTCATGAGCCAGGTCCTGCTCAAGGTTTCTTCCCTCTTAAAGGGGAGTTTTTCCTTGCCACTGTTTGGCTTAAGGTTTTTCTTCCACTAGGGGAGTTTTTACCTGCCGCTGTTTATGTAATAATTGCTCGGGGGTCATGTTCTGGGTCTCTGGAAAGCGCCTTGAGACAACTTGTGTTGTAATAGACGCTATATAAATAAAATTGAATTGAAATTGAATTCTATCTGGACGCTCCATCTCCACCTTCCAAAGTATCTCATCCCTCTTTATGACAAACGATCTCGCATTTCTAAATTTATCTTCGAAATATACAAACACTGTTCCTCTAACATGCCTGTTCCTAATCCTGACATGAAATGGAAAAAAAAAAAAAAAAAAAGTGACATTGAAAATAAGAATAGCCAACAAGTGTATCGCACCTTCTTCCTCCTCGTCCTCTTCATCCTCCTCTTCCTCCTCCTCTTCATCAGAGCTGAAGGTTCCATCAGGGAGGCTGTACACCCGGATCACTTGCTGTTTACAAGAACACAAGAGTGTGAATCCGTCAGCTGCAGCACCTGAGCAACTGCCTCTTGCTCCCGCCACCTGTGAAGACTCACCTTGTTGGGATCCTTGAGGATCAGGTATTTGCCCTCATCCAGCTTGCGGCAGATGTCGATGACGCAGCGAAGGATTCCCCAGGCGTTCTCCATGCTCAGGTTGATCTGGCTGGCGAACTCGTTGGGTTTGAACTGCTGGGTTCCCAGGATGACGTGACGAGCGGAGTCCTTAACGTGGTAGCGAGACACGTACCTGAAGAGCACACAGCGATGACTGATGGGCCACATTCCTCATTTAATTAACTAATGCTGAATGTCCCGAGACTGGGTTCTCTCCTGCATCCTTCCACACAGTTTTAAAGCGGTTGCACCACTCACCCCAGTTTGAGGTACTCTGATCCAGCCAGCATGGCACAGCAGGTCCAGCGGGCCAGTTTGTAGCTGTTGTTCTTCAGTTCAGTGGCCAGGACGGCTCCTCTCTGAGAGTCCAGCTTCTGACGCCAGTCCACCCCGTTACAATACTGGTGACGACACATATCCATCCAAACGTTAGTCACAACTCATTACAGGAGGTAAACAAATAGATGTAAATAATTAGTACCGGAGTACTCATTTATGAAATAATTTAAATCATCTAGAATCTTGGACATTGGATTGATTCTTTGGACCTTTAAAACTCAATGAATAAAATAAAAAATAAGTTTGAATTCGTTCATTTAGACTTTTTTTTTTAAAGCTTACTGAGGTTTAAGACTGCAGCTGTCAAAAACAACTAGATAGACATAAATACTGACCTAAAAGTTATTTTATAAATGTGAAATGCCCTGTAATAAGAACCACCACCCTGGATACTTGAATGTTTTGTGCTTCTATAAACAATAAAGTAAAAAACAAAAAAAAAAAAAACAATCCTGTAGAAATGTAAAACATGAACAGATTGAATGACTGATGTTTCTGGGGGGTTTGATTTAAAGACTTTTCTTACCCTGGAGTCCCACTCGTTCAGGGTCTTGATGTTGACGAAGGAGACCTCGCCGTTGGCTCCAGTCATCACGCCATCGTGCTCACAGCGGATGATCAGGTCGATGTCGTCTCCCAGCTTCCAGTGACGGTATCTGAATCAGAAAGACGACTCATCAGCCAGACGGGAAGCGGTTCCTGAACTCAGTGACACTCGCGTATACAGGAGTAGACAGACGACACAAACGCAGCACCTACCTGTAGGCCACAGATGCTACCTCACTCTTGTCCATATCCTCCTCCACAAATGGGTTGGAGTTAGGAAACTTGTACCGCTCTCCACCCTGGATAACAGCAACCATGAATGACGCATCATCAAAAACAAAGTTGTGACATGTGTGTGTGTGGGTGTGTTTGTGGTTACCATGCGTAAACACTGCTGGCTGAAGTTGTGGTTGATGTACGTGGCCTCCATCGCCAGGTTTCGTGGCGAGTTGAAGGAGTTGCCCTCATCCTGTGGAGGCTCGTTGGCCGTCTCACTCACGGTCAGCAAGTCTGCGAGGAGCAAGACGTTCACAGAAGAGTTCATCATGTATGTAAAAACTCGTTCTAGAGCACAAAGTTGTAATACTAATTGCTGAAAAGTCTTATTTTTCATTCTCCATCATGTTCCTTTTTCCAGTCTTTCTTCCTTTCAAATGGAGCCGTTTTTGCTTTTGTGTCTTTATTAAGACCAAGTTATGCTTCTCCTGCGGTCTCAGACTTGATCATCACACACACACAATAAACAAAAAAAATAGCAGACGGAAACATATGTTCAGTCTTTTGTAAAATCTATTAAAAATTGCAAAACATCGTATCATAAACTCAGCAAAGATTTGTCTGTTTTTCTTCCAAGTCAATGTCTTAATGTCTTAACGCTGCCAGTCTGCTTTTACAGTTGACCTGCTGGTGAAAAAAAAAAAAAAGATTCTAACATATGCTGACCAACATTTAGTGATTTTACAAAAATCATAAAATCCAGCGTGTCTGTTTTAGCCTAGATCGGGGCTGATCCTGCTCGCTCTGGGGGAAACATTGATATTTAAGATTGTGAAATTACAAAAAAGAGGGAGAAAAAAAACCCCTGCCAACATGCAACAAAGCTGAGACACTTCTGCTTATTAACTCCTCTGTCCTTCTTAAGTCCTCTGTTAGATTCAGACAAACTCCTTATATGAATATTTTAGTCAGGCATGTCTCCAGAGAACCCCAAAAACTCACCAAAGTCAGAGTTGTCTCTCTTATCGAAGAACAGCTTGTTGCCAACTCTCTGCACAATGATGTCCCAGGAATTCACTGAGCGCGTGCAGCACATCAGGGTGGCCAGGATGGCGTCAGTGGCGAACACGTTACCCTGAGTCTTCGCCAGCTGGAGAAAGAAAATAAATAAAACAAAAAAGGCCACAGCCATGATGAGAGGCTCCAAAGAGAACAGTGGAAGAGCTCGTTTAGCGACAGCTCCTACCTTGCGGATCACAGGATCATCTGTGGTGGTAACGGTATGGAAGATCCTCTTGATGCTCTTCAGCTGCTTTTCGTTGCGAGTGGTGATCCGATCAAAAGCCTTGTCGTAGTACTCCAAAGCACCGCAGCACTCACTGTGGGAAACAGACAAGAAAGCTTAGATGTGGCCCGTGTTCCTCTGACAAACTGCAGTTCAACTCCACCTACATGTCAACAGGGTCCGACACCTCCATGTATCTCATCTTCATCAGTCTGGGGAAGTCCATCTCCTCCTTCACCTCCCAGTCACTCCTCACCTCCACAGAGGAGTCTCGTGGCTTCAGTTGGGCCTTGATGAGCACAAATCAGGAGGAGGGATGTTGAGATGTCTGTTTGCAAAAACCTTTTATAGGCACAATCAACCGTTCATAGTTCAAGCATTTAAAACCGAGATGACTGAAACGTATTTATGAGTGATGGAAAGATGATTTTCTTTTCCTTCAGAACTGAATTAACTGTCACCGAAGCTCAAACTTGTATTAAAAATCCGCCTTTCATTACCTGGGATTTTTGATCCCACTTCTGACGGACACCAAACTGCTTCTGAAACTTCTTCTGGAGGCGCATTCGATCTCTAAAAGGGCAAACCAGAGCTGAAATTAAGATTTCAACAGTCTGAACATCTATAGGCAGACAATGTGCAGATGTAATCTCACGCTGGGACCCTTCATCTTCAATCCAGAGCCATTATCTCACCTCTCCTTTTGCTTGGCGCTCTTTGGAAGCGTCTGCATGTTGAACTGAGTCAGGTTCCTGCGGTCCTTATCTCTGCGTAGGTTCCTCTGTGAAAACAAAGCCCATTCTGTTACGGTACCTCTGACAATGTGATGCAGAGCGCTCACATTCAAGCTGAGGCGTCTCATCTGCTGTACCTGAGCAAACCTCATGCGGTTCCTCTGGTAGGCTGTCTTCTGAGTCTTGGCAGTGTCCACCAGCTGGAAGCTCGTCTCGTCCTCCTCGTGGAAGTAGGCATACTGACTGCCACCTCCAAACTGAGAGGAATACTTATCTGAAGACGAAATAAGAAAATACATAGATGTAAGACATATCCATAACTGCACAACACGTTACAGAAGAACTAGTATTTCTTTTTATAACTATTGTATCTGCTACTACAGAGATGACTACCAATTCTGAGACAGAACGCAAATAAACTAAGTTAAATGACACTTTATTAAGATATAAGGACTTCAATTAAAAATGACCTCTTCATTGAGGTAAAAACTTAATTAGCCCCGAACCAAATTAAATCTAGCCAGCTCATTGCTGACAGGTGTCTCACTCACTTGTGTATCTCTTGTCTTGGTAAGTTGCTCCAGTCCAGTCAGCAACCTGTCAAATCAAACACACACGCTGTAGAAACTCCATTTCAACACTACTCGGTGCAGAACGCAGAACATACGACAGAGAACACACCTTCCCAAGTCTGTCTCCTTTGCTGAAAGGCTGGTAGGGCATGTCTTTAAACTTCTCTGGGACTGCACATGGACCCCATCCGGACGGGTTGTCCTGTATCACAGGGGCGTGAAACTTCGCCATGACCTGAAGTCAGAGTGGAAGAAACCCCCCAAAAAACAGAATGTTAAAGAGCCGGTATAACAACATCCAAGACCAACGTCGTTTATCCAACATCTGAACAGGGTCTCAGCAACAAGCAGCACTGATCTCTGCAGCAATGAACCCACAGACGGGCATTGGTCAGATGCGCAGTGGGCTAATCATCACCGACCACTCAACAAATGCTGGTCCAACTTCAGACAGGAGATGGTCGAGATTCAACCGAGGATTCAGTGTCAAGGAAAGTTCAGCTGGAAACGTCTCCTTACAGCTTCAGAACCCAGGATTCATGACGTCATCTTCAGGTTGAAGTCGTTTACAGCAAAATCAAATGCAGCCATCTAAACTAACTTATTAAACTTTTAATATGTTAAAAAATTAACTCCAACTAGCAAAAAAAAAAAAGAAAAAACACAACAAAACTCACAAAAAATCCTTAAGGATTGTCTTAGATTTTAATAATGTTTTTGACTTTACGCCCATCTTGAAACTGGCCATAATGGCACTTGTGGGATATTTATTGTATGTATTTATATTTTAATAACTAAAGAAGCTGCACTGACTCACACTAGCACAGTTAGCCTCACCGAGCTACTTTACGGCACAAATGAAAGAAACATCCTGAATTGGGATTAATGTTTAAAATACTTGAATCGACGTGTGGTGTTGCTACAACGAGGACAATTAAAGTGACAGTTTAAGCCTCTCTGGTAGATTTTTGAAAGACTTTGCAGCATTAACTGCGAGCTAACGGCGGCTCTGCTAACGCCCCGGTGGACGCGCGAGCCGAGCTACCTGGCTACTAGCCGTCTGCACGTGCGCGCGTTTCCTTGACAATTCTCATGTCTACACCAAAATAAGCCGCCATGTCTCCGGCAACAGTAAATATTTAAGTCAAGGTTTACCGAGTAAGATGCTTCTCTGTCGAGTCTTAAAGTCCCAGCAAAGCCACGATGATGTGAAACCCCGACAGAGCGCCGGTGTGAGAGGAAGTGACGACACGAGGCGAAGCGGAAGGCCCTTCCTGCTGTAAAACCTGTCGTTTTAAAACGTGGTCACACATAAATCTATGTCTTTGTAATATATGCAGATGCAACTTAAATGCTTAGTTTTACACCGTCCACACAAACAAAACAAAACAAAACAAAACAAAACAAAACAAAACAAAACAAAACAAAACAAAGCAACACGAAAAAACGCGAATCGTTCTTTTAGTTTGAAAGTTACTACCGGAATATTGTCATGCTACCCCATCTAACTTGACAGATGCTGACGTTGCAGTGTGACCGCAAGAGGGCAGTAATACACATAGGTTTGTAAGAGTTGCATTATAAAAAATGGTTATTTGGTTATCATTAGATTATATGTGTTGCTGCCTGTTTGAAAGTACAATTGCAGTTCATAAATGTGACCACTGGAAGGCAGCAAAGACCCAGCGGAATTTTACCACAGACCGTATTAAACAAACATTTAACCGGCGCCTCAGAACGCTGTACACATACTACCGGTAACCTTTCAAAATAAAGGTGAGCATTTTTAAGGGGGGATTGGTTCTAAGAATAGCAAGAATAAATAAACAAATAATCAATTCATAAAAATGTTTTATCTCAAATATGATTAGAGTAAATAAATAAGCAAACAAATAAATAGATAAATAAATGAATGACTACCATTAAAATGTTAATCTCTCCTAAAAAACGAACAAATACTACTGGTAATTCAATGTAGTGTGGAGAAACACCAATCTTTAATCTTTTGTTTACATTTGTTTATTTTATGCTCTTGTTATTTAAAAGTGAGATCTTGAACATTTTACCGTTCTGCAGTTATGTTGTAGTTGCAGTATTTTGATTACACATATAATGCAATTAAAAAACATAATTTCCTAAGATTCAATCAATCTTTCCAACCTTTCTTGAACCTATGACCTATGACCTTTTGATGTACTCCCGGATTTATTAGAAATCTCTTTAAATGGTGAATCTTTTCTAATAATTTACTTCCAATTTCATAGTTTCACCTGCTGTTTAATGGGTGTCTTGTGTATTCTCCAGGTCATGTAACTTATATACAACTAGAAGAGCATACGTGATTGATAAAGAGCCTATTACGTACACAATATTGCATGCAAGTAAAAGCTCTATCAATATGTTGTAAAAGTTTGTCATCTCCATTTAGTTTCTCCCGCCAACATTCATTCAAGCTTCATTCAATGCAAATCCCATAATGAAAGATTTCAACGTTCTGCAGGTGAAAAAGCAGCATACTAATTCAGTCTCATGCACAAATCTGTTGGCAGAAGTCAGGTGATCAATGATGCTGCTTCTCATGTCTTTGTATGTCAGCTCTTTCCTGCATCTGTTTTTATTTACATGTCATTTAGTCGACTCACAATAAAGCACAGCTTCTATATGAAATGTACTTTAAACAGACACGAACACAGTAAGGAATGACATTTTCATGTGTTTTTGCACTGCTCCATCGCCTGGCAGTAGCTGTGAATCATATCAAACATGCGCGCCGTCATCCTTCGGGGATTTCTGGAGAATGTTGACAGCAGATGGTCAGCTCAGTGTGTGTTCACCGATCTGTATTGTGTATCCTAATAGGGATATGACTGCGGCTGATTGTTTCTGCAGACAAAACTCTTTTTTTTAATGCTCTCACGTTAATCTGAACAATGAATTGGTGGGGAAAAAACTGTGGTATCACCTCTAGTCACAGTTTGGTTTCATTTTGTTGTTGCAGCAGTTTGGTCCAGACTGAAACCACCAGACGTGATGATGTGCTTCTAGATCTGGTTATATAGTCCAAAGAAATATGCAACAAGTTTCTTTTTCTTTTTTTAAATAAAAACATAATCTTGTGTTAAACCCTCTTTGTGCTCAGCATGTTTCAAATATTCACCGTTCTGAAACACTTGTGTGCGGTTTAAATTTACTGGATTTAACAATTGGAGGAAAAAAACAGAATATAAAGTGCTGCCTGCTGATTAACCTGCAAGAACTGAATATTCCTTTGTTCTTCAGCATTACTCTTACATGTACACAGTGTCCTGCTTGTTAAAAGGAAGTTAGGAGTTTTTAATCTCCTCAGTTAAATTCTCTCTGGAACTTAAGTTTGGATTTTATTAACTAAACTTGGAGTCAACCATGCAGAGTTTTATACATAAGTAAAACATCTGCAAAATCTATCTTAATTTCCTCATCTGCATCTTCATCCGCCACCTTCTTACGATGACTAAATTCTTACGCTTCTCTGATCTGACTTTCCTTGGACAGGTGGACGTATCCGCATGTCTTCAAGGCAGGAATGTATAAGTTTGAATGATTATAGAAAACCAGGACACCCACCATCCGTCTGACTATGTCCAATGATCAAATTACAGCTAATTAATAACAAATCAGTTGCATTTATATGGAATTTGGTTCCATATTAGAAGATCATAGAAATTTAATCTGAAAAAACTACATTGAAACAGTGCAGGAAAATAGGTTGGAAAAAGTAGGGATCTTTTATATTCAAAGACAAGACAGTTGACGCGGAAACACATCAGATATTTATCCACATCAGGTATTCTTTTTGAAAGATCCTCCACAAAAGTGTTGCTTTACTGGTGATTTGGAGGCTTCATGTTCTCTCATCAAGTGTTTCAAACTCTTTAAAGGTAGTAAATCATCTCCGACATGTTTATTATCCCGATGACACAAGCAGGAGTTTCTGAATGCTGCTGTAAAAAATGAAAAGAAAATGAATTTACAGTTGAACGCAGTTAAAACGTGACCAACATCCTTGAAACTGTGATAATGAATGTTCGTTTGAAGACTTTCCTGTGTTCAGCTCATCAACGGTTTCATCTTAGGTTTCTCCTAAGACATTTCACTTCTGCTTATTCCCTTCTTGTTTTTACGTTTGCACATTTTATTTCTTGTCATTTAATCACAACTGATTGTTTGATATGTAAAGTAGTGGTGAACCGCACTCACTTATGGACCTACGTGTATTAATTAAAGCAACATAAATCTGGTGGTGTAATGCAGGACATACACAGGTATACGGAGTACACCCACTTCTTCTCCTGTCAGTACTGGGTATGCACACTTCTCAGTTCAACTCCCCGTCCTGAGCAAGCACCAGGCAACTGTGGAAAGGAAAAACTCCCCTTTAACAGGAATAATCCAGGGAACAGAGTATGATGAAGCGTGCTGTCGGGCAAAGAAATGTAGAAATTGTGCTACTGTCACAGTTTGGGTTTACATCCGCTCCTGTTTTATTTTGAAATCCTGTGTCCTTGTGTTTTAGTTCTGTTTTGACTTCCCTGGTTGCCATCTGCCTAATTGTTTGGACCTGTGCCACATTTATAGTCTGTTCCTAGTTCTGTTTAGTTTGGGCTTTTGGTTTAATTCTTTTAGGAATCCTGCTCAGCAGCGGTTCAAGTTAAATAAATACTTTTGTTTGGATCCTGCTGCTTCTGTCTCCTGCATTTGGGTCTTACATCGGCAAGTCGTGACAGTTACTAAGGTGCATGGATGGAAATAATTGTGCATTGTGTGCCAGTTGTGTTTATATTTTATTTTGAACCAATACAAATGTGCACTCTTTTAAAAAAAAAAAGAAGTTTTTCTTTTTACATTTTTCATTTGTATTAGATTATTTACTATATAAAATAAAGGTTAGGTTTTTGATGGAGAGTTGTTCGTTTTTAAACACATTTTGCACACAGAGGCATTTTTTTGAAAAAACGAATTGATAGTAATCTTAAATCTGCTTGTTTAAGATGTTTCCCTGCTTCGTCACACCCTGAAACAAAAGACTGTCTCGTTAGAATAGTGGTGCAGAACTTGTTGACAAGGTGACGATGACCATTAGATTGAATCCGGTGTGCTGACACATCTAAAACGTGCAGGACGAGAACCACGGTTCCCCGCCACTGATTTAGACTCAACTGTTACGTCTGTGTGTTTCCACATTGTCTAAAGATCCTGGATAATAAATATTGCACTACATATGTGTTTTTCTGTTGGTATTTAATTTAAAGGGAAACACCCTGCATGGCAGTAAATGAGGAAGAATATTAAAACGTTTGTGTAGGAGGAGACGTGCATGTTTTTGTTAACAGACCTACTTAAAAGCATGCTACTATCGCTTACTGGTTGTGTTAAAATGTAGAAAGCCGTAATCGAGCAATTGGACTAACAAAGTGGGAAAATGTCGTCTGTGTAACTCGCCAGTCACCTTTGCATTTGCATTACATAGTATGAGGTTTCAAACACGGCTTTGACTCTGGTTGAAACTGACCTGCAACAGGTTTAAGCAAACAGGCTGGAAAAGAGACATCTAGTAATTGATGTGATCATTTTAAATGACGCAGGTCCTGGTATCAAAATAACCTTTAGCTGCAGGGTAAACTGCAGGTGCCATCAACAGTGCAATGGGTTTAAGAAGTCATGTGACTTCTGCCATCACTTACGTTTTTAACTTTAACCCTCAGCTGAGCTACCAACTGGGCAATCGCCCAAAAACAGATGCACAATTACATAAACATGCAATATAACAACAAGTGAACAGAGTCAGAGCGTCTGTAACTGAGCTGGTGGAGGTTTACCAAACTGAAGAGCTCGATAAAACACGATAAATGGAAAAACTAAAAAAAGAAAAGCAGAACGACTCTAAAGAGAGGAGAACACAAACATGACCACGGAGGTATGAAGAAAGAAAAAGATTGAAAAAGTGTTTTGAAACCCCACAAACACCACAATGTGATCTTTGCTGTGTCTCAGCGTCTCCACAGGCAGTCCACTTCCTCTTCCCCATCAATCCACCGTCACCACAGAGCGCCTGGAGGTTGATTCTTATCCCGGAACTGAACTAGTCTTTGTTTTCAAGGTCGAGTGTTACAGATGGCTATTTTATGACTGGTTTTTGCACTCTTTGAGTTCGTTTGAGTCTCTCTCTGTGTCTCTTTTTCATGTACTTATCTATTTTGTATTTTGTCTTTTGCTTTTTAAACCATTCCATCTAGTGTTTACTTGCCTTCACGGTCATTTAGCATGTTTTCCATTGTTTGGTTAACCAGTTTGTTCTGTAATTCCTCTTCTCACCGAAGATAAACATGACAAAAGTCTGCCTTTTCATTAAAGCACAGATTTTATTTATTTTAACTGAGAATCCACAACATAATAGGTTACATGAACAATTAAACTTCAGGATCACAATTAGAAAACAAACAAAACACACTGTTTGCAATATACAAAAGCTAAACCAGCAGAGGTGATTTGCACATTTTGGCTCGATAGTTGAAGGAATCCAGACAGAAGATGTAAAACTTAACACTGTTGCAGCTACACTCTGAGGTGTTTGTATTGCACTGGGAATCTGTTTCTGCACTTAACTCGACACATAAGCTTTTTTAAAAAAAACAAAACAACAACAATAGAGTAATGAAGACTCCCACTAGTTTTAATCAGCAGTAGGATAAGTTAGAAGTCTTCCCACACAGTGAAAATGCAGGCATTACTCGACATGCAAAGCTGCTTTAAATGCACGACAGACTAAGCTTGTGTGGACCTATTTGTGTTCATCCTCGTGAGGTGACAGCTGTGCTTACTTAGACTTTCTTTCAAATCTCCTGACAAAGAAAGAGAAGACGAAGAATGATTAAATAGAATTAATTTGAGTCCTTGCCCACATTGTAAGTAGGTGAGAGTCAGCAGGCAGACAATGGCAGTGCGTCACTGCGATGCTGCAAGCAGATCCATTTACGGACTATCACCTCTACGTGCACAGTGAGCACAAGTGGGGTGTAACAACATTTATGGCTGAATGCACACATGGCAAGTAACCAGCATGCTCAGACACAGAAAACCCACCCAGCTTTACTCCGGTGTGAACAAGTGTCTGCTTCTCATCAAACTGCAAGCCTTGGGCCACTGGCAGATAACGCACGAGGCAGGCAAATCCTTTCTTAATGTGCCGGTTAAATGACGGTCTTGTGCTCCTCGTAGTTCGTTGCAGAAGGTGTGTGTGGGCGTGTGGCCTGCAGGACCAGCTGAGCAGCAGCAGCACACTCACATCATCATAAGCATTGTTTCACTGCATTTAAAGCTGCATAAAAATAACACGTCTGGCATCAGAGCGTGTGGAATATTTACACTCACAAATAAGGGGGAGGATGTTGAAGTTTGGGTGAATGATGTTTAAGTTGTCAGATTTGCAGACACCTAAAGATTTATTCTGATGCCCTCATGGAAACGTGTGAAGCATCTTACTCAGGTGCTGCACTGAACTAAATGTCACAGATACTCCAACACTAAATATGTATTTTTGAACAAGTAAATTAAATGTAAATTGACTTTATTACACCATGTGTTAATACTGCTCCCATTTAATTGTAGAATGAAACACTGAAAACATCATTTGCAGCAGTTTGTCCTCTGATTTGCTTTGTCTCTTCATATAAGGATAAAATGAGCTGCGATTATTTATAGTCCAAATAAAGCAAGTTTGAGCTTTTGCATAAAAGTGTCTTGTAAGTTTTAGACAGCATTTTCCTAGATCATGTTAGAAGACTGAGAAGGAGGTCTTCAGACCACAAGAGTCAGATTTTTAGCCATTAATTAAAGGGCCAACGTAACAATAATGCACCACAATTTTATTTTTTGTCAGTGTGCACGCACTACTATATATCTCTAAAAACATCCTTAATTCTTTCAGAAAATCCATTGAAAGAAATGTTAAATTAGATATTACTTTAACTCTACATCTGAATCTCAGGACATAAACGCATTCTTTCATGAGCTGAGTTTGCTTATAAGGCTCATTCCAAAAACTATAACAACTACAGACTTTCTCAAAGGAAGCGAGGGAGTCCAGTCTAGACATTTAGGACTTTAACGCAGAGTTGAGCGCCAACTTTAGCTCAGTGCATTAAGGTGAGGATGAAGGTGAGATGGAACCTGTTCAGTTGCAGAACGGTGCAGAGTGCACAAAGTGAACCTGTTGATGTTGTATTTGAGCCTGCTGGGTTGAATAACTGTATATTAAACGAAGTACAGTGTACAGCTATTTCCAGTCTCTGTAAATTAACAGTAAATTTAACTTTAAGTCATGTGTAATGTAATTAGTTTGTGACATTATCTAAAAATGAGCTAACAACCATAAAATACAGATGCAACTGTCGACCGCTCCTTACACCAAAGCAAGATGAGAGCAAAGCTGACTTGAGGGTTTGAATCAAAGAGTCAAAAAAAAAAACAAAAACCAAAACAAAAACAGCAGCAGAGACTTTGTTCTTAATAAGAGTGAATTATTCTGCTGGGTTGAAAGCGTATCGCACTGAGCATGTAAAAGAACTTTGTTTGTGAAGCTTTGTTCATGCTCACATGATACGGGCACGTCTGTTTTTGCACTGGCCTGTCTTCTGATGTTTGTGGGGGCCACTCGCTGCAGGCCAGGCGGGCGTACTTGGAGAGCTACAGAGCAGGTCACGACTCAGATTCTTAATTACTAGAAGAGTCTGAGTCAAGCTGGAAATGCTGGACCTTTCACATCCACTTTCTGTTTCCATCTTTAAATCATCTTTCTCCTACAACCAAAAAAAACCAAAAAACATGCAGGGAAGTGTGGATACTGACAAGAAATTTCCAAGAAAGAAAGCTGTGTCCTGATGTCATGTGTGATGACTTCATCGTACATTTAAAACAAACAAAATAAATATTAGATTTACACCCAAACACAAAGTCTGTCGTTTTTTGGTACGTTCATAAAATGACAATTTACCTGTGTGCAGCACATTAACGTTATTTCAAGAAAAAAGCAGTAAATTGTTAAATTCCAGTTATACTTAACTTGTGTGTGTGTGTGTGTGTGTGTGTGTGTGTGTGTGTGTGTGTGTGTGTGTGAGTGTGTGTGTGAGTGTGTGTGTGTGTGTGTGTGTGTGTGGGGGTGAGAGTTGAATTAGTGAGGGTTGAAGTGTGTGCTTGTTTGATTGTAAAATGGAGATGAGATTACTTTTGTTGTGAAGTGGCACTATACACATAAATGTGAATTGAACTGATAATTACACCAAAGCCACTGCACCAGATTTCATAAAACCTACAGAAGACAAGAACCCGCTACTGTTAGAGCCGCGAACGTTATTTACACGTGATGGTTTTATTCATCGGAGATGTCGTGTTACAGATGGGAATAGATTATCCTTCAGAAGATGGTTTAGATGAGAGACAAAACTTCCTTCCTATTAAAAGTGGCTCAAAAACATGACCATGATGCAGTTGTCTCTCTCTCTCTTTTTTTGCATCACCTATCGCAACTTCACTTGATCCAAGATGCTAAAAAAATGATGTAAGTGAGGGAAAGATGGATGTGGAAGTACTGTGCAGCATAGGACATTTATCTGCCCGACTATAATTTAAATAGGATGACAAAAATAGAAGGTGTGGTATTTAACTATTTAATGTTTATTCAAATTTGCAGATCTTTAAATGGATCAACAAAACTGTGGTACCTTCTGCCTCTTGCACCTCAACTGGCATTGAGCAGTGTGGTAACAGTCTCTGGGAGGCGTATTGTTTTTTTTGTGTTTTTACTATAAATAGAAAGCTTGCACTAACGTTTAGCTTCAGTTTTTTTCCTTTATATTTATAATCTTTTGTGCTATTTACCAGTTTAATGTATTAATGTATTCTGATGTATAGTTGATCACAAATCAGTTTCACATAATCAGCTATTTTTTATATAGATTCAAATGTGGTGCCAGGGGCTCGATCTTCCTTCAAGAATTTTGTTTGTTCTTGTCTTTTGAAATAAATCTGTCAGAATGTGCACATCTATAAGGAATACCTTGAGCTGAACTAAAATGCAGTGCTAAAATAAAAGTAATACAGCATTATTAATCAGTTCTGGCCTTTAGACTCCTTATGTTTTACTTGTTTTGTCAATCGTTATGAAGTATATGAAGTATTTTGCATTTTGAACTTCTGCTTTTGAATGCAGGTCTTGTTGAGGAGTGTGAAAATCCTTTTAACATTTCAAATGAGTCTTTCACCAGCCGAACACAAAGTGATTTTGTTCCTTGAACTGATGGTGAGAGTCAACATAATGCCACTCTTTCGCTTTGTTTGCCCACCAGAACACATGTACAACTTTCTATAAATGTTTGCTGAAAAATAAGAAAAGAAACTGAGTTGGATTCCTGCTGCAGCAACTCAGGAAACCAAACCAAATTTCTTGGAGTTGCACACATGCAAGTTGAAGCTAAAATAAGTTTTCTTCTGATCAGTAAAGGGGGTTACTTAACTTGAAAACATCCATGTGAACAGACGGTCGTCACAATAACAAATATAGAGGAACACCCACATGTGATTACAGTAAATTTAAGCATTAATACATTATACATTCAGCTTTAAGTCCATATTTTACACTATAAATAACTTATTTCCAAAGAGGTGCCCTGTTCTGCATTTTCCTCTGGTGGAATTTTAATGCTCCCATTTTTGGCTCCATTAAGAAGTGGGACAGTCAGTGTGGTCCCGCTGGTCGGATCTTTCCCTTTTGCGTCCCCATTCTTGTCACTCTTGTCAGGGGACGACAGCTCCGTTGCTCCGGGAGTCGCTCCTTTCTCCGAAAACAGCGGCTGCGAGCTCTGAGGCTGGAAACTGCTGTTTCCGTTCTGTGTGATTCTGTAAATTTCAGTCATTTCTGAGACGTCTTCCTCATCATCATCTTCTTCATCCCTGATGACTCGTCTCAGACTCTCCCTGGGCATGAGCGCTCTCCTTCCTTCCTCTTGCTGTTGGTGTTCCACTGGCTCGTGGTTCTCCACCTTCCTTGTGGAGCGGCATAGAGCTTTACGGAAACCCCTCTTGAAGTTGTCTGACAAGAAGCCATAGACGATGGGGTTGGCGCAGCTGTTGGCGTATCCAAGCACAACGACAAAATAGTAAAGGCCCTGGTACTCCGAGGGCAGGGAAACCAGCAGGTTGATGATGTTGAGGGCGTAGAAAGGCAGCCAACAGAAGACAAATACGGCGACAACAATCACAACCATTCGAGTCACTTTTCTTTCTGACTTTCTTCGCTTGGTCGAGGTGGCATGGACCTTTTTACCTGAGCTACGGATCTTGAAGACAATGAGCAGGTAGCAGAGGCAGATGATTAGGAGAGGGCAGAAGAATCCTACAGTGGAGGTGTAAACGATGAAAGCAGCCCTCCATATGTTAGCCGGCTGGGGCCAAGAGATGTTGCAGGTGCCTCCTGCCTTCTGGATATTTGCAAAGATCACCACTGGCAGAACAACGAGAAAGGACAGCGCCCACACCGTGCCGTTCACCACTTTGGCCACTTGAGGACGCCGCCACTTGGAGGATCTAATGGGGTGGACCACAGCAAAGTAGCGGTCGATGCTCATTACTGTCAGGCAGAAGATGCTGGTGAACTGGTTGATGGAGTCAACAGTCATGACCAGTCGGCACATGAAGGAACCAAAAGGCCACGACTGCAAGGTGTTCTGTACTGCCAGGAAGGGCAGGCCGAGCATGAAGAGCTCATCAGCGATGGCCAAGTTGAGGATGTAGATGTTGGTCACTGACTCTATCTTTGAGTAGTGCAGGACGATGTGAATCACCAAAGTGTTTCCGCCGAGGCCGATGACACAAACAATGATGTATATAAGTGGGATGAGGACTCCTGCTACACTGGGGCCCGATGAGACTTCTGGGAAGGTGGAGTTGGTCAAGTTGAACAGCGTCTCATTCAGATCGCTGTCGTTGAACATGAGCAGGAACAGAGGGAGACCAGGCGAGGGGCTGGTCAAGCTGTCGTTCTCCCACGCCTCAGCTGACATCTCCACACCGGGAAGCACGATGTCACCCATGCATGTGCTGTTTTAGCTACCACCCATCTGCTCTGTTGGAGGGGAGAAAAAACAATAATCAAAGTGAATGCCTGACAGTTTTCTTTATCTGAAGATTACAATGAAAAGGCAGGAAAAAGAACATGACATATTTTCCAATGACACATGGCATCTCTTCCGAATTAAAAAAAAGGCCCTTACACTTCAGCAAAGAAAAAAAAGCAGTTAATACTAAAGTTTGTACATGAAATCCCTTTTCTAATGTAAATTAAGAAGGATTTTAAATGAACTTTTTACATTATGATGCTCCTGAGGATTCAATGATCAAAAATGATAGAAGCCAGTATAGAAGCAAAGTTCAACTCTCACTACATTAATGGAGCCAAAACACTGGTAGTCAAAACTGTGATCTTGATGTCTAAGATCTTTACTTGAGAACCAGCAAACCCAAAACAATAAAGAAATAAAACCAAATGAATAAAAGCAGATGAGACTGATCAAGTTGACTGATGAACCACAGAAGAAACAATCAAAAACGAGCTCAGGACGGATGTTTACTTGCAGATTAATTTGACCACAGCAGCTTTGTTTGGGTCTTTTGATAGAACAGGAAAATGGGCTGATAATTGGCATTTCATTAGCATCACAGCGGCTCTCTGATTAAAAAAAAAGAAGGAACTTTTAGCACACAGGGGAAAGAGAATATTCTGGAAGGCGCTGCAGAGGTTAGGTTAACGGGAACTGACCAACAAATGGAGGGAAATAACAGCTGTGGTGCTCACCCACACAGACACACGATCGCTTTCATTTAGAAATGAAACAGAAACCAGAGTGACTCATGGCTCGGGTTGACACTGGCCTGTCTGCGTGGCATCTTGGCCCAAACTAAAAGGTTTTTGAAATGTATCTATATTTGAAAATAACAACATTAATAAAAAATAGGTAGATATAATAGAAATAAATTAAATAATAAACGTGGGAATAAATTAAACAGCCCCAAGTGGACGGCTGGATTTCTACTTCTATTGCTGAGGGTGAGCCGGCCAACTTTGGCAGAAACTCATTTCTGCTCGTACTTAACTTCACGACCTCATTTGCAATCTCATACGCTCCAACCCCCTTTGGTGTTGGAGCGCAGACTGACTGGTAAATCAACAGCTTTGCCTTTTGTCTCACCTCTCATGGCAGCTAGATAAACCATCCACCCCAATCACCCGCTCTGCTCTATTCTTACTCGAGAAAAACAACAATTTTAAGCAACAACTCATCAACCCAGGGGTCACAATCCACTCTTTTCTGATGGAGGATCATAGCCTCAGACTTCAAAGTGCTAGTTTTAGCTCAGGGGCATCATTACAGACAGTGCCGGTGCACTGTGCACGGGGGCCTGTAAGGGTGCAACCCACAGTTCACGTGGTTCTTCTCTGCAGTGAAGGTGGGCTCCTGGTTTCATATTGTGGTTATAATACTCCAATACTTTCAGCCATTTAAACATAAATGTGGCTGTAAGAAGAAAAAATAGGAGAAGAAAGCTCCCAACATTAGATTCACCCTTTTCACCAGTATTCCACCGTCAACGTCCCCTTAAAGCAGCAATATTTATACATGCCTCAAACCTTTCTCACAGCCTACCCACAATCCACTGCTCACTTCCCTCAGTGGTGCAGACAATGATGTCCTCAATGTCACAAAAACAAATGAGCTCATATTTGAGACTCACAAGAACCCTACACATGACCCCATGTAGATTAACAGTTTACCAGTTGAGACAAAAGACAGTTTCAAAACCTTGGTGTCAACTCTGGACAATAAACCAAACTTCAACCAGCAAACCACAGACATCCATGAACACTTTCAGCAGACCTCATGTTATCTGTATACTCAGGTCCCTCAGTCAAAGCCCACCTGCTACTTCTTCTGTACCGCAGCGTCCTTGAGACCATGCTTCTGTATTGTATCACCTGCCACTTCACCATGCTTCCCATCTACACCTGAAATAAGCTGATAAAAATCACTCAGACATGTTCCAAAATAACGAGCCTTCCTGCTTCCAGTTTACCAGCCCCTGACACTACCATTATTTGCAAAATGCAAACCATGGTGCTGGAGCCCTGTCATCCTTTAAATACATGATTCACTCATGCAAACAGATACCCAATAAAAAGACTAAATATAGAAAAACAAATTCACTTGATCTCCCACAACTGTTTTGAATGACCTGTGCAGAAGAGAGCGTTGTATTGTCTCTGTTATTGGGGTTGTAAAATGTGTTTGTCTATTATGCTGAACATTTCTCATGGGGAATGCCTCTTGTTAAGGTCGACACAGGCAGTGAATCTTAATCATTTAAAATGCTTTTATCATTTAAGGGTAGGGTCATCGCTGAGGACCTGTTTCAATGTATGAGGTGGTAAAACTGGCCATGTTTCGGGACATGGGGTTGATTAGTTTTTTAAAGGCTTTTCTGTCTTATCTTGTTTCTTTCCTCTGTGGGAGGAATGTAGTTGCTGCAATTCCTGGGGTTATTGTGCTAAAAATATATTTAAAAAAAAGTTAGCAGTAATCTCAGCACCAAAGTCCTGAAACACTGAAACACTCTTATGATAACCTTGCCTTCTGTGCTTTGCAAAGACGACGTATACAACACGCCGACTGTAAAATCCAACAGGATTCGCCAGCTGCGGTCAGGACCATGCAACACAGTCGCAGTACCTGTGGGAGAAGTGTTCAGTTTAGTAGAAGAAACGTTTAACTGGTAATGAACTAAATGAAGTATGCTGAGAACACAAACTCAATTGTGTAGAGTTTCCTTCTTGAGATGAGAAAGTGTGAGTGTCTCAACTGTATGTGCGTCTGTGCAGCTCTGGTAACAGTCTGCACTAGAGCTTATCATTACTTGGTTGCCCGACTGCCCCAGCTGCTTCACACTTGGCTGCAAAGTGAATCACTGCCTGTTGGAGGTCTCCGCTTGAGGAAATCGATTATCTGCAAAAATCTAAAACTGGAAACCCTCAACCCTGCGGCTACATGTACATATATATTCATATTAAGCCTCCATTTTCAATCTTTTCTTTGGTAGTACAGATTGTAAAGTTTGTTGAATCAGGTGAAGTCACGGCTCTTCTGCGTCACAAGGAACCAGTCAGGTTAGTTTAGATGATCAGGACACCTTCCAGACACTTCCCAAGTGAGGTGTTTCAGAAATATTCCATTGAAAAAACACCTCATTGTTCTCCAAGAAGAGCTGGAGAAAGTAGCCTTAGAGAGGGAGGTCTGGGGGTTTCTGCTCTGGTCAATGGTAATGCTTTTGTTTGCTTCGCCAATTATAACTCACAGACATCCCATAATATTTGATTTTTATATCTGAATAGGCTTATCAAAACCATGAATTATCGAAATGAGTTTTATGCCTAATCGTAAACGTGGAGGTCTTAGGTCTGGCTGATACGGGATGGGGTTTGGAATAGCATTCATGTCAGGAGTGGTGAATCCAAGCCGTCCAGTTTACACTCATCATGCAGCGTTTTTACCAGGACCTCCAGACTCCCACAAACATCACTCTTGGCTTCGATGGTAGGTAGGTAGGTAGGTAGGTAGGTAGGTAGGTAGGTAGGTAGGTAGGTAGGTAGGTAGGTGGGTAGGTAGGTAGATAGATAGATAGATAGATAGATAGATAGATAGATAGATAGATAGATAGATAGATAGATAGATAGATAGATAGATAGATAGATAGATAGATAGATAGATAGATAGATAGATAGATAGATAGATAGATAGATAGATAGATAGATAGATAGATAGATAGATAGATAGATAGATAGATAGATAGATAGATAGATAGATAGATAGATAGATAGATAGATAGATAGATAGACTTATTTCCTGGCCAACTGAATTTTTTAGGCTTCATGCTGGAAACACATCATCAACAGTTAATATGTTCCCTCAGCAACCGGCTGCTGGCTGTATCTTCACATTTCATGCACTGATGTAACAGCTTTTTTCAATAATTTTATCAAAGTCTGTAAAAAAGCAGATATGTACATTCTCTAAAATGCATTTCCACGTTGTTGCACTTAACAGATGTCGAGAGGTATATATGCAGAGCAGCAGATTGTGCAGTGATGGAGATGACATACCATTAAAGGCATATGGAGACTTCTTATTCAGTTTTACTCTTCAGTGACTCAACAGCTTCAACAAAAACTATTCAAGATCGTATCAAGACAGCATCATTACGGAGAAAAGATTTAATGTTTGCTTTTGTTTTCTTTTTAGCTTTCAGAAAATCAAGAGTGAGAGTAGCACAGATGTGCACTGATCTCCATCAAACAAGCCAGCTGAAAGGTTATTCACACATTCAGGTTGACAACTGGAGGGTCAGTAGAAATGTGGTCTTTATGGTTTAACTAAAAAGGACATGAGGAAAAATACAAACGAAACCAGTAAGACAAGAAAAGAAAAGCATTGTGTGTGTGTGTGTATGTATGTATGTGTGTGTATATATATATATATATATATATATATATATATATATATATATATATATATATATATATATATATATATATATATATATATATATATATATATATATATATATATATATGCATAATCTGAGTATTTGCTTTGATTTAAGCACATTGTCACATTAATCATTTTTCAATAACCCCAATTACTTGTGATTACAGCATTTCACATTAGCTTTCCCACATTTGTGTGCCATGGAAACCAGAGAAGGAGAAAACCAGCATATCAGCATCGTAAATCAAACAGAACTAAATTACATTTGGATGGACTTTTTTTTTCTCTCTCTCTCCGGTTAAAGTGGTTTAAAGCGAAGAAGATATAATACTATTCTTCAGGCCTTTGAGGGTGAGTAAGGACATAATCCAACAACAAAATAGCCTAAAGCAAGTGTGAGCCTGGTGCTTTGTGCTGCTACACATACATACATACATATATATATGTATATATATATATATATATAATACTACTTGGCTGAAGTCAATTATTGGGGGGTGTGGGTTGTAGATAGACGGGCATTTCTTCCTACAGATGTCATCAGGTCCCATTAGATTGACATCTAGGGGGTGTGGAGGCTAGGTGAGCCCTTCAGACCCTTTGTGGCATTCTTTGAGGTGTTTGCTGTCGTTTTATGGGGTTTGCTGCTGCTCTGCTGTGGGAAGATGCATTTGTCATTTGAAGGATGCAACTGGTCTACAACAATGTTTAAGTAGGTGGAAAGTTTCTAACATGTTGAATCTGTGTGGGAATCAGGATGTGAGTTTTTCCAGCACAAAACTGCATTGTAATGAGATGAACAATGAAACTCACTTTACCTGTCATTGGTTTATTGCATATGTTGGGTAATGCTTCCTAATTAAATCATCGGTATTGACTTGAAATAGCAACTGTAAAAAAAGGAAATGTTTTCCCCGACCTTTCTTGCTGCCTCACCCTCACAGGAACGCGCAGATTTATCCTAAATGTGTCCATTATAGTCACATTTTCTCTGAGGATGTTTATCACCTCATCTCTGGTTACAAGATCATCATTATCCACCTAAGAAGATGAACTGTTTTAATATTACTAAAATTGTTTTGTTTTTGCTAAAGATGCATACAAAGGGTTGTTGTAATATTCATGTATTCCCTCCCTGGTTTGACCACTCAGTGAACTATGTTTTTGCTCTTGTTTTGCTCATAGCTCATCATTGATGTTCCTTATACAATGCAATATGTTGCACAATAACAGCAATCATATCAATTTAATTCTCTGTAAGATATCTTCAATAAAAGCTTTGTCTCCATCAGACTACTCAAAATGGCCAGAAGTTTGATAAATGCCTAAGAAACTGTCGCAGTACAGTGTCAAATAAAAAAAAAGGGGTATGAAAGCAGCTTGTCACAACTTCAAATAGAGTTTAAAAAAATGTGAGTTTTTTTTGCCTAGTCACATAAAATATTTATAAATTTTTTTCCATAGACTGGCTCAAAAGTGGAGCGCTGGCTATTCCATGCAATTGCACAATTTGTGGATGGTTTGCAGATATTCAGCAGAGGAACTGTCATATTGTCCTAAATTTGTGAAATAGGGCAGGTTAGGCACCAATTTGTAGCGCAGGATTTTCATATCTAAGACTAAACCACCTCTTTTCAATGTGGATAATATGGATTAACTGAATAAGAGTTCAATCTTTACAGTCCTGTAGTTTTTAGTAGTAGACTGTATGTTTCTGTCTCTTTGTTGATGACTTTTACTCTTAGTCCACATTTAGATATTCTTCTCAGTAGTTTCCACATTAGTAGCCCGATGTGTTGGAGGAAGTAATCTGACAGTTTTAATTATATATTATTTATTAATTTTATTTATTAATTAAATATGTATTAGTTATTAATTATATATATATAGTTATATAGCTTTGTTAATAAAAAAGTATGTATGTGTGTATGTGTGTATGTATAAGTGAAACTTGTACACTTCCTCTGTCCCTCTCAATGTTTCTTCCACCGTTAGTTCCTTAAATCTGTTAGACATCATGACAGAGATGCACCTGATTTCATCATGGTTAACATCTGATATAAACCTGCACAGGAGTCCAAAGTCTTTTTTCACATTTTATATTAAAATCTATCTGTGCTGCTTTTGTGCACTTAGTTTTCCACCAGGTTGGAATCATAATTTCTCACTAGCCACACATCCCTTTTCTAAAGCTGCACGGTTTAATTACTGCTTTATTTTTTATGGTTCAACTATGTCAGAAAAACCTTCTGTGGCTGGTGAGTCAACCTCATGTTTAGCAACACTGACATTGAGCGTTCATACTGCTTACTTTCTTTATGTTAAATGTTAACATTTGTTCACATCTTCCATCCATCCATCCATTATCTATACCCGCTTTATCCGTTTCCGGGTCACGGGGGTCTGTCGGAGCCTATCCCGACGCATATCAGGCGAAAGGCAGGGGTCCACCCTGGACAGGTCGCCAGTCTATCCAGGGCCACATACAAACAACCAATCACACTCACATGCACACCTAAGGAGAATTTAGACTGATCAATTAACCTACACTGCATGTTTTTGGACTGTGGGAGGAAGCCGGAATACCCGGAGGAAACCCACGCAAGCACGGGGAGAACATGCAAACTCCACACAGAAAGACCCACCGGGCCGGGAATTGAACCGGGAACCTTCTTGCTGTGAGGCAACAGTGCTAACCACTAAGCCACCGTGCTGCCCTTTGTTCACATCTTTATACCACTAATTATCTCCTCTTCAAGGCACTTTTAATTGTTACACTGTAAATACAAATTAAAAAGGATTTGTGAGGGGAGACTATGTGGCCTCAGTACTGAATGTGGGTAGTCAAACTAAACGTTGAGCAGATTAGGTTGTGTAATTGTTTTTTTTTTTCCTGGCAGGACCATCAGTCCAACTGTGATCTGGACCACTGAGAATTCTCTCTGACCTCTTGATTGGCCTCTCCGGCTATGCAAATACAAAGAAGACTAAAGCTGCGCATGATCATGCTGCTGGGATCATGCTGTAATTGATTTTTGGTTGCTATAGTTTTAGTTCATCAGTACAAATGTTTCTCATTTCTGTGTGGGATCACATTTCAGACTGACGACCACGTTTCTGTCACCACTGTCAGCCTTTGTCAGAAAAATAAAGCCTAGACCCCATTTAAGATCTTGTGGGACTATCAGCTAAGTGGCTTTTGGCTGCTGGTAAAAGTCGTTCTTCTTTCAGTTCTTGGTGCATTAGCTCCTTTGTTTGGCCTGCGGTAGAAAGACCCTCGACTCAGATCTCATTAGATCTGGAATGAGTCTAACAGAAGCAGCTAGTGAATCACATAGTAATGACTTGGTTCTTCTACATCTTGTCAGGCTCAACAGATGCAGGAAAACATATTTTTGCCATTAAACTGTGAATGTGATGGACCCAAATCTACTGAGCTATCAGGCCCCCAGTTGTAGAACAATGTTTACAAACAGGATAAGTAAAGCAAATGTCTTCAGTGTTCCTTGTTAAAATAGATTCATGCAAGATATTAAAAAAGAAATATGTGAATAAGTTAAATGTAATCTTAAGTCTAACAAAGTGGGAGAGTCCCTGAGGATTAAGGACTCGTTTACGCAACCAAACTCAGAGTGTACAAGTCTACATTTAAAGAGATGAAAATTATATATATTGCTAGTGAATCACATAGTAATGACTTGGTTCTTCTACATCTTGTTGCAAAGACCATTATGCACCTTATGCTGTAGTTGAAGGTTGTAAAAGAATAAGATACCTTGAACAAGCTATTTAAATATATTATGTTGGACTCTGGGCTGTTGAAGGACATATTTTCTTTCAGGATTTATTTGACTGAAATGATTCATTAATTGCAACAGAACATTTGAAGAAGAACATTTTCAAACTAAATCCTTACAACTTCGACTGCTGTGCAGCTGTAACATAATTTTACATGTCCTTTCCTTCGATTCATTTAGTTCCCTGCCTTATTGTGAGGTCTGTCTAAAATCTGCATTGTATTTGTCCTGTTTCATTCTGGCTCATTGATCTTCACTTTATACACACCCAGAACCTTTCAGGCTTTTCAATCCTTTCTGGAAGGAAAATCAATTCATGGTATAAATTGAAGTCCTGCACTGCTGCCAGAAGCGAGACACACAAAATTACACAAAGGGAGGCGCTATGCTTCTGTTACACTGAGTTATAACCACATATGTGAATTCAGTCAGCGATCATCAGCTTTTGGGAAGCAAGACTGTGAAATATACAGGCTGAAGGCAGAAAAATAAAATAGGACATCTGGGCTAAAATGACATGATCTAAATTTGAACCGTTTGATGTCCACAGCTTGGGCTGGCCTGTGCAGTATTGAGGCCTCTTCTCTTGTGGTCGTGCAGTCACCGGTGACACGTTTTCTTTAACTTTGTATGGTGCTGGAAAAAATGAGCAAATGAGGAATGGTGACTTTTCCCAGATAGACTGCTATACTGAACATGAAATACTTTTTCTGTACTACTTCTGCTCCTTCCACTAATAATAATGTTTTGCATCAAGTTTGCTTTTAAGACTTTGCTTTTGAGTGAAATAATTTTGTGTAGTGTTTAGTTTAGTTTAGTTTATTTGTAGGTGTGAAGGTAATGTATGGATGCTCACATGAGACAAACATGGTAAGCTTTCTCAGACAAGCATCAGCAGGGTCTTTGTGAGGAGGCTGGCATGCAAATGCAACATCTGGTGCAGATGTAGTCAGAAACAATTATGTCCTATACTGAAGAAGGGGGCAGCGTTAAACCACACAGCTGTTAAAAACAAAGAAGAGCCTGATCATTAGAAGGAGATAATTAATTAAATTTGCAGCAACATGTGATGGTCTCAGGAACAAATATTACTTATCAAAACATAGATGCTTTTTTATCTATGTGGCTCTGAAGTGTAATTTTCTAGCTTTTTTGTACTTTTGTACCAGATTTTTAATCTGGAACATAGGTGCTATTTATTGTAACTTGCAAACCTTTGTTTGTATTTATTATAACAGTTTTATTGTTGTCTACCTTAAACAGACTTAAGGACCTAACGGACACAACTGAGATGATGAGAGTTTACAATAATTTATCAAGTACAATCAAAACATCAAAAATCATTTTTTTTCTTAGCTGATAGCCACAGGTTGAATTTATTTCATCTTCACTACAGCAGGTTTTACCAGAGATAACTGGAGTAACAAATGTGGCATCTTGGCTGTCGAGAGCTGCTGCACTGCTGAGTTGAGCATCGTCACAAAGGTCAGAGTCTCTGACAACCAGAGCACTTTAAAGGTTTGGAGCATTTGAGGAGGACACATCGACATCCTGACAGCGGAGTAGCACAGATCAATGAGGTCTGAGTCCACACACAGGATCGGTTTGAGTGCTGTGTGCACAAATTTGGCTTAACTCTGACCCAGAGGAAATATCATTTTTCTGACTACACCAAATTTAAAAGTCAATGAAGAGTCTACAAGAGAAGATGCATGTACAAATATGAACTTCCCCAGCAAAATTAGAGCTAAAATTATCTATTTTACTCCAAAACTTTGAAAGCAATTTAAAATACCAGTGCAGTTTTACAGTACAAGCCGAAAGCTAGTCTGTGTTTATTTTACTTTCATCAGAAATTCAATAATTTGCCCGGCGTGTGCGGATGTGGGCACCTACAGTTTGCCAAGTCAACTTTGTCAACTTAAAAAATAGATTGCTCTTTTTTTAAGACTTAGCTGTCACGGGAATCTTCAATCTCAAACGTAATGGTTTACTTTACAAATCAACAAATTGTGAAATTGTGAAACTGTGAATTTTAACACCATGTTTTCAACCCAACAGATTAAACACAACTTTCTATATCTGATCATAATCATGTTCTACACTTATCCTAGTAATTTGGATTGTAACTAAAACAAAAATTAGAAGATGTGTCATGCAGCCTTGAGCTCCTGTGACTTTCTTTGGTTGTCCTCTAGTCTTCTCATGGAGATTTCATTGCTTGTGGATGCACAAACCTCACAGGTCACTCCTGCAGCTGGTGTGTCGCAGCTCTGATGCCAATGGACAACATCCCTAGAAACTCCTCAAGCTCTGACAAAAATGACCGCATCAGCTGCATGGGAATGAAACTGGACTGTAATTTATAATTCAAGATGATTCTTGCTTTTGTTTGAATTATCAGTTAATCAGGATTAATAATAACAATAAATTGTTGTAATCTATCAGCATATAACCATATCTTCTGTCAATTAGACATTTATCTACTCAGTGTGGAGGCAGACTTGGCCAACCAGCAACCAGCTGCTGTAATCTGCAGTTGTGGCATCATCAACAAAGTTTATGGACTTTTAAAATCAGATTAAATCAAATTCAAAAGGTTTGCATGAAAAATGTTGGACGGATTAGATTATAATTGCTTAAAGAAGGCTAAAAGACTAAGACTGAGGTCTGAACTAGGGACTGATGTCACACATATCCACCAAAATGTACTTTAAGTAGCAGAGTTTAATTATGTTCATAACCTACACCTGGATAGTGTTTTTAATTCGGTTTATGTAATATAAGCGCTGCAATTTGTGAAGTGAAATTCTTTGATGTTTATACACAAGCCTCATCTAGTGAATTTTTAAAGAATAGTTCTATGAAACTGCATTTATTAGGCTCTTGACTCGCCCTCTTAAAAATCTAATCTTATATTTTTTATTGCCACTAATGTATATGAAAAAGTGCAAATACAATATATGCAATGTAAAACAAACAGTGTGAAATATATTATCTTATTATGATTCATTTTGAAGGCTGCTGTGGGTTTGAGCTTTTCAAACACTGGGAGTAAGTTCACACAACTACAAGGTCGTCATGAGCAGCTTTTATGAAACGTATTTGATTCAACAGCTCTGAGTTATGTGAGCGAGAGGTGAAAATAAAACGCAAGTTTAAAAGAAGAGTTTAAAGTTGTTGTTCTGGTCAACAAAGTCCGTGGAGACTCAGCAGTAGTAAGAAAAGCAAGTCACGGTTAAAAATATTTAGCCAAAAGAGGCTTGAATAGAATATTTGTTTTCTTTTCATTTGTGTTTTCGCTGTGAGTGAATGTTCAACTGCTATAAAATCAGTTAAGTAAAAAATAATAGTGTTTTAACACTAAACAAAATAGTATGTTTAAACTTTAGTTTTCTCTTTGGATGTCAGTCCCACGCTGCAGGACTAAGTGGGCTCCGTGATCAGTTTTGTCCCTTTTTCATCTGTTGTTGTCACAGAACCTGCATTTGAACCTTTACAGTCAACTAATATTACTCTGTAAATAAAGAGTGAGCCTTTCTCTTTTTTTTCTCCTCACTCAGACCAAGATGCACATTAATAATTAGTGAGTCCCGCGGGTGTTGTGGTTCCAACACCGATTTGGAACTGGACCACTGGGTAAAGAACTGAACGGTCTAATTAAAGACGGAGTGAGTTGAGCAATGTGTAATAAATAAGCTTTTGACCACATCCAGGCATGTACTGTTTACTAATGAAACCTCTGTATTGGCCAGAGATTTCCTAACATTAAGTAACTACAAACGTTGTTTTAATCTGCAGGTTGAGGTCAGTTCATCTAAAGGTAACCATAGCAACACTGACGAAGCTTTGAAAAGCAGGATATTTCAGGTTCCTTCCTATTATAAACAATCAGCCAAAATCGTCAGACTGAAGTAACTAATTAGAGCTGAAAAACACATTCAGGACTTCTCTCCTCTGATTTGAAAGCTTGATTACTTGTCATCATGTTCAGATAATACGCCTCATCACATTTCTTTTTTAATTTGGTGGTGGCTTGTGTACTGTCAAGTACAGAAAACTTGTAGTTATTTAATGATAAGTTACCTTTAAATGTTCAAACTGTGGTGAACATCAGTTCATCTGTAAGAAAATGTACTGATGCAGACAAAATACAACAACTCTGAATATTAAACTTAATTACTTTTCATTATAAGAGAAAGTGTCAACGAGCATTTATGCTCTGAAGTAAGGCCATTGCATTGAAAAAAGAACGTATATGTACAGGTTATTTTGATGTTTTTTAAAGGGCCTTTAACACAGGACCTAGTTCCTTGACACATTCATAATAATAAGCATAAAGCCCCAGAGGTCAACGTTTAAAACAAACATTTGTTTCACCATTTTAAACAGCTTCTTCATCAGTTTTCCTTCAGCTGAGGCTGAGTTTGATGAACACGTAACTACTACTGTTATCATCATCTCCCTCCTCTTGTTCTGAATTTGGCAGTTGATAAGTGAAAAAAATAAACCTGAGGAGAACATAAAAAAGAACAAAATAACTGAAGGGGACATTGTCAGTTGTCTCAATTATTACTACATTATGGAGGAAAAAAAGAAATGTTTTTCTCTAAAGATCCAATTGTCAGAAATCTTTACAAAGTATACCTAAAATATCCTAAAACAGTGAAGTGGTTCCTGAATTACGATCTAAGAAAATAAGTTCAGTTCTTTTCTACATGTGTGTATGTATATATATATATATATATATATATATATATATATATATATATATATATATATATATATATATATATGTGTGTGTGTGTGTGGGTGTATATATAGATGTATATGTATACATAAGTGTAGCGTCACTACATGCTTAAATCGCCATATGTAGTTCGCTTATAGAGTACAGACTTAATTTTTTTTTCTGCTTCTGTAAATTTTATATCTGAAAATGAAAATAAAATTAAAAATAAAACACAGTTGTTGTCTGGCCGAACATGACCTTGATGGCTGAGAACCAACATCCACATGCAGTAACCGAATAAATATTATTATTATTATAAAGTTTAATCAATTAAAAAAAATTGTGTTGCTGATTTTTATTATTTCCAAAAGCCTGAAAACACAGAAAAACTGACTAAGTACAAATTAGTTTTATTTTTCTTTCTTCTGGTACAAATATTAAACTGATTTATGCTTTTCTTTTAAATATTGAAGATTTTCCATGCTTCACCTTTAAGACATGCAGGTAGGGTTCAAATTTAAAAAAAATATTCTATCTAAAAACAATTAAAAGAAAAGTGGATGAATCGATAATGAAAATAGAGACAAACCAAAGTTTGTTCCAGTTGTGTCTTATGATTAACAGGAATTATTTGTTTAACTATTCTCGCAAGACAATTAGATTTGTCTTATTGTGCTGTTCCAACATTTTTAGCCTGATTTTGATGAAGGCCAAAAAAACAGTTTGTCAGTTATGTATGTAGATCTAAATAATATAAAAATGTATCGATAAGTTCAAAGATATGTTCAATCAACCTCTTCTGTCCTTCTGGTGTCTCTTCAGGACGCACATAAAAGCTTTATTAAAAAAAATAAGGACTTTCCACATTTGTTCAATAATACAGCACGTTTCCACGAGGCTGTGTGGCGGGGTAAACAACCCTGTTAGCTGCTGTGAAGGATCATTTTGAAATGTTTAATTTTTAACATTGAGAAAGGAAAAAATCTGCAGGGAAAAAAACCGACAGGATTTTGATATAAAGGAATTTTTGTAGTTTTCATTTGCTTTCGAGAAGTAACTGCAGCATTTTAAATATCTATCTGCATTCAAACAATGAAAAACTCTTCAGACAGGAAGCTTTGGATCAATCACATGTTTCTGCATCATCATCGGGCTCCAGCAACAGCCTCAAAACATAAACCGTTTCCTTCAGTCATCATTTCTTCGCACTCTTGTCTTTATGTGCATCTAAGATATAAAAACAAGTTATAAAACTGTAAATGTTGATATTTCTGCTCATAACATAAACGAGTTATCAAAACCAAAATAATTTCAACTCAAACTAGGAACTGATTAATAAAAATAAACAAACGTGCATTTTTCTGCTCATGTGCGACCACGGAGTTTATTTCTGTGTGGGAGGCACTTGTCAACATGCGAGAAGAAATGTGCTTGCAGACGTAGAGGTGCAGGTTGTGTGTGGGTTCAGTGCTGCTGATCACAGGTGCCCCTGCGTTTCTTCCTGCCAGTATTAATAAGAAATCCGCAACGCTTGAATAAATTGGAGACTTGTGGCTCAGCACATTGATCAATGAATAAATAATAGAAATGTTTTTGAGGGTTTGCACGTCTCCTTCCTTTTTAACTTTGCAGGAGGTCTGTCGTCCTGAGGGGTGCTGCTTCTGCCGCCTCTCTGAGGCTTAAGAGGAGCGAACAAGGCTTCTCCTTCAAGCTCGGTGAGTCAGACAAACTTAATAAACCCACAGGAATTCGCATATAGCCCAGCATCCAATACTTTTAAGCTCAGCTGACCTTTTCCTGCCTTTTCCAGGTTCTGAGGTAGGTGCTAATTTCAAAAGGTGAACAAGAAAATAAATTTTCAAAAGGACATATTCATCCGCTGCAGTTTTCTGTACGCATGGTAAAATTTTATTTAATGAATGTAATGTTTTATAAATGACATAATTTATCTTAAAAGGCTGTAGGAGGTTCAATGCGAGACAAACATGTTCACATAGGTAGGATAAAATATTTCTGGTGTTGATCAACCAAAACAATCTTCATTGTGGGTTTTTCTTTAATGGCAGGTTACCAACACATTCTCAGAGTAGTATTCACTTCACCAGTTAGGCTGCATCCAGTTTAATGTTTTTTTTTTTAAAATCACTTCATAATTTACTCTTTCCTTGATTTGCCAAGTAAACACTCACTTTGTTAGGTATAACAGGTGGTGGGTGAGAAGATTCAATACATATCTAGATATTGATGTCTTGAAAATCTATGTACTGAATCTTCGGATGAAGAAGTATTTAGATCCAGTGTATTAAACATACTTGACATATTAGACATATTGAGTCAGTTTGTTGTTGTTTTTTATATATATAAAGACATAATAAACAGATGAACCAATTTTAAATCCAGTGTTTTCTGGTTGTTATGCGGTTTTGGTCCTCTGTACTTTGCGGAGGAAATGATGTCAGCTGATAATCACACTCAGACTGCCACAAACACAGAGAGGAACAGTTGGTCGAGGAAGAAAAAAGCTTTTTCTCCTAAAAGCTGAAGAGCCTGTTAAAAATCCTGATGCAGTTCTCAGAAAGGAGATGGTGTGTTAGTCGTCAGGTACAAACAAACACCAAACTGATCAGAAGTAAAAGCAATCATACTGATATTTTCAGACGTAATATTCAGCACTCGGTGTGATATAATGTCTGGTGACATGTGGGTGTCGACACTGCAATCGCCTTAATTATCCATCTCTGTGCCTTAATCTTACCTCTTACTGTAAAAACAGAACATTCATTTATTTATATTTTTCTTGCACTCATCGTTATCATTATTAATTTTTGTTCATACTTGTTAAGTTTAGCTGCTATCATCATAGAGTTTTAAAAATCTATGTAAACTCATTGATTAATTGCTCTGATCGGCCACAACTTTTAGGTTTATTGGCGGATGAAGCAAAAAACCAATGAAACCATGGAGACCATGGAGACCATGGGTCCTAACGTTCACGTGGACGTTACTTTGCTGCTATGACACTTCAGACTCCTGGAGGTGGCCTTACATGTGACCTCATAGACGACATCTCCAGTTAAGATAATGAGGCTGTGATGACAGACACAAGCAAGATTCTGAAAAAAATAAATAACATGTTCAAGTAGCACCTATAAGAAGATAAATGTTGCATATGTCATTGTGGTAAAACCGCTTTTGTCTATACACATAATTACAGAAGTCTTAGAAATAAACATTCAGAGTTACTACACCTGCTTCTTAGACATGCTTTAGATCCTTGTTGAACCTTTAGACTATAAGTATATTTCCAGTCAGAGAGATAAAGGTCATGACAGAACCGAAACTGGTGCTTTATTCCAGAGGAGCCTAAAAACACGACCTCATACTCAACAGGCATCTTCTTTATTCTGAGAGTGAAGAGGTTTTATAGATTTATTTGGGAATAATATGATTTCTTTTTAAATAAAACAGAGGCCATCAAGAGGTTTGTATGTGAGAAGAATGATTTTACATTCAACTCTCAGTTTTACAGCTGTTTTATGTGAAGAAGATTACATAAAAGAAATGGGATGTATTTAGCCCAGGGGTGGGAGAAGCTTTATTCCTATAAGCCATATTTTGATTGTTAAAACAGTGAAAGGGCTACATATCGGACAGTTTGATTGAAACATGGGCGCAGTTTCCAGCCTCCTCTATCATCCCATTTCTCAAAGGTTCACTGTCAGGTTGAACACTATATAACTTTTTTTAAGCTTTATGAAAATTTTAGTTCATTCTTATTGCTGATTTGTGGATCTGTAGACAGTTTAATGAAAAATACTGCATGAATAATAAATTGAGAGAATGTGCAGGGGCTTGTCTTCTTTTCACAACAATCACAGCTTTGTAATCAGTAGCATGCTGAAACATCTTGATGTTCTCCTCAAACAGAGGAGCTTACTGTCACTGAATCAACATTTTGATACTTTTTGAAGCATTTGTTTTCGTTCAGGAGCTTCCAAGATAATACCTGATTGTCCTATGTCTACTTTTATTCTAACACAGCACGTTATACACTCATTCACACACACTACAGCACATCACATAGACACCAAACTGCACCCATCACTGTCTTCTCTTTTCTTTCCTGCTCTTTCATGTCCCACTTTTTCTAGTCTTTCACGTCCCACATTCGGTGATCTTAGCCCTCTTTGGCAGAATTTTTTATTCCCCTTTTTTATTCTCTTTTTTCTTTTTTCTCTAGGGATTAATAAAATATGGTTAGACTGTCATAAGGGCTGGTGAAGGGAACACACTCACACACACCCATGTGCACATAAAAATAAAAACAATCCTCTGCTGCAACAATGAAAGCCATCAATATATATTTTTTGTGCAACCTCTCTCCTTTTAAAGCATTTGGCTTACTTGGCCAAGACAAATCATTACTGACCTGGCAGACAAAGGTTTTAGTAAAATATAAACAAAAACAGGACCAGCACAGAAAAAAGGGCAACTGTCATCAAGAAGGTCCTTAGTAACGTCAACTAATGTGGTTTCAGGACTTTGAGAAATGTATCTGAAATATTCTGCTTCTGGGGCTGAATGAATTTGCAACAGAACCTGCTGATCAAGGAACAATTTGGAAAATAAAATTCATTTTGAACAGTTAAAATTTTACATGCATGCTAAAAAATAAACACTGTTCACCGGTGGCACCTTGAGCAGATTTTACTATCCATTAAAAATCTTCTTCTTGAATATTTGATCACTAATCTTGTTGGACTTTGTTGAATTAAGTTGAATTTATTGGTTTCCTTGTCCCACAATTTGTTTTTTGTTTTTTTGGCACCCCAAAACAAAGTGACAAGGTTGCATTAAATGTCCAATAAGCTGCCTTTATTTGATGGTTTTCTGGTCTCGTTGACACTCTACAGACCACATTCACACATTCATGCACTTTCTGAATCTTTTCAGTTTTTGTCGTTCACTAACTCAGGTGAACACGTCTTCAGTGTCCTAAGAACACCTTGACATAAATATTAAAAGAAATGATACATAAAACCGTAACTGTTTAGAGCATGGATACCTCGTAAAGTACAGTGTCACATCCAAAGCATGTGACACTTTTTTGTTTCATAGCAACTAAAAAGTCTGAACTTATAGGTTCAAAACAGTAGAATGAAAGAATAACAAAACAGTGGCTAAATGCATCTCATATACACAAAATAAGATTGAAAGAAACTTACCAGTTACTACAGATTTGTCCCGTTTTTTTAGTGTTTCCACACTGCAGTTGAAAGGAGACATTTTTCTAGGATGACTAGTAACAAGTAGACCCACAGTTTTCTTTAACAGCAACAGGGTGGACTCAGGTGAGTGTGGCTGCTCATATCTCAGCCTCAGAGCCCCCAGACACGGCCCAGATCTGCATTTTCACCTTTACAACACTGTGCATATAACCGTGGCTCACACATAGCCTCCCCACACCCGTAACTGAGCCAAAAGTGACAAACGTAGGCCAGACTGGGGCCAAAAGTGTCTTATACCTGGGCAAGATTTCGAACAACTATTTTGCCAACTCACTTAATGAAAATATAAATAAACAGAGAAAGTAACAAAATAACTCTTAGATAATATAATTATCTAAAATATAATAATCTTTATTTGTCAGTTCATATATATATATATATATATATATATATATATATATATATATATATATATATATATATATATATATATATATATATATATATATATAAATCACGAAAGACACAAAAACCCATTTTCTGCTTTTAACCCATCACTACTTACATTAGCCAGGGAGCATTTGGGGGGTTAAGGGTCTTGCTCAGGGGCCCACAGTGGTTAACCTCTGCTGTCAACCTCTGGACTTGAGTCTGGGTCTGCCAGGCCCAAGCTAGACCACCATTCCCCTAATTGATTGATAAATAATTTATTTAGAAGTTCCAAAAGCTCAACAAACTCAGGTCTTGAGTTGCCATAATAAATAAATAAGACTTCACAAAATAGTCACGATGTGAAATAAAGACTCACACAAAGTGAATCAACCGCAACACAAAAACAAGTTTAAAAAAAAACAACAAAAAACCATCCACTGACAACCAAGAACAGCAAAACAACAACAACAACCACAACAAACAACTGGCGATTGTTCTCATAGACTCTCTAAACAACTACGCGTAAAATAAAACACAACACGCTCGCAAAGGACTCAAATAAATGTTAATTGACAAATCATACTAATAATTTAGCGTTTCTTTGAGTCTGGGGTAGAGAGCCATGTTTCTCTACAGCTATGATGGAAATTATTTTATACAGAAATATTTAAAGTTATTTTGTATAAACTACCATGGATAATATTCATAGTTTTGTTAAAAACACGTGTTGCTCATTTAAATTTGTTTTTGTCTGTAAATCTGTTGCATCCCTGCAGAAGTTTATACATTTGACCAGCATCCAATCATCCGTGGTTTCGTTGTTTTCAAGAACGATCTGACATACGTGGGTTGACCAGCAGACACTTAGAGTGAGTCTCAGACGCCAGGTAAACTGTGAAAGAAAAATATCATCCGTTCAACTTACCCTGCAGCTGAGAGTTACCACACCGCGTTTCTCCCGAGAATAAACTCGTTCCTCCTGTGCTTTTTCCTTCCTTTTTTTTTCTCAAATGTTTAATGATTTATTGGCGTGACAACGCGAGAGAAGCAGCTGCGCTTCATCTGTCCCCCGTCGAGATGCGGTTCATCCTCGTCCTTCTCCGTGATGCAGCCCGCTGCGCTGCACTCCTGCGTCCGCCTCCTCCAGTTTCTCCCTGTGCTCCGGACTGATGGATGCTCTCCGACTCACCGCAGCAGCGCAGGTCGCTCAGACTCCGGCTGTAACTAGGTAACAGCTCTGCTGCTGCACACAGTCAAGTAGGAGGTGTTAAAAATCCTCTGGTGTGTTTGAGTGTGTGTGCACAGGTAGGCTCTCGAGTGACATTCCAATATAGTGGCTTCCATTGAACCTTCAACCTTTAATTTGTTTAATTTTTTTATTTTATGTTACTTGGCTAAACAAAAACGCAACTCTTTTTTTTTTTGTTTAATTTGCTGACCCGGTAAAAAGAGAAGCCTGTGGAGAACTCAGTTATTCATTAATAGGCCTATATTGTGAACTTAAATTCTACATCAGATATTTAGTTGTTTGTGTTTGTGCACTCATGTAATTTCAGGCATAAAAAGGACAAGCTGCTGTCCAACGTTATGACAAGTCTTTCCAGTGACTCATAAAAGCCACATCTGGAGTCAAGAAACGAAATACATAATTTGCAGTTTTATAACAGGTTCAATTTAATAATTAACCACCCAAAAAAGAGGACTAGCGATCTGGAGCTTGCTTAGATTTGCAGGATTCAAAAGCATTCACTCAGTCCAAAAAAACCTGGTTTAAAATGTGTGGTAGAGTGTGCATATTCAGTTATTGCCAGCCTGGTTCCTTTTCTTTCTCCTTTCATTTCTTTGCTTTGACTAACTTTCATGGTATACGTCACATTCCAACATAATGTGTGACATACCTTCTTTACCTGACACCCCGGACATAAACACATAACTGATTCATTTGCATTCATAAGTCAGTTAGTTCTTACCACAGCTGCCATTTAGATACCTCCAGCTCACTTCTTTTTAGAAATCATACTGAACACAAACACACACACAAAGAAAATACTGTGACCATTTTCAAACTAGTACGGTAGTCGTTGTATGCCACCATAAAACAGATCCTAGAGAGCTCACTTGTTGAGCAGGTGCCCCATGTGTGCAGGCATGTCTTTTTCCTCTTTCTGTCCCCATTTCCTGTCATGATACTTTATTAAAGACCACTAGAGCTGCTGAAAAGAGAAATGATCCTACAGGATAACTGGAAGCCAGCTACAAGAAAATGCATGATATTGATGCTGAGGAAGAGGCGCGTCAATTGGAAAAGGCAAGACTGAAGAGGAAAAAGGAACAGTTGGAAATTGAAGCAAAGTTGGCAGTTGCCACAGCTAAATTGACAGTTTTTAAAAACACAGTCTGTAGTGAAGAAGAGGATGATGGAGAGGATGGTGCAAATGACTACATCCATGCTCAGTTGCAGTCACACGTATCAAAACACTGTAACACCAGCTCAGTCTTGCAACAGCAAAAGACATTTTCTTTTCAACCTGACATGTCTGTGTCATCAGTTGTACAGCCTTAAGAAAGACTGTATGTCCCACAAGCCCCAGCTTTACACGGGTCCAGTAATGCTATACCTCTTAGTTCACAGGCTTCAACACCTCATAGGTCTGAAGTGCGTGGAAATATCCTGGGACCCAGATTCGCCAACCCTCCACCAGCCGGGCCTCAATCAGCAGGGCCTCAGATGTTATCATCACAGAAAAGTCACGCGCACACAGCCAAGTCTGCATGCTCCTGTTGGTAACCTGCAATCACAACCACTTCTTCACCATCCTCTTGGTAACACTCAACAGTTCATTCTGTTTGATCTTATGCAACAGCAGAATAACATCACTGCACAGTTAATGCAGAACCAAGCTCTGGCCTCTTCTCCTCGAGATATAGTTGAGTTGGAGGTAGATCCCATCAAATATGCTTCTTTTATCAGAACCTTTGAACAAACTATTGAAAAGAAAACTGCTGACAAACAGGAATGTCTTTACTATCTGGAACAATACACCAGAGGGCAACCAAGTGAGTTAGTTCAGAGCTGCTACAATATTGCTGCAGGTCAGGGTTATGTCCATGCAAAGAATCTGCTGAAAGAGCATTTTAGGAACGAGATGAAAGTTGCTGTAGCTTACATGGAAAAGGCTATGCAGTGGTCAGCAATGAAACTTGAAGATACAAATGCTTTACAGATCAATAATGCTCTTGTGTCATTGCAGGCATGTGGCCATACTGGGGCCGGGGAAGATGATTATGTGCTCTCTATGGTGCCTGTTCAGGTGAAGGCCAAGTCCGTGAGTAAGACTGTAAACACCTATGCTTTCTTAGACCCTGAGAGTTCAGCTACTTTCTGCACTGAACATCTTCAACATCTCAGAAAGCTGAATCTCTCAGGAGCCAGGACCAGCATTCTTCTTCAAACTCTTGGTCAAGAAAAGTCTGTGGATACTTTCCTTCTCAGTGGTCTTGAGATTTCTAGTCTGAGTGAAGAAAATGTAATGGACTTGCCTGAAGTCTACACACAGAAGACCATACCAGTGAGCAGAAGTAACATCCTCACTGAGAACGACCTAAAGAGTTGGACATACTGTATCTTCAAGGCATCAACATTCCCAGTATCCAAGCAGAACTGGAGTTATTAATAGGCACCAATGGACTGAAGTTTATGGAACCATGGGAAGTAATTAATAGCCAAGGCGAAGGACCATATGCTGTCAGGCCTCTATTAGGGTGGGTCGTGAATGGTCCTCTGAGAAGGGGTGAGCAGAGTAAAGGTCTTCCTGCTGTCACTGACAATAGGATCTCAGTTGCCAAGCTACAAAACTTGTTGATTGTTTTGATTATACTGGACTCTGCGGGATGAATCTTCAGTTCATCTTCATGGGGGGCAATACTGCATTGATCTATCACTCGAGGTTCCCAATGTTATCCTCCCAGACAATCACAGCATCGCGGAGCAGCGTCTCCTAAGTCTGCTGAGGGAGTTTAAAAAGAATAAAAGAATATGATCAAGAGTACACATCTTTCCTTTCTAAAGTCATTGGAAAAGGCCAGGCTGAGCTGGTGCCAGTCCAGGAGCAGTTGAGCAGACAGCAAGGTGTGGTATATTCCCCATCATGGGGTATATCATCCTAAAAAGAAAACCCTTAGAGTTGTTTTTGATTGTGGTGCTGTCTTTAAAAGATCTTCATTGAATGCACAGCTGCTTCAGGGGCTCTCTTTTACAAGCACCTCACATGGTGTACTTACCAGGTTCAGACAGGAACGTGTAGCGCTGATGGCAGGCATCCAAGCCATATTCCATCAGGTGAGGGTTTCTGCAGAGCACGCAGACCTTTTACGCTTCTCGCTGAGGAACAGCGCACTAAGACTACCAGAGGGCTTAATCTGGATCAAAGTACCAATGCTGTGGAGTCTGCTCTCGGGCTTCCCTGGCACATAGACACAGACATTCTGACCTTTAGGTTAGCCACATATATATATATATATATTTATATATACACATTTTGTTGTTGGACTTTAATCAGCTATATGCTGTCTCTAACTCCAAATATTCGAAATCACATCAGAAAAAAAGCTTAATGGGAAATGAAAACAGATTGTAGGCTTTATTCCTAATTTGGAACTCAGTTTATTTATGAGCCTCTGAAAGTACTGCAATAGGGAGGTGGTTATGATTTTAGTATTACAGATCCGACACCAGATCCTCAACTATGCAAGACGTGAACAGCTCATGATGGATGAGAGCAGATAAAGTGGCTTCACTGACCGTTGTGAGCTGCATGTGTTCATCTCAGATTACAAATGATAAAACTTTGGATTTCATTTGTCTTACTGAATACTAATGATTCCAGAGGCGTTCAGGTGTCTGCAAGGAAAACAACCCTGATAACACAAAAGGTTTACTGTTGTTTAAGCATCTGGACTGACTCATCATTTACTCATCATGACACAGTGTTCTTTTGAGTGTTTATTATGTTTTATTGACATATTACATCGAACCGTTAAGACAAAATTATCAGCCGCATTAACGCTTAACAGAGCATTTTAGAAGTGTTAGACTTGTTTGGAGTCCAGCATGGACCATTAGATGTTCTGTCTTCCCAAGTTGAAGTTATCTCTGGAAAAGTACCATCTCATTTGTTAATTCAATTAGCAGTTATATTTTCTAACAACATGTATTTAGCATAAAAGATAATTTCTAGGACACAAGATGTCCAGTGAGACCAGAAAGACCCATTTTACACCCCCTCTCAAACCTGTATGTAGCTGGAAATCTACTCTTTAACCAATCAGATGTCAAGTTCTCCTCATTTTAAATTCTACAGGGATCAGAAAGTCTGTGGAGACCAGCTTGAGAGAGGTCCCAACACCGACAATGCTGCCAACAAGAATATGACTTTGCCAAGCATTTTTGGTTGCAAGGCACAAAAACATAACCAGGCAGCAGCCTGCATGAACAATTTAGTCTTGCTGAATTTGGCACTGACAGAGTTTTCTGACATTAGGGAGGCAGGATCTGAAAATATTCTTCAGACTAGATGGTTTTGCAATGCAAATATCAAGATAATAAAGTGTGATTTACCAGTTTTCACAATCAGTGTTGGTTAATTCTCCAGAATTAGTCAACTCCATCTAAATTATAGTCTATAGTACATAAATGCGTATGCATGTATTAACTATTCTGCTTTACTCTGGATTATCAGGGTTCTATTTAGTGGGGGGAAAAATGTGATAATGTCTTACAAAATAATCATTTTGACTTTGGTTTCAAAAAATGATAAATAAATAACTTTTCTGTAAAACTGCCCTGAGGATGGGCTTTCAATATCAAATCATTTTAGATTGTAATCTTTCTCTCTTTTTCTGTTCTGTTGTCCCTGCTGATTTTTCATAACTTTTGTAATGAAAAGGAAATTAAAAAAAGAGATGTGTGGAGCAGATTTTAGTGCATGTGATAAACAACTTTTTTTTCCTGTAGAGTGCTGCTTTGGTGTTACAACACCATCTGATTGGTGTCGTGAGGCCCATAAAGCAGATGCGCTGTGAACCATTTCTTTTCAGATGGATGCTTTGACCCTGCAGATCAGTTGACCGTTATGGAAAATGTGCAAAGTATCTGCTTCTCTGATGCACAACTACCCCAGCCCTCAAACTTTACCAAAGAGGTCTTTCTCTACAGTGAAGCCCCCACCCACCGCCGCCGCCGTGGCCGCCGCCACCCCAGTGTCGATCAGCCCGTCTGTTGGTTTGTGCAGATGGAGCAGAGTGTGAGTGAAACTATCTGCTCAATAGTTTACAAGATCTGATTTACAGGCAACATGTATTGAGGCAAGAAGTAGAAAAGAGGTGAAGCGGATACTAGATTTATGCTAAAATGTTATTTATTGAGGTCAGCTTGATGGTTAGCAGAGTAGTTAATGAAAACTAAGACTAAAACAGAAACAAACAGTGAAAACCTTCTCCTGTTAACTGAAATGAAAATTTAAAAATGAATTGAAAAAACAACAACTAAATAAAAACTAGAATTGAGGGTAAAATAAATGTTTTCCTTTTTGTTTTGTGGCTGTTTTTTTTTTTTTTTTATGTCTGACATTTATTATTGTTGCTCTGCATTCTGACTACCAGTACCACTTCATTTACTCTGTTTACTGTAATAGAGAATAACTCACTTTTGTTCCATATGGTATTGTGGTTTGGATTCTTTTCACGTAGATTTTTTTCCACGTCTTTAAGTCAATACCTTAAAAACTAAAACTAAATTTTGAAATAATCAATTTTGAAAACTGAAACTAAAATACTGATGCAATTGTTAAACTGACTGAAACTAAACCAAAGTTATCAAACAAACTAAAAAAACGAAATATAAATAAGAATCTTCAAAACCATCATAACTGGTGGTTTGGACCGCTGCCTTTCAGCAGGAGGTTTTCTGGTTCGAATCCTGGCAGGAGCCCTTCTGAGTGTTTATGTAGTGAAGTAAAATGTTGTGGTCAGTTGTAAGAAACGCAGCACTGAGCTCAGACAGAACAAGCACAGATACAAGTCCACTACGAGAGGCCACGAGGAGATCTGGTTACTCTTCTGTACTGGTTATTATTAAGGTTATTCTATCCACTTATTCAGCCTTGAGTCATCTGAAGAAGCAACAATATTTTAATTATTAGATTATGTTTATCAGAGTTTACCACCCATAGGTAGTGGGAGGGACGCAGCGCCTCAGGGAATGGACTCCTACAGCGTTAGAAAGGTCATAGACACTGCCCACATCTTTCCTGCCAGCTTCAGCCGAACATATACCAGGGTTGTAAATGGCAAAATATGTTCCCCTTAAAACAGAAATCTAAAAAGAAAAAAGCAAGAACGAGACAATGACACTGTTAGATTCAAATATCTTGTGGGTGCATTCCCAATAAGGCTGTCAGATTCTTTTTACCACGTTAGACGTTTATGTGATTTAAAAAAAGAAAAGAAAAAGCGCTGGCTGTACTTGGAAAAACATTACATTTAACAGCAGCTATTCAGAACTCATCTGTTTTACAGCAAGCTGCTCTTGACATAAAAGCATCATGCATACGTGCGGGAGAGGCTTCTCGACTTTTTCCATTAGTTAAATAGTTTTGCAAACACTTGATGAATCACATGTAAAAGATGAGGTGTGGGTGAATGCAGTGCAAAAACAAAAAGAGGATCTTTTTAATGAGGTTCTCGCGCTTGTTTTAGCTTTTTAGCAGTTTAATGGGTTTCAAGGCCACAGAGATCCATGGCCTCTATTTCTGTCTTTTCATCAAATTAGGAAACATACACAAAACAAAATGTTCAATCTTCCACTTAGTGGCGGTACGTTCTAAAGTGCTGTAGTTAAAGTGGCGATAACATACTAAAACACAGCGATTAAAATGAAGCAGTGTCTAGAAGTGATTAAATTGCAGAAAGTCGTCTGATGAATCTGCAGCTCCATTAAGTTTTTAAAAGATTCATGACTTTCTGCTTATTGTTAAAGCTGCACAGTCTGTAAAAGGGATTTTTGTTTGTTGTTTTTCAGCAATGTGGAGCCAGCAACAAAGGAGAGGATAGGATTTTGAGACAACGGAAGAAAACATGTCTGATCAGACAAAACTTCAACTAGACTCTGGTTCCAGCTTCGTCACTTCCACTCTCACTGATTTCTGTGGAGAAGGAGGCATTGTTTTCATCTAATCAGAGTTTCTGTGGGAATTCTCTGTTATTTTAGGTTTGAACAGTTACAAAAACCCTGCAAATATTCTTGTTTTTCCAGAGTTGCAGACGTACAGGGGAATGTGTACCTCATTTATTCTTCATAGCTCTGTGATTTTCAACATCGCTCTCGAAGAAAACTGCCAATCAAACAGTTTCTGCATTTTGTCTTAGTTCTTGTTCACTCAATAATCACAAGATGTATATAACACTCTGCTGTTAGGTAAATTGCACCTAGCCGGGTTTAAGCCCTGGTAAGAACCAGATAATTATTTTGATTAAGTCCTGATATGTAAACCTTTAGAATTAAAAGAGGGTTTACTTTCTTTTTCATGTAAGCGTATGCTGGAGGTGCATCAGGCTGAGATGTCAGGCAGGTGTTCCTACCTGTGCTATACTTACCAAAACTGTCACATGGTTTATTGGACATATTTAAGGTGGCTCTGGGTCCCTTGTTGGTGGACTCACCCATGTTTAGATACTTGATTAACTCCAGTCTTATATTATGTTATTTATAGTATACAAATCTCTATTTTATTACTATTCTATATGTTTCAACAGTTCAACAAACCACAACTAGAACAACAGGATCTTTACATCATCACATTCTCTGAGATGAGAATTGCAGTATTTTAAAGGTGATGTCAGGATCTGAGTCTGTCTTAGTGTCAGTCTGCAGACAGTGAGAGAAATCTCCATTTAGGGGCTCAGTTTTGAAATAATGTTGACAAAGGACCATCATTAATTTGGGTTTAGAGGGTTAGGTTTTTCACCCAGCAGCCGTCACTGCTTACAACAAATAGGAAAAGGAAATGTCATTAATTGTTTTTTGTTTGTTTGTTTCAATCAAATGCTGTCACCAGATAAAAATGATGCAAATATAATGACTATATTGCTCATATACAAAGGTAATGATCCACAAAGACAGTAAGCATTGACTGAAGTTAATGTTCTACTTTTGAGCGGACCAGCGCACCTCAGCTTGAAGGTTGCTGAGGTAAGCTACATCTCTGACCTTACTTTTGCGGGCTTGAGGAGAGGACGCTGGATTTGAATATCAAATAGTTTTTTCTCTTCTTAGTCTTTTCTCCGTGTCTCTGAATTAAACCCCCAGTGATGAAACATACATTCACCACATAAATTATCCAGGCAGGGAGGAAGAGCAGGAGAAAAAGGAATTCTATAAAAAGCAAACTTATATAAAATATAATTAAATTGTCTGCCCTTTTGTCCAGAGGCAGAAAAATATGCATTTACATCCCATTTTGTTTGTCCTCCTTTTCCATTTTCTCATTAAATGGATATCTTCCTCAATTCAGAGGATAACAACGAGAAGAGAGCTTTTTTTCAGGTCGAACCGGCATCGGTGTGTTGTATCTCAAACACGTCTTTTAGCTGTTTAGGAATAGTAAAACTCATGTTAAAGTTTCACGATTGTGTTTCCCCTAACCATTCATAATACATCTCCCTAAGTTCTTAGCTGAAATCTTGTTTCAGATTTGTTCATTTTTGTTTAGTTCAATTTGATTTATTTATTGTGGCATAACTCCTCCTGGGGCACTTTTATCAGTAAAGTCAAAACCGTACAATGTTATAAAGAGAAAACCAGTAAATCCCTCAAAACGCGTCCCAGGCAGCTATATGAAAGGAAAATAGGCCAACTACTACCTATACTGCATGATTAAGAACTAATTTAGTCTGATAATGTGTAAATCTGTTCCCTTTGAACAGTGATATTTAAGACATCAGGTATGTATTTTTACATACAATTAATTATAAGCTCACAAGTTAAACATTTTAGAGACATAAAATGTTTTGTAAATGCAGCTATTACAGTACATACTTGCTATTATTTGCATTGGTGCCTCAGATTTAACAAACCCTCCACAACTAATATGTCTCTCTTCCATAACCGGAGAATAACTGTTTTTGTCTTCAGGTCCTGTGAAAATCTGATTGATTGATCCTTTTCCTTTTAATAAAACAAGACTGCCACTCAAACCATATTTTCATCCCACAGACTGAAGATTTTTAAATTCAGACCTATGCAGTTCACCTCATTCTGATTTGATTAATATGGGTAGTTTTCATACTCAGGCCGCCTCCCCTCCGGGAGGACGTGTATGTTCATGGTTCCACGTTGCCGGCTCCTCCCTGTACTGATCAGACACACCTGGCTCTTTTACTCACCACTCCTGGATAAAAGCCTTGGTTTCCACGCCGCTCATTGCCAGGTTGTTCAGCGTTGTCGACAGGTACAGAATCGCTGGTCTTCCTGAAGATACATTTGAACTACCTGATCACTTACTAACAGCCTGTCTTTGTGTTGCCACAGCCACCCATCTTCAAGATCCGCATCCTCCACATCTCCAAGCCTCTCAATAAACTCATGCTTCTGCTACGCTGGTCTGATTCTCGCGCTTGTGTCAAATATAACTATATAACTAAAATGCAACAGATTGAAAAAAAATGGAAACAAAGAGGCCTTGTTTAACAAAAAAGAAAATTATTTTATTGAACATGATTTCAAATGTGTTCTAGATAAATATGATTTGTGTGTAACATAGAACAACTCTTAATTTGCATAATTATTACCAGTTTATTGGTCAACATTCAATTGCAGCCTCTTCATACACACTGAACAACGCCGCCCGGGCCCAGAAGGTCTTGTAGCTGCTTTGGTTTGCAGGATTATATGTACCAGCCTGTCAATTGCAGTTGAAAACACATTTTTAAGGGCTCCTGAGCTGACATGTATTTACAAACATAAATAGTTTATCATGACTGGTTTATCACAATTGTGTCCCAGAATTAATAGTGAACAACAGTTACTCTCACAATAAAGATTTCAAATGCTTTTTTTTAATGATAAAAACTGGACTTTTGGTGTCTAGCTCCTATGTAACTAATCCCCACTAATTATGCATATTCAGAGAAATTGGTTATGATAACCTTCCTTCCTGTTACACTCCAATCCTGAGAATCAGAGCCCAACAGGTGGAAGCTGCGGAGGAGGTTCAATTTTAAGGGAGCATCCTAGAGTTAAATGAAATAAACAGATAAAACAAACAAAATACCTTCTGGTGTGTGGGTAGGGTCCCCACAGGCAAACCGAGGTAATTTAACTCAGCAGAATCTGTTCAAAAAGAGTATAAAAAGGACTGTTTGTACAGTCTTCGTCCATTCTAGTAAACTACCGACGCCTGCAGGATGCAAAAGGAGGAGAGTTTATGCTTTCTGTTTCCACATAAAAGGATCAATATTTAGATATTATACAACAAAAAAGGCAAGTGTTGGAAGCAGAGGAAAACATCACTCTCAGTTGAGTTTCAGAGAGGCAGAAAAATACATATTAAGGGTCTGGGGTCAATAAATAAATGTTTAATTAAACTTGGCTACGTAATTAGAGGTACGTGTTCAATCACGTCAGAGCTGCAGCAGCTGACAAAAGCTTCATTTTTGTTACACTAGTACATTGTGGACATGTGCACAAATTATACCTGTTACATGTTTTCATTCGAGCTGGAATTAAAAGAAAATTAAAGCTCTGTCTTGTGTGTTAGTGTATTCAGACACAACAGCTGCCGGTGCTAAGAGCTTATCATTTACGCCTCTAAATGAGAAGTAAAGCTGTTTTCCATGTTCCCCCTATCTGACGGGAACCAGCTGCTACTCCGATAAGATAAGTGCTCTCTTTTTAGGCTGTCAACTTCATAGCACCGCTTCTTAGTTTCGTTTAATTTCTGCCTTCTCGTTAATTTCTCTTTGGAGCGGCTCTTTGCTCTTCTTGGAGCTCAGAGGGGTTCAAAATGTCAAGATGAAGTTTCAGAGAGAAAGAAAGATCAAGAGGACAGCAGTAAGTCTGCATCTGTTAATTGGATCTTTGCATGTGCTTTCATTTGATTTTTTAATGCATGTAAAACAATCTCACATCTTCACAGACTCCTAGTAATTGAAATTTAAGTAGTTTGAACTCATTTAGACTTGATGCAACATAAGTTTGGCAGTTCTTCTGCTTGGAGAGAGCGTGAGGTCTGGATGGGTTCAATTCATTTACATAAAGTTTTTTTTTTATTGTGGATATCAAATAGCTTCAAAAATATATCTAACAAGTCATTTAAGTCCAGGTAAAGCAGTAATAAATATTCTGAGTTTGTCTTGTTACAGAAAATGCATTATAACCACTTTGCCAAATATGAATGATTAAAACAATCAAACAAGTTTGTAGTATTCAGTTTCTGATTGGTTCATTCCAGCTTAAATAAGTGGGAAAGTGGGAAAACAGTTCATATTTGTGGAAATAAATGATCTTTTTCTGTACTTTTGTTATATTTTAAAACTTGTGCTTTCATTGTGGGGTCGTCTGCTGACAGTTATTCAATTCAGTGATTTTAAAACTGTGCCAGCTGTTCGTGCATTTATCCTCATCTCTGCTTAGCGATTGCAAAGGTGGAAAACATTTATGTGGTGTTGGCAGTGATCCTCAACTCGTTTTCGGCCTGACTTTCAAAGTCCACCTACATCTGTAACTTCAGTTGTCTGAATAGTGCAGCTCCCTAACCCCATTGGTTACAGCAGCGGTCCAACGTGGCCGTCAGTCCAGCAAACATACGTTTCACTTAAACTGAGTCTGACTACGCAGACTCATGCTCCAACGCTCCAACATCTGTGGTGCTGAGTTTCCACTTTACTCTTCAAAAACTACTCTAGCTCTTCCTCTTCTCGTCATTCATCTGAAACTTCAATAGTCTGCAGGCTCCATCAAAAAACAAAAACTAAAGATGCATTTAAATGTCAAAAAGAAACGTTGCTGAATTTGCTTTGTTGGCGTGTCTGAGAAAAAAATGTGTTACAGTACGTCTGCTCATAAAATTATAAGGGCGGGAACGGCTTTGCGTGCCTTAAACGCTAATCTGCTGTGCCACAGAGCCTCTCGTAACATGGTTTAAACATCCATTATGTTCCCATGCAGAGCTCCAAAGTTGGTTTTTACCTGTAATATCAAAGTAATATTTGCTAGTGAGCGTTTTGCTGTGCTAAAGCTACAAAATCTGATTCATTTTGTAAAGTTTTAGGATGTATGTTTACAGCTGGGTCTGTGAATTAATTATGCTCCGTTTGAGCCAAACTGAGGTCTTCCTTTGATGCAGAGATTATTGTGTGTGTGTGCGTGCATGTGTGTGTCTTTTAATCAGACCGCACCACGAGGGGAGTGTTTCATCTTCCTCTCGACCCAAACAGTCAGTCACATTGAGGTAAGTGTCAAAGGGACACGCTCTGCCTTTTACGGTCCTGTTGTCGTGAACTGATTAGCAATGCAAAAGTAAAATTATTTTTCTGTGCCCTTAGAGGAAGCAGACCAGCATGTTTTGCATGTTTCATAACATTCAAAGTGATGTCAAGTTTAGTGGTTCAGCTCAGTCTTGATGTGCAGCTTTTCTGATTGAAGCAGGACAGAAGCCTAATTTAATTTAAAAGAAAGTTTTGCAGCAGGAAAACTCAGGCCTTTGCTTCAGCATTAACACAGCATCAGCAGAGAGCAGTTGCAGGGGCTGGAGATGCTTTTTTGGGACTTATTCTGGATTACGCCTGCTTGCCTGCCCGTTGCAGGATTTGTTCGCCTGACTGCCTCTATGCGTCTGACCCATCCCTTTTAAATCAATAGTTTTATGAGTTGTACCATCTTTTCATTTAGGCCTGTCTTTCAGAGAATTATCACTTTGTGTGTGAGGTAAAAGTTTTATCTAACCCAAAACATGTCAGTATCTTACTTACAATCACAAGGTTGCAATCAGGCTGCGAACACAGTCTGTTTGAAAGTGCAGCTCTTCACCATCATCACTCTCAAGGGTCTTTTATGTTCAACTCAAAGCCACAGAGACACAGGAGTGGTTAATAAAAAAGATTTATTTAATCATTTTTAACATGCTTTAAAGGATATACGTATTTGTATTTATGAGGGTTAAATTAGTGACAGAGTGTGTTCATTGTGTTTTATTAAAGAGCATAACGGCTGCTCAAGAGTTAGTTTAATTCAAGAATTTTTGTATTCATCTCTAGAAGGAATATGTTGTTACAGTGCAAATTATAGAGTAAAATCATATAAAATATTGTTTACAATCAACTAAAAAGCCTTTTGGACGGACGATACTGAATGTTGCTTGGATTTGTCAGACAGCGTTATGAAGTTACAGGATTTATTGGCATGGTCTTCCGTTTCCATTCCTTTCTTTTTTCTCTTTTTTTTTTTGCTCTTTTAATTATTTGTAATTGCATTGGGTTTTTTTTAATGATTATTACTTTGATCATTTGTTCTGTCTTTTTTTAATGTTAAAAACAAACACCACCTGTTAAAAAATCCCTCTCCATAATCTGAGATATAATCTGAGTAATCATATCATGATAACTATCATGAGTCATTGCCAGACTTGGTGAAGCCTTTTCAGGAGAACTTGAGCTTCTTGTGTAAAAATCAATATAAGACTGATTAGGTTTAACCAGCTCTGTCATCTCGTCTTGGTTATAATTGACAAAATGTTCTTCAAGAAGCACAAAGATCTCAAAATGTTAAGATAGGTGCAGGTGCAGATGATACCTGGATTGAATTGTTATTTGATTGGTCCAGAGTTATTATAGTTAACAAAAACTAAGAAAAGTGAAAAGAAAATCCTTAATTTTCTTTAACATTCAAAGAAAAGTATGAAAGAGTTTTGCTCTGTAAATGTTTATAAGACGATTTCCTCTTAGATTTTTTATTTGTTAATATTTGTAAATTAATACTCAAAAACTAAGACTAAAACAAAACCAAAGATAAACTTAAACTCAAAGTAAAACAGAAACTACTGGCGTGCTTGTTTAACTAACAAAAACTAAAGTGAAATAATCAAACAAATAAAAATATAAACTATCAAAACATTCAAAGCCATATAACTCTGAATAGACCTTCATAAAAACCAGTTTGATAATTTATGTGAACGTGGGCTTGTTCATATTGGAGATGGAACTGCGTCTCTGCCGGCAAACCAGCTTTTTAAGCACAAACAACCAAGTCACAAGGTCCATCGGACTTGAAACATTCCTTGATTTTTTGAAATCGTTGACATGTCTGCATTCACTGAAATGGTGCGCAGATTGAAGAAAATCCTTCAGCACAGTCATAAGTGAGGTGCATTCAGTTGTCCCTGCAGCACTGATTAAAGCAGGAGATGAATAGTTATTCTGAGACCATGAAGCCCGAGGAGTACAAAAGTTTTCTTCTGTCTGCTCGTTTTCCAAGTAAAAGCCCAAGTGACGTTTCCTGCCACTGAACATTTGAATGTAAGCTCGTCACACCTCAGGAACCCGATGATCCACGCCACTGAGCCGTCACATTGCTGTTGTGTAAGGATGCATTCATGACTGTGATAAAGGTACAAAGACCGCTTTATCATCCAACCTTGAGCGTTGAATTACCACATTTCCAACATATCTGTAAAAAGAATGAGAATCTTTGCTGATTAATAATAACTTCACGGGTTGTCTTCATCATCAGCTTAGGTGGCCACATGAAACTGGTATGATCCTTTTGCTAATGATGGTTTTAATAAAGCCCCCCCCCCCCCCCCCCCCCCCCCCCCCCCCCCCCCCCATGCACATTATGCATGTTATATAAAATGCTGCTTCAGTGAGAAGGCCCTTGCCAGCATTAAAACTTTACTAGTATATTTTATTTGACCTTTCAGCACCGTGAGAGTGCATGACAAGACACATAAAACTTCCATTCTTCCTGCACAATTCCTACATCCTGTAAATGCGTCCAAGTTTCTTACTCAAATCTCAAACCTTACGAGGCGAGATTCCCATTATGGATACCACGTTACTATGGCAACTGAATAAAACACCAGCACCTTAAATGAAGGGCTTGTTGAGAGGAGTGTTTCAGACTGAACTTTTAAATAAAGAAGTGTGTCGGGTTTTGTTGTGAGGGATTGGGAAAGGGGAGGCAGGCTGCTGCTGAACCCTGAGAGCAAATCAAAACACTCGTTTGTGCAAGCGGGGAGCTCTTAAACAGCGCAAATTGGAATAGATGGCATCTCAATAATCACCAATATCAAGGACAATTTTGTCTATTTTCTGCGTTAATGTATGCACCTGTGATTCAGGCAGCAGGTTCCAGTTTAATGCTTGTTCCTTGTGACTGTCTGTCAGCATCACAGCTGCCAAAGCCCACTTTGGAGGAAATGAAGTCTGCTTTCACTAATGTGACGCTGTTACCCACATACCGATCCAACGTACACCTGTAACTCTCGTGTGAAACACTTCTATCAGAGAAGCGATTTCACGTGGATGTTCATGTCATGTAAGATTTTTGTCACAAACATAATACAGACTCTGTTTTTCCTTTTTTTTTCCTTGTTTTAACTCGTATTTGCATTCAAGATACTTTGCACCGCTATGTTGCTCCATTTTGTGGCTTCACTGTTCACACTGCTATTCTTTGTAAAATTCATTGGGCTGTGATAAAATGGACATTAAACATAATATTTTAAAAGCAAGGTTGTTTTTTTTAAGAAACAACCATAATTAAAAGGCTGGTTAAACCAATAGTTAAAAAAGGAGCAAGTTAAATTAAGCATCAGGAAAAAATTGTAATCTCTCCAGGAAGCTATTACAGATATGACTTATATTCACGCCCTCTGAGGTGCAATCAGTGAAGATAATTAGGACAATTATACTCAGACACCACCTAAACACTCTTGTACTGCTAGTGCAAGAACATAGTTTAAACAACTATATGTTTGAAATATGTTTTGATATTTTGTTTGTCATCCATGTCATTATTTTTATTTATATATGTTTTGTTTATAGTCTGTGCGTGCATCTTTTGTTGATCACCGTGTACACATGTAATCATGTGAGTCATTTCTCAGGATGTTCTCACTGACACTGTCCAGTTCTGGTGATATTTTAACATGCATGTATTCACAAAAAATTTTTCCTCCTAAATATAGAGCCGTGGGAAGATTATGGACAAAGGAATACAATGGCAGAAACCATTAACACAGGATCAAAGGGCTGAAGACAGAACAGGCGGGAGCCGGCAGATTAATTCATCTTACAACAAACCCTGGCGATGGCTGACAGCAGGAGGGAACGGTCCTAATTTGACAAAAGTCAGCTCTGAGCAGTCCATCTGTGAATTCGTTGGCAGGTGTATTTTTGCAAGCAGACCTACTCTTGTCTGCACTGAAATAGTTTGTTTCGAACCAGAGATTCAGATTTTTCAAGTGGGAGAGAAGACAATCCACTTTTTCCTAGTTCTGATTTTTAATGAGAAAGCCCTAAAATCCATCAATATTACACCACCTCCAGCAGCCCAGACTACTCAGACTCCAGTTTCCATCGCATCTCATCAGACAGAGAAATTCACAAGGTTTGTTTAAATGTGCCCTCAGGGCCTCAGGGTCAGTATTTTGACAGTAGCCCATCCACCTCAAGGTTGCTGGTTTTATGAACTTCCTTTCTGAATAACAAGGGAGCAGTAATCCCTTTCTCCTTTTTTCTCGTATCATTGGTAAATGGTAATTAGAGCCTTTTTGGAAAGTCTGGCACCAATTAAATTGTTCTTTAAAGATTAAATTGCCTGCCATTATGAACACACACACATACTTTTGATTCAGTACTTGTAAGATACTTCAGGAAGCTTGTGCACTGAAGTGAGGTCTGTCTGTTTGCTTTAAACAACACAGCCTGCGGCTGTTTGTGAAAATGTCTCCATTTAAAAAAAAAAAAAAAATTGGACCAGATTCAAAGCCCAGAGGAAACCAGTGAACAATTGAAATGCAGAGTACAGAAATAACAGTGGTTCTTTTCCATCCATCCATAACAACAGAAACTGTAATTTCTGATGACAAACGTGACGCCCCACTAGGTGGGGCCTCATGTTTAGAAATGAAAGAAGTGCTGTTTGTTCAAGTGCTTTTATTCTGGCACATGAAACTTTTGATCCTTTTCACACATCCGATTAAGCTCAACGGTAGAATATCAATTATACTTTATAGTATGATGAAACTAAATGTAGTGTTTGAAATGCAGATGGTAGAAATCTGTTAAAATGAGCTCCACTTATTTACGTTGAGGTTCTGCCGTCATTAGTGATTTTGGTTACACACCTGTAGGAGTGAATAAAATCAGGTTATGTTCATACCGCTACACAATAAAACAGTCATGCAAGGATGCCAAAATGCAGTGTGGCTATTGTAAAACTGTCAATTCCATATACATTTTCCAAAGTTATTTAGCTATTTCTGTACAAAAATGATCTTCTGCATGATTACATAGCAACATTGGGTTGTGGATTTGGTTTCCTCACCTTATAAAATCATCATAATGCTCATCAGGGTGCTCATCGGGGTGCTCATCATAGTGCTCATCGGGTGCTCATCGGGGTGCTCATCATAGTGCTCATCGGGTGCTCATCGGGGTGCTCATCATAGTGCTCATCGGGTGCTCATCATAGTGCTCATCATAGTGCTCATCGTGGTGCTCATCGGGGTGCTCATCATAATGCTCATCGGGGTGCTCATCGGGGTGCTCATCGGGGTGCTCATGGTGGTGCTCATCGGGGTGCTCATCATAATGCTCATCGGGGTGCTCATCATAGTGCTCATCGTGGTGCTCATCGGGGTGCTCATCATAGTGCTCATCGGGGTGCTCATCGGGGTGCTCATCGGGGTGCTCATCGGGGTGCTCATCGGGGTGCTCATCATAATGCTCATCGGGGTGCTCATCGGGGTGCTCATCGGGGTGCTCATGGTGGTGCTCATCGGGGTGCTCATCATAATGCTCATCGAGGTGCTCATCGGGGTGCTCATCATAGTGCTCATCGGGGTGCTCATCGGGGTGCTCATCATAATGCTCATCGGGGTGCTCATCGGGGTGCTCATCGGGGTGCTCATCGGGGTGCTCATGGTGGTGCTCATCGGGGTGCTCATCATAATGCTCATCGGGGTGCTCATCGGGGTGCTCATCGTGGTGCTCATCATAATGCTCATCGTGGTGCTCATCATAATGCTCATCGGGGTGCTCATCGGGGTGCTCATCGGGGTGCTCATCGGGGTGCTCATCGGGGTGCTCATCAGGGTGCTCATCATAGTGCTCATCGTGGTGCTCATCGGGGTGCTCATCATAATGCTCATCGGGGTGCTCATCGGGGTGCTCATCGGGGTGCTCATCATAGTGCTCATCGGGGTGCTCATCGGGGTGCTCATCATAGTGCTCATCGGGGTGCTCATCATAATGCTCATCAGGGTGCTCATCGGGGTGCTCATCGGGGTGCTCATGGTGGTGCTCATCGGGGTGCTCATCATAATGCTCATCGGGGTGCTCATTGGGGTGCTCATCATAGTGCTCATCGGGGTGCTCATCGGGGTGCTCATCGGGGTGCTCATGGTGGTGCTCATCGGGGTGCTCATCATAATGCTCATCGGGGTGCTCATCGGGGTGCTCATCGTGGTGCTCATCATAATGCTCATCGGGGTGCTCATCGGGGTGCTCATCGTGGTGCTCATCATAATGCTCATCGGGGTGCTCATCGGGGTGCTCATCGGGGTGCTCATCGGGGTGCTCATCAGGGTGCTCATCATAGTGCTCATCGTAGTGCTCATCGGGGTGCTCATCATAATGCTCATCGGGGTGCTCATCGGGGTGCTCATCGGGGTGCTCATCGGGGTGCTCATCGGGGTGCTCATCGGGGTGCTCATTGTGGTGCTCATCATAATGCTCATCGGGGTGCTCAACGGGGTGGTCATTGTGGTGCTCATCGGGGTGGTCATTGTGGTGCTCATCATAGTGCTCATCGTGGTGCTCATCGGGGTGCTCATCGGGGTGCTCATCGGGGTGCTCATCGGGGTGCTCATTGTGGTGCTCATCATAATGCTCATCGGGGTGCTCATCGTGGTGCTCATCGGGGTGCTCATCGGGGTGCTCATCATAGTGCTCATCGTGGTGCTCATCATAATGCTCATCATAATGCTCATCGGGGTGCTCATCGGGGTGCTCATCGGGGTGCTCATCGGGGTGCTCATTGGGGTGCTCATCGTGGTGCTCATCGTGGTGCTCATCATAATGCTCACCGGGGTGCTCATCTGGGTGGTCATTGTGGTGCTCATCGTGGTGCTCATCGGGGTGCTCATCGGGGTGCTCATGGTGGTGCTCATCGAGGTGCTCATCGGGGTGCTCATCGGGGTGCTCATCGGGGTGCTCATCGGGGTGCTCATGGTGGTGCTCATCGAGGTGCTCATCATGCTCAAGAATATGCCAACATGAAATGGGCATCCTGGGTAAGTCATGTAGTCATGTAGTAACTCTCCAGACTCGTCTCTGTTGATGTAAGGATGCTTCTCTCATCCAAATGACCATGTGTATAACTGAGATGCACTTTGGCGGCAGTTGTTTGTGTTTCCACCAGCTCACTGGGTTGAAAACAGAATCACAAACGTGGGAAAGAAACATGAAAGATTTCTTTTTGGAGTGCCACTTCAGGGAGTGCTCTCGAGAAGGACGAAGTGTGTCTCCATGTTTCTGAAATGAGAATGTGATGAACACAAAAACAGGACAAGAGTCCTGTTTTTGTGTTCATAGATTCAATCAGAGGCTGACAAAGACACATTTCATTCCCCAGAGAGTGTAAAAAGAGATGACCAGACTTTTTTGTTCTTTGATAATTAAATAATTGTGAGGATTAAAGACATAATTGTGCAAACAAGGTTTGATGTAACAAAACTGATCACATAAACAGTCAGTTGTCTCATGAAGATAATAAACACAGTCGATAGTTGTTGACAAGCAGGTTAAACGGAGCTGAGCCCCGGCTCATAAACCGGTGCTGCATCACGAGACACATCTTCAATTATTGGTTCTGAATTAAAAAATGCTTTCTAACAATAACAACAATAACTCCGTTATGGTTCATCTCCTGCAGTAGAATATAGGATATTCAGAACTTTATCTGCCCATCATAGCTCTGATTGGATCTCTGATTAATATTCTAGAGTGGTGCATTGATTTACCTTTTTTTCTTCTTCTTGTTTCGAGGAGACTAATGAGAGACGTCATCTCTCATCAGTCTCCTCGAAAGACGGCGCCTCTCATCAGTCTCACCCAGTTTACAGATCGGTTGTAATAAGATATCAGCAAAGTAAGTGATGTTTGAAAAGAGGTATCAGATGTGTAGTGAATGTATTTCTTTGGTGAGTTCAACATTCCAAGTTTGAAATGGAGCAGGAGCAGAGGAGATCTCAACTAGCAGGTTAACAAGTTCATGACGTTAGTTCCTGATTCACAGGAATCCGATAATAAATACAGCACAGGTTGTGATTGGTGAAGCATTTATTCTAGTTGTGAAAAGGTAAAATAAGAAAATTTCACTGTGTTTTTGACAGTTAGACCACCGTAGACCAATATTTTCCAAAACCAAAATTTTTTATCAAAAACAATCAATCAAATTTTCACATTTCCATAACCGTCATGGTTCTGTCAGTATTCATGTCTACATTGAGGTTGTAGACCTGTTGTTGTTGAAGTCATTTTGTTAAACTTTATAACAAAAAAATAAGGTATTATCAGGCAAAGGCTGTCTATGAAATGTTAGTTGTTTTAAAAAAGCATCTTAAAATAGCAGTCTTTCATAACTGAAGATGGTTAGAGGTTCACCGGTCTGCTGGTGTCCAAGCAGAAGTCATCAAAAACCGGTGCATCACGGACAATACCAGCGAAGTGTTTATTCTGGGTTTCTCTGCTTCACCAGCCGTCTCCTGGCTTCCACTCAATGAGATTGTGGACAATTTCAGTGGAAAAGTTAGAAACATTACTGATGTAATTGCTCCCACCGAGGTGAAAGAGAATACTGCCAAAAATATATCTCCATGGAAAAATGTCACGCTGGTAGGAGCTGAAAAAGAAGCGCGTGGAAAAGCCAAATGGTGGTATGGTCCTCAGATCTTTACGCTTCCTTTGATTTCAACATACTGCTGTTAGTTAATGAAGCGCTGAATGGTTAAGGCCCAAAATACATTTCAGAGCTTCTGGGTCGTTTGGAACCTGCCAGAGTTGGTTCGTCGGGGTCAAGTCTACTCTCTGTTCCCAGATTCAGAACTAAACGTGGCAGGATTCCACTTTTTTATGCTCCTTGCATGTGGAACGAAATCCCAGAAAACTGCGGGTCTGGTGAAACTCTACTGTTTCAAAGCAAGTCCCCAAACTGCACTAGAACGTGTGCATTTATCTGTCCTATTCTACTTTAGTTTTTACGCTATTAGTTAATTATGTATCATTATATACATTATACACATGTTTTGCTTGACTGCAAAAAATGTGACAAATTATGCAACAATTTAAGAATAATATTCCTCAGTATAAAATTTTGAACACTTTGAATATCTCATCATCCACGTTGCATTATATAATGAATTAAAAAAACGTGGTAATAAAAGTGTACATGGGACAAAACCAAAACGTTGGATACCTGTGATTTTAGTTTCTCAGAGGACACTCCACTAAAAACAGGCTCAGGAATACTTCTGGAAATCACAAAGACCACAGTTATTGTTTGCATCCACAAATTCAGTTTAAAGCTTTATCATGTGAAAAAGAAGCCATATGTGAACATCCATGCGTCCATCATCTATACCCGCTTCTTCCTGTTCAGGGTCAGAAGGATCTGCTGGAGTCGGCCCCAACAAAACAGGGGCAAAAGGCAGGGAAAATCCTGGAGAGGTCACCAGTCCATCTCAGGGCCACGTGTAGACATCACTCACATTCTCGCCTACAAGAAGATCAGACTCATCCATTAACCTTACATACATGTTTTGGACTATAAGAAGAAGCTGAACAAAAGCGAACATGATCCAGAAAACTATCACTCATGAGGCAAAAGCTCCTTTTTAATGAATTGAAATTATTGGAAAACTGTCCTGCGGTCGGACAAATCTAAATTTGAAATTCACTTCGGGAACCATGGATCCTCTGGACGAAAGACACCCAACTTGTTATCAGCACTCAATTCAAAAACTTACATGATGTTAGTATGATGGTGCGTTAGTGTTTACACAAACTGAGCAGCTGGTGCATTTAAGGAAGACACATTGATGCTGAAAGGTAGATAAGTGTTTTAAATCAACATTTGCTGCTACTCAAACATGATCTTTTACAGAGAAAGCCTTGCATATTTCAGCAAGACATTCTGCATCCATTACAAAAGCATTTCTTTGTAGTAGAAGTTGCTGGCCTGCTGGACTTTTGAAATGATTTGGTAAATCATGAAAAGTGGGATAGAGGATCCCAGAACTGCTACATCAAACAAGAATGGGACAAGAGATTTGCTGACCATCAGTGTAAGTGTTGCTGTATGTGAGTGAACCTGAGTGTGTTCAGAGTCACAGCGTGTGTCAGAATGGCAGCGACAGCCTTTTTTTTCACCCTCTATGACACCCAGCTTGTTTCCTGTACAGCTGTCAGTCGCTCCGCACCATCAACAACATGGCCATAAGCAGAAAAGACAGCTTTCTGTGGGGGAGAGGTAAGTTCGTCAATCTTTTACTCTTAACGGTCAGGTTGTCATTAAAAACTAAAAAACAAAGTTGTTCGGAGGTTTTTATAAAACCTCTAACTGACGGTAGTTTACCACCACTGCGGCTGATGTTGACCGTCCTTCGTATTGAATTGTTTTTCTGTGAAGAAGTATTTAATACTTTTTCCTATTTTGTACTATTTTAGACCTGTGTAATGTCTTTAACCACCAATGACACTTAACTTATTGAATTTTGCTGGGGTTTTTTTGTTGTTGTTTTACTCAAATTCATTCACGAATGCATATGAATCGTACTTTAGTAGCAGCACATCTTAGTTCAAGCCGAGTCATTAAAAAAACAGGAAGTCAAGAGGCTATTTTTGGGCCACAATCATTGACCACTTCTCTAACCAGCTGATGGTGAAGCGCTCATACAAACGTCTTAGAAGTGTAGGCATAAGCCAGAATTTTAACATCCACAGTGCTGCATATGAACCACCCTGAATCGCCTAAATGTCCCATACACTGATGTTTTGTGTCACCTCACAGCTCCACCGAGACTCACGTCAGCTGAGATGAGCCAGGATGGTAAAGCCGACACTCTGGTGGACGACATTCAGGTACTGTGGTGAATTTATCCCACCAAGGTCTTTTGTTAAAAACCTTTCCATTATCCTGCTGCAGCACACACTGATGTCAGCCACATCACACAGGGGGCACTTTATTCGACAACTTTGATTGAGTTGTGATGAATATGAAGGCTATTTTATAAAAGTGGTGAAAAATTGGCCCTGAGTCCCTGAATCTGCAGCTGCCCGTGATGTAATAACAAACCTTGGTCTCTCACTAACGTCACTGTCATCTTCCCAGTCCCCTTTGCAGAAGCTGAGGCTGAAGATCAATCACCATAATGTCATGCCAGATATCCACAATCCTCAAACAACACAGAAGAAGTGAGTATGAGAGCATTTTTTTCATCTAGCTCACCAGTGAGTCAGAGCAGTCTTCTCTTTCTATCTCAGTGACATCGATACAGCTCAGCCTCCCACACAATGGTCATTTGAAAAAATCGTGCAATTAGCTTTATTCAGATATTTGTTTTGACTTGGTCAGATGTTAAACAGGTGATGCCTCTGCGGTTTGAAGTATCTGCCACACTAAATGTGAAATCTTGTACGCTTTTGTTTTTGCATAAACTGCTTTACAGGCAGTAGTGATGCAAAGCCTGTTCGGACAAATGTTCCTCCCACAATGAGATTAATTCATACACCTGGGATGCAAAGAAACTGGTCTTTTTGTGGGCGTGTGTACATGTGGCTTCTTGACCCCATATATGGACATCCTGCCACTTTTGTCAGAAAGTGACACACGTTATGGTGCTGATCAGTTACTGGCATGTCAGCCACAGCGTTTCAAAGTCTAACACCAGGCCTTAACAGCCAGCACCGCCCTAACCAACACCCTCGTTCGTAGAGGACGAAACAGACAAGTTAGTTTTAATATCTCTGCGACAGCTTTCTAACTCGCTTTTAACTATTCTGATGCACTTATCGCTGAGTTATCTCGAACAGAAGAAAACTTAAATCTGATGCAGACATCAGTGCACACATATAGAAAAAAGGAATGTAAAAAACAAACACATGCCAACTTATGAAACACTTAAAATGTCAAAATATTAGAAAAGTAAGTAATTGCTTAATAAGGCAACATTCAGTAATTTCAATCCTGCACTTCTCTTTCCATATTATAAAAATAAAATGTGTGTTTTTGTCTTTTATTGCAGCAAAAGTGACATGAGGAGCAGGAGATTCCTACGAGGAAAAAAGAAATTCAACATGGACCCCAACATGGTGAGTTTATGTAAAAGGTCATTGTCAACTCAGCGCCTTGATGACGACAGAAAATCTAAGTTTGACACCTGACTTGGTGGCTGGTTTTCCACATCATTTCACTTACAGTTTAATTCTTTTTCTTAATACACTTTAACATGTGAAAGGTTTGCGCTGTGGGGTCTAGGGATTAAAATACTACCCTTTAAATACTACCTTTAATTTACCTTTCACATGCACTTGTTCACACAGATGCTGAAGGTTTTATACTTTTGATAAGTTAATGGTCATGTGACCATGTGTGGGCCTAACCACGAGTCAGTGTAGGGAGGAGGTGTGGAAAAATGTTTGTTTATTGTTCCATTGTAGAATTATATTTCAGTTGTTTTTAAGCCAGAGTTTATTTATCACATCCAGCAGCTGAACTGGAGGGAAAGGAGAGTAGTCTTATTCACGTGGTCCTTTAGGTCTGAGCCATCAACAGTACATCCATGGAGACCTTTCCAGGTAGTTCATCGGTAACCTTCAACATATTGTTCATTTTATGTCAACTGGGTTTCACTTTCAACAACAAGATAAGAGCACAGACAACTCCATGCAGCGGATGTGGATTTCATGTGTGTGTGTGATGCTTAGAAGTGCAAACTTTGCACACGCAATGCGCATAAGCAGGAGACGAGCATTAACGAAAAAACCCACATCCTGTTCCGTGAAGTGGTGCAGAGGTGTAACTTCACCACAGCAGCCTCTCTTCTTGGTTAGCGCTGAGTCCCTCAGCCTGATGCTGCTCTCGGGCCTGAGAACGAGTAGCCGGATGTGAAGTTTCATCATGCTGAGGGTCTTTTAGGGGAAACTGAATTGAACAAACGCTTTGCAGCTGTACACACTTGGAATTAAGGGTCATATTTGAAGAAATGTGTCTGAGTCACCTTCAAATGACTATCATCTCATGAGTCAGTGAATAATGACAGCTGTGAGAAAAAGCGGGAAGAACAAGAGTTAGAGCTACAGACGTAAGCTGTGGTCACCGTTTCTCATGAAAAACAAGAGTTTAACTTCGAAGTTGAACCACATATTCAGGATCTTACTTAAAATCTGCAGATGTGAAGTTGTACGTGACAACACGGTCCTAGTTACCAAATACTGCTCATGTAATTCTAACCAAACATCTTCTCTACTGCTGCAGGGCATCAATTACCTGGTTGAAAATGGCCTTATTGAATGGCAAGCAGAGTCAGTGGCAGCGTTTCTTTACAAGGAGGAGGGACTGAATAAGAGCGGCATCGGAAACTTCTTGGGCGACAGGTACAATATGCTGGACTGACTTGTGACGGGATGAGACTCAAAGACGGGTCAAACAGAAAGTAAATACACTTTTACTCAGGCTCAGTGAACTCAGTCTGGGTGCGTCTCAAACTGTCATTAATCACTGCTGCTGCTCTGGTTACCATGGTTACTAGCCGGCAAGAGCACGACAGGCTCCCGCGCAAGTACACAGGAGCTTGGGAGGTAAAGCTGAAGCACAGCGGAGAAGGATGAAAGTGGCCTGACAGCAGTACTTGTTCCAGTTTCACGACAAGTCCACCTTCCCGTTACAGTTTTCATGTTCCTTGTGTCTTCAGAGGTTTAGTAATAAAAGTCTTGCATCTGAATGAAAAGCAAAAGATTAGAGGGGTTATAAATAAAAATTTATTTGAATTCAGCCAAGAATATATTGTTTTTAAGAAAGCATCCCTGATAACTCTCCTAATAACAGTCAGCGGTACTCGGAAATCCTGTAAAGGGAACACCAGGAGTCATGTAGCCTCACATGCAGACCCAAGACAAGCTTAATTATCACTATATGGTTTACAGTGAAACTGCGTTAAGATATTCCTGAAAAAAGAAATGGATGTGGTTATTAAACATTTTTTAAAACTACTTATTAAAGGCAAATAACCCAGTATTGTTCTTGTGAAAACCAGTCATATTACCTGCACATGTGATCGTGAATATTTTACTGTTAACCACTCAGGAGTGAGGGGGAAAGGATTTGCACATCTAACCCTCTGTAGAGTCCTACCTGCCTGTCCAATCAAACTGTGTCAGAGATCCCTCTCTTTGGTACTTCTCTGCAGTGTTTTTCTTCTCTTTATGTCCCTGTATCTAATAGTCCATTTTCATAATTGCCACACAGAGAGGAAATGAATCTGGAGGTGCTGAAAGCGTTTGTGGATCTGCATGAGTTCTACGACCTGAATCTGGTGCAGGCTTTGAGGTTGGTGAAAGAAAATTAAACGTTTCATCTATCTTTTCCAGCGATGCTGAAATCATCTATCTCATTACCAGCAATTTCTTGACTTTGATGGTTTGTGATTTTATTTAATTTTCCTCATTTAACTGATATTTCTCAGGCAATTTCTGTGGAGCTTTCGCCTCCCAGGAGAAGCACAGAAGATTGACAGGATGATGGAGGCATTTGCAGCTCGGTACTGTGAATGTAACCCGTGCGTCTTTCAATCGACAGGTAAAAGGCTATTTCAGTCTTTTGTGCGCTCCAATTAAGAAGCCTTTCCACAAAGCTTACAAGACAGATTACTGCGACATGAAAGCTGCAGAAATGTCTCGTCTCTTTTTCTGACCAGAGGAAACTGATAGCTCCAGATAAATAATTCTTACTGTGACAGAATATACAGAAAGCTTTTCTTTTTAATGTGTGCAGTCATACAGCTGAGGCAGTGATAACAAGTCTCATCTGAGAGAAAACTGTGCTGTGGTATTGTGTGACAGACACCTGCTACATCCTGTCTTTTGCCATCATCATGCTGAACACGAGTCTCCACAACCCCAACGTGAAAGACAAACCGAGTCTGCAGCGCTTTGTTTCCATGAACAGAGCCATAAACAACGGCGAGGACCTGCCCACTGAACTGCTCACGGTCAGCTGGCTTTTCTTCTTTTTTTTTCTGTTCATGTCCAACATCAGAATCAGTATGACTACTTATGTGACAGAACAAAACCAAACATGAGAGTGATATTATTGTGTATTACTTCGTTGCTTTTCACAATTCTAATCAGATTTGTAAATACAGTTCAAAGTAGTAAGAATATTTTCAACAATAAATGTACTGAAGATGGGTCGCACTACATTTGGGACGACAAAATAAAAAAAAAGGACGTATCTCATATCTCAAACAAAACAAAACATGATAAAGGTTCACCTACCGCTCATACTGCTAGTATTTATCTTTGATGTTTTACTCTTCATGAAGGGGACTGATTGTTTCTTGCTTCATTTTTCCTGTGAGTTTATAACTGTGAAGACTCGGTGTGAGAAGTGTGTGAACACCCGTGAGGATTATGAGCAAGCCCTGATGTTCAGTTACCTGCAGAGGTACTGGACGACTGTACTGTGTGTTATATACTGAACCGAACGAACTACAAGACCAAGCAGAACACACGTATTGAAAGAAAGGAACAAAAAGTCAACACTGACATTTTCAAGAACTTGCAGAGCTTACAGTCCGACGCGTGGTTCTACCATGCTTCCTTCTTCTTGTACTGGAGGAATAATTGTATTTTAGCAGTGATCAGATTCAGAAGATTACCAAGCAAACAAGGTCTGAGGTGAAGGTCTGGGGTTTTGTGAGTGCACAATGAGCTGAAGAACATGTCCTGCACAAAAAATGTTTCACAAGCTGAAATCTGTCCCTGAAAACTATTTCTGAAGATGAGAACATTTAGTTACAAAAAGTCTCAGAAACAGAAGACAAAAGTATATCCATGTCAGAGTGAACACGAAGAAACGTTCAGCAGGATCTTTAAATGTTCTTCATCCAAGTGTGCCACTAAATGTCTGGAAAAGGTTGTTGCTGTCACAGGAAATAAATAATTGTTTTGATAATCAAGCATGTTTGGCTTTTTCAGACTCTTTCAATTAATGTTGATGGTTGAAATCTTGTAAAACATCATTGATTTTGTGAAAGTTTAAATATTGTAATTGTCATCCTGGAGAGTCTAACAACCATACAAGCATGAAAGTATTCCAAATCCTGGGCAAAGTCATTGCAACTTTTACGAGTATTTAAAAAAAAAAAACATCTACAATGTTTATTATGTTCTACTTTAATTCAGCTTCAAGGAAAACAAGAAGGTCAAGTCAGACGTATTCTTATGTTTTTAAATATCTTTCAGAAATTGTATGCAAGCATCCGCAGTGAGCCTTTCAAGATCCCAGAGGATGATGGGAACGACCTCACGCTGACGTTTTTTAATCCAGACCGAGAGGGCTGGCTCCTAAAAATGGGTGAGATGATGATTGAAACTCCATACGGCAAATGTTAAGTTGATTGTAGTTGGCTTCCCAGAACCTTGTCTTTCATTTATTTATTTTTTCATTCTTGCTGAAGGTGGTCGGGTTAAAACCTGGAAAAGAAGGTGGTTTATTTTGACAGACAGCTGCCTGTATTACTTTAAATACACCACGGTAAGTTCATTTCTCTCTGCTGCTGTACAACCACAGAGATGTCAGACATCCCCAGACTGTCACTGACGTGTGTCTCATCCTCCAGGATAAGGATCCAATTGGGATTATTCCTCTGCAAAACCTTTGTGTCAGGGAGATGCAAGACTCAAATAAACTGGTAGAGTATCGTTCAGTTTGGTGTGAAGTCTTTTACAAACATGATATCTGCTGCCACGGGCTCTAATGAACCACAGCAGCAAAACCTGTTCAAAGCAGTGGGTCAAAGGGCTTTCATGACACACGTGCGTGTGCTTGTGTGTTCGAACAGCACTGTTTGGAGTTATACAGCCCCAAAGGACAGAAGATAAAGGCCTGCAAGACAGAAAACAAAGGAAGAGTGGTTCAGGGTCAGCACCAGTCTTATAAGCTCAGCGCGGCCAGCAGAGAAGAGCGCGACGACTGGATAAACGCAGTCAGGTGAGAGGCACAGGTCACCTTGAATCCAAAGCTGCAGTTTGATTTGGCTTTACAGGAAAGTCACACACGTACTGAGCAACAGCAAGATCAATATGGGAAGACTAACTAGTCATTCTTAGGATGAAACTTCAAGGTGCTCCGAGTTCTGGGAATTTAAAAGAAATTCTTCACTCTGAAACAAAACAACAACTTACTGATGACCAAGTGTGGAATACAAAGAAGGATGAGACAAAACTGCTCACTGAAAAGCAAAGACAGAGGTGTTGTCGAAAGTGTTTGTTTTAAATTGAATATTAATGTTTTTTGTTGTTTTTTTTTTCAGAGCAAGCATCACCAAGGACCCTTTTTATGACTTGGTGTCTCTACGCAAGAGGAAACTATCAACAACACCTCTTAGTACTGAAATGTTGCTGGATCCTCTATGTCCTTCAAATAATTGTGAATTTTAGAGTCAAAAAGACAAAAACACACACAAACACACTACAGCTAATGCAAATTTCCTCTTTCACATTATAAGTGACAAGAGAAAAATGAACTATTTGTGGCTTGCATTTTATCGGTTTCAAAGCACTTCTGCAAAGCGCATGCTCTACTGCTCAGACTGCAGGGACTGATGGTTCCTGCTGACACAAGTCCTGCAGAGCTGAGAAGAGGGAGGATGCAGGTTGTTGCTGGTTTGAGTCGTGACTTATTTTCTACTGAACTGCAAACATGGGGCAGAGCAGACTGAAGAGCTGCTCAAAACAGGGACCAAGATGATGACAAATAAAAGACAAAACATGACAAAGACACAGAAAAAGACCAAAGCACGATGAAAAGAGACCATAAAATGGTATAAAATTACCACAAAGAGACAGATACAAAGAAACTACAAGTAGACAAAAATACAAAAAGTTTTACATTTGAGAGCATCATAAAAAATCATGTGGTCCTTAGAAAGTCCTAAAATTGGAAAACACAACCTCGGATGTAAATGACATGACATATCACTCTGTGTCATTATTTATTTTACTAAAACTACATAAAAATGCAGAGACTGTGGTGGGAAATGGGCACAGATTTGGTGTTACTATAAAAGTATATTAGCAGCCAGGTGCTGCTAATCAGATGGAAGTGTGACAAACTCTCACCTCATAAAAAGCAGAAGTTGAGCATTTTCACATTCATGTTTGAATATTTAGGGATTTTTATTTCAGTCTGTGGTGTAAAACTGAAACTGCCCACTGGGTGGATCAGTTGCAGTAGAACAAGTAGCATTTATTCAATTTCTTTCTTCCATGTAAAGTTAAATAAAATTTTTAAAAAAACTTGATTGCGTGTATATGTAAATACTGTTTTAAAAGCTTGAAAATTTCATAAATGTGTTGTATTTTTAATTTATGAATTGTTAAAATTGTGCTATATATTTCTTTTGTCTATTTTTGGTTCTTTATGTATAATTTAATGACTTAATGATGCAATTCTCAAGGTACTTGTACAATAAACCCTTTGTTCAATTCCCAAAGTCCATTTTGCTATTTCTCCAGCAGGTGGCGGTAAATCCTCACTCCACGTCTCTGTTGATCACTAGTTACATACATGGTTACACATAGTACTGAACGTTTTAATGTAGTTATTTATTTTGAGGAAACCATTTTATTTCCTAAATTATGACAGAAAGTAAGAAGTCGTGAAAAATGGTGTCTTATCTTCTCACTTTTCTCATTACTTTTATCAGATTGACAGCAGTTCAAAAGAAGTGTTTCCTGTGCAACCACTGTGTGTGTGTGTGCGTGTGTGTGTGCGTGTGTGTGTGCTGGTGTGGTTTCCTCTGAAGATACATCCACAACACTTTTTTTTTTATTGATTCACCTGAAAATAGCCTTTTCAGATTTGTTTTGTCAGATCATCTTCTCAGTTTTTCTTTAGATTCTACATCTAAAGTAAAAATGAACTGTTATCTCCACACTGTCCTTTTCCTTTCTCCAGTTTTATCCTTTTCATTCGAGGCGTCTACAGCTTTGTCAAATGTCAACATGTGTAGCTTGATCTTGTCTTGTGCGCAGCTGAAGGGATCAACATCTACCCGCCTTAGACAAGTCAGATCAGTAATCACATGATCCTGGTTATTGCAGCTTAACTAAAACCTCACACACCGCTGATTCTGGGTCAAGTGTAGAAAAGGACATTTTTGATTTCTCTCACTCACATTTTCTGGCTTCAATAGTGAGCCACAGTGGAGGTATGTGAGATCATGTTTCAGTCAGCTGTGGATGAAATATGTCTCTTCCATTAAACAGAAAATAGTAAAGTGAGCATCTCTGGAATATGCAGTCTGTTTCCAACCAACTTGACATCATGCTGCATTTACTGGACTTCAAAAGTGGTTGAAGCAAAGCTGCACAACAACATTTCAGATTTGAATACCTGGAGTGACCTGGACTGATTCCTCCCCCAAAAACCTGCTGCCACAAACCAAACTATAAGACGTGGTTGGAATGGGAGCTTTTGTATTTTCTTCTCAGTGGTATTTTGACCAAACGCATGCAACAGACATTTAAAAGACCTCAGAAGGTTTTCTGGGGAAAAAAAGGCTTCTGTTTTCTTTGCTGAATACAGATACAAATAAGAACAAGAGATGCAAAGAAATTACCATTTGTGATTTTAGGCTTATGTCAGTGAGTTTTAACCACGTTTAATGTTAAGACACAAGAACAGTTCATGTAATGTCTCAGTTTATTAAACAAAATCTAGATGCAAATCAACTCCTAAAAATTTTATTTTTCCTTAAAAAAAAAAAAAAAAAAAAAACTTCTAAATTAAAATTGCATGAAAAAAATAAATAAATAGCTTGAATAACATTTTGCTTTTGACACTTTTTCTACACCACCACCAATTTCAGACAAAGTAAAAATGGTAGTTTTCCTTTCTTTTAATTTTATTCTCAAGCTTTTGTTTCAAATTTCAAAACACTCAGTTTTCTCCCTTATTCAGGCCATCCGTTAACGGCCGGTCAACGGTCAACGGCACGATGATCCACCGCTTCTTCAATAAGACACCACAGCGGTGAAAGTCATCAAACAGTTTCTAATAAATGAATCCAAACCTTATTTGGAATCTGCTTCAAATGAGAGTTTGTAATTTATTCAAGGACTAAAGGAATTTAATGTGTCACATTCACGGAAACAAAGTAAAAACATAAAATTGCATAGAACTGGATGAGTTTGTAATTTAAATTGCCTTCATGATAGTAAGAACCTCTCTTAAATTGTCTTTAAAAAGCATTTTCATTCAACTTTCGCCTTGCCTGGCTTGTAATGACACAATCCAGTTTTTATTCAGATAGAGCTGAAAGATTCTGATTATTTGTATCTCGACTGACATCTCAAGGATTCACATTTTATTTTATGTAATGCCAGTTTCTACAGAATGAAAAAAAAGAGGTCCGTGTGCATTATTCACAGCCTGTAATACACACTGGTAGTTTGTTGCCTAAGAGTCCGGGGTAAGGCGACACTCACTGTGACTTATCACTTTTCCTGTCCCCATAGCAACAGTGTAACGAACAGCTGTGGTGTAATACACTACCTCTGCACTATTTAGGTTCATGCATACAGTGTGAAATATGGAAAACAATACTTGATTGTAGAATAATTTAATTTTAAAAAAAAGAATAAAAGTATGGATAATGAAAAATGGCAGTGGCATCCGCCTCTTTGAGCAGTAATTGGCCTCAGCGTTCAGACGTCCTGGCCTGCAGTGGTGACCTTTACTGCGTGCTTCTCTGCATGATGGCCCACAGTAACACACTGTACTTCGCCGATGAAGCGGCATCACCTGGTTACATTTCGCCGACACTTTGACTCATCTGTGTACCATGTTTAACTGCAAGATCATCTATATGGCAGGCTGTTTTTCATATTATGACTGGATGCAGTTCTTCTTCTGGTGCCGCCGGCGGCCTTTTAATCCTGTTCAAACACAAAGAAAAGGGAGGGATTTATTAAAATGTAGACTTTTCTATCTTCATTTAGACCTACAAAGGTTCCCTATTTTATTCATATTCTTGAAAGTAGTAGAAATCTTCTCACATAAGCCATAGCAAGAAACAAGATAAGGGTATTTCCAAAAATGTCAAACTCCCCCTAAACGTTTTGTGTTTTTTTGACCATAATGTCAATTTAAATGTAGATTTAGATTGTTCTTAATATTTTGCAAAACATCACATTTGTAAAGACGACATTAATTTGAACTAAAATGAAATCTATTTTAATTTGCTTTTTAAACTTCAGCTTAAATTTGTTGTTACTATGTTTTGGTACTAAGAGTTGAATCTTTGGGAAACAGAGACATTTTTACCACTTTGTAAAACATATTAATTTTGATTATGTTCATTTTTGATAGGAAGTAATCTGTTATTGAAAGACATATGTATTATGTAGATAAAAATAATCTTTGCACCTATAAGTAAAAGGACATGTAAGTGACATATTCACGCACCGTCTTCGTCGCCTGTGTTGATGGTCTGCAGAGACATGCTCCTCTGAATGAGCTTTGATGGCTTCTTCATTTTGGATTTCAGTGGTCCCGGTTTCTCATGGACCTCAAACGAGTCCTCCTGCTCAGATTCTGTGATGCCATTGGTCTCCGGTATTTTACAGGTGGGGGCGGGGCTCTGTGGAGAAACCACACCTTCTTCTATAGTGTCTGTATTTTGACTGGCTCCTCTGCTTTTCAGGAAATTCCTGAAGGAGCTGCGCTGCTTTTTTGTGCCGGGTGTCTGGTTCTTCTTCTGGCCTCCAGTTCCTATGTCATCATCCTCCTCTGCAGGCGAAGTCGGACGCGGTGGGGAGACCGGGTGCAGCTTTTCTTTGCTCTGTGTTTTGATGTGAGCAAAGTTGTTCTGCCAGCCATTCTTCTGGTTAAGCCCGCCCACCAGCAAGTCCTTCTGAGTCGACAGGTCTTGAAGGGAACCTGTTAGACCTAAACTATTCCCAAATACCAAGGAGTACTTGGGATTGTGGTACTTATGTGCAGGTACCTTCAGGTCAATTTGTCTGGAGTCCCCGACTGACACCTGAAAGCGAGACGTGGAGACGGGTAAAGGCCGGATGTGCTCTACTTTTGGCTTCATGATGGGCGTTGGAAGAGGCGGCTTTGTGATGTTAAACTCCCTGTAGAGATCCACGTGTTCAGACACAGCGTACAGCTCCCTGAAGTCATTGTCAAAGTAGTCCACGATTTGTCCAGACATCACCGTAATCGTGTTCCTGTCCATCCGAGATGAACTCCAGGTGAAGCTGCAGGACAGACGATTTTATTTTATGCTATTTTGTGCAGTACAAATGTGTAAAAACATTTTAGCATTGTGGTGATAAATTCCTTCCATCATCTCAGCAACGTGTTGCATTATCACTTAAAAATTATTATGTGGCTCTTGTCTGAAGCTTCATGTTAACATTTTTGCTGTCTTTAATACTGTCATTTCATTGCCATTTTAATGAGTTTCAGTTACTTCCTCTTCTTGGAAAAACAGCTGCCAAGGATGAAATATTTAGACTTAAACCCCAACAGCTTCACAAAAAATGTATTTAAAGGCAAAGTGCCCACAAACATTAGAGGTAAATATCAGATAGATTTAGCATGAAGGTCAACACAGAGTACCACAGAACCCGTCAACGGCTTGGACCCAGGGTGAAAAGCCATCTGATTTCAGTTTCCTGCTTTGGACTCTCCCAATCAGTCGAAAACAAATAATTAAAAAAAAGCAAACATGACTGTAGGTGTTTGATACTCACCTGTAGGACCCAAACAGGACCTTCTCTCCATCCACCAGCATGTATTTGGAGCACAAAGACCCGGGCAGCTTTCCAAACGACAGGGCGAGCCCCGCACCTCTCACCGACCGCACACGCAGGTTCTGTAAAGAAACACCCACTTAATTACACATTTCAGATGGCTTAGCATCACACTGGTAATCCTGAGTAAACGCAGTCAACCTCAACGATCAAACATCCAATGTGTGACGTTGTTGATTCACAGACGGGCCGTGTTAAACTGCGCTGCCGCTGACTCGGGTGTTTTCCAACTATTTTAGCCAGGTGTGTTTACTTAAAGGGAAGAGAAACAAAAATAAAAATGAAGCAGAAAGCCGGCGTAAAAACACGTTGGACAAATTTGGAGGAGACTTTCCTTTGCTGTCAGCGCCACAGAGGAGGTGATACATCAAATTCCTCCCTCTGGATCTGTTCTCAGGACCTATGAATGCCCATTTGTATGAAGTGAGAGTAACAGAGCCCTGCGCTCTGAAAAGGCCTTTCACGGTGTATCAACTGACACCGCCGTGGGCAGTTATTCCAGTGCTCCAGTTAAACTACACTATAAAACTGTGCATACAGCAGATAAGGCTGGGTATTGTCTCCTACTAAAGATAGTGTGACGGTGTGGCTCATTATAAGTACTGTTCACTCATAATCTAGATCAGCACAAACTATCATTTCTCAGGCTCTGCACAGAGAAAGACATAAAAGTTAGTTCAGGAAGGAATTAAACAGGTGGTCCTCTGATAAATATAACATATAAACCCTTTTATGGCATTTATAACCATTTAGAAAAAAGTTAAAGGTGGAAAGGAGAATCAACGTAGAGAAATGGCATAGCATTACATCATATCAGTATATGATTTCCATAAACTTGTTTAACAGTATCAAACCTGAGGCTTGTCACCGTCAATACTCACTAAAGACTGATAATATGGGGCTGTAAACGCCTCAGTTGCTGCTTCTTTCCTGTCTGTCTGCAGTGTCTACCTCCCCTGTTCACACTGCAGAATGATCAGTTATGAATTTGTCTCCAACTGTGTGAGAGGACATGCAAATGCATGAGTGAGCGGTAGTAGCCTTGCATCCCTCACCGACAGCGCTGGTCACAAAGAGGCCACGTCAGTGCAGTCAAACCGTCTGCGTGTTTTTCTGCCTCAAAGTCAAATTAGATTCACGTAATTGTGCTGCTGATTCCAGCCTAACAGAAGGAGAGTCCTCAGTTATAACACTTTTGACAACATCACAAGTATTTTTGGCATCCAGAACATGAGTCACACAGGTTGTGTCTCAGGACTTGATGAGGTTCTAGCCTGATCAGTGGCCCAGTAACACACAACACTGTATTCAGCACTGCATTTTAAATAAGAGGATTGATCCCAGGCAGCAAGACCAGTGACGCCTTATACCTGTACACACTAAGAGCTGCCTCATGGATAGTTTTTTTTGTTTGTTTTTAAATAAAATAGCCCTAAACTGACAGGTTCTTGTTAAAACAAGCTCTACAATCTTGTTTCTTCCTCACGACCAATAATGGTAGTTGTACAAGCTCAATCTGTGAGAGCTGCGTCGCTATGAAGGCCGTGACGTCAGCAGTAGGAACCTGAACTAACTGTGGGTGAGGAAGTGGGAAGTTCTGTCATCTTTTTTGGAATTTTTCTTTTGTGATCTGACTTCACTGACCTGGAACATCAACTACTTAAAAACCCTCCTGATTTAACACGTCATGTTTAAGTGGATCAGACATCTGGGAAATGTTTTAATCCGCAGTAATGACTGCAATCATTGTTGCATTCATGTTGCTCTGTTTGGAGCTCTGTTATTAGTGAGCCGGCTCCTCCTCCTCCTCCTCCTCCTCCCCCTCCCCCTCCCCCTCCTCCTCCTCCTCCCCCTCCCCCTCCTCCTCCTCCTCCTCCTCCTCCTCCTCCTCCTCCTCCTCCTGGCAGCGCTCCATCATGTTGTGTTTGCTGAGCTCTTTGCTCACCCGCAGGTGCATTGCATTTATCTGCAGCCGAGAACACATATCCAAAAAGTGGGGAACTCCTCTGGCCTCCAGCAAAACGTAGACAGCTACCCCACGCCGTGACGAAGCATCCAGCAGGTCCTGGAGGATCTGCAGGTCTGTCAGGAGGTCCATGACGATGGCCACTGTCTGGGAAAACATGAAGCTTCTCAGTACATTTACTCACCTAAAAAATGATAAGCGTTATTGTTATGACCCAAATTCTAAGCAGATTATTTCCTTGAGCGGTTGATACACTAGGAGAACTTGTTTTCCAAGGTGATTAGAGAACTTCCTGAAAACAGTTTGGACTAAATCCAGTAAACGGTTATGATTCATATATTCCACTCTTCATTTAAACAGAAATACGAGTGTTTGAGATCATTTCAAAGCACTGCGGGATGTGAGATGAAAATGAAAACCAAAAACAACAGGAAAACATGACATAATACCAAAAACAAACCACACATAATCCTGGTATGTTGTATGTATGATCTTCTTGGAGCTGGGAATTTCGAATATGTGCTAAATGTTATTTTTTTACAAAGACAATGGCTTCTCGCAGTCAGGTGTTTTACAGCCACGCCGGCTTTTTATGTTCGTGAGAGCAAATGATCATGTGAGTCTCCGTTTGCGTCTTTACTGCAGCTGTTTTGTGTGTTTCCAGTCCAGCAAACTGAAAACATGACAAAAAGAAGTTTAAACGGCATAAACAGTGAATTGTGTGCCATGGCATGACCTACTGCTGTAAAAAGATTTGATATATGACCAACAAATAAATATTTACCACTGAACTAATTCATTTCATGTGGAACAATCAACAAAGAAAAGTAGTCACCAGATAAGGAAGATTGTAAAAACTGGTCACTTCTTTATCTGAGGAGGAGTGGCAGACAAACAAAGTCTGTCGACTATCTCACCAACAAGTTGCTTGGAGACACGCTGGAAAAACTCAGATTTTAGCTGGTTTTTCCTGCAAATTTATCCAGAGAACTGAACGTGCAAGAGTGAAAGCAGAGAACAATTTCAAACTGCTAAAATCTTAATTGATATTTGCTGCTAAAGAAGATTTATCTTACAAGTTTATGTCTAAGTTGCTCTTTCAAGTCAACGCTATCTTGAGAAACAAGACTACTGTGCTGCAACTGTGACATCACATGTTGTTCCTGAATCATCCAGCGCTTTTAAACTAAAAAATATAAGGATGGAAGGATAGAAATGGGTCCAAAGTTCTGAGTAAGGATTATAATCGTTGGCTGATTTTGCGTGGGCTCGAGGCTTTTCTGTCGGCCTTGATTTGTGATATAACGGAAATACTTTAAATGTGACTTGTTCTGAACAAGTACGAACAACTCAGCGCTCAGATGTGGTCTCATAACACCAAATGCAAATTACTCCTTATCAAGGCAACCTCAGGCTTTAATCTTCTTGGATCCGATTGAGTGTACCTCTGTGGTTCCAGAAAAATTAAAACAAGATAACTTCATCTTCATGGCAAAACGTTTGATTATTTTTTTTCCCCCAAATGAAACACTGGATGTGAACTTAATTGACATTTTCTCCAGTTTCATTTTTCTCCTGAATGAATTATAGGCAGGAAATGAATAACTGTCTACCTGCAAGCTCAGTTCACCGTAACACAAGTAACACGCACACCTTTTGTGGCTTAATCCTCTGAAGAGTCGCATCTGCACACGTGGAACCACAAGGACGAACTTTTTCAGAGTCTGGCAGGCTTTAAGGAGTAAATGATTTACTCAACCAACACCTGACTGGTTGATTCATTAAGTTGTCAGACCACAGAGTATGCTTCTCTAATGACATAATAATCAGGATTTATTGAAACTTAGGATTGAAGTTCTGCTTAAGGAGGTAAGGAGCGACACGGTTTATCTGAGGACGCCGTTTCTGCCACTTCGCCTCCACTAAATCGCAGGCGAGCCTTCTCCTCTTCTGCTTCAACGTGCACATGTGGGACCTCGAGCAATCCAGCCGAGCCGTGGAAATCTCAGAGTCAGCGAGGGAAAACTGAGCAGGAGTGCCAACACGAGCCTGGGCTGTGAGATTTTGAGGGGGTGGCTTGATCTTTCAGTAGCAAGTCCTGATGTGACGCTGACATTTACAGCAGCAACTCTCCATCTGCCGCACAAATGACTCAGCTTGTTAAAACTTGCACATGACTCTGCCCTTTATGTGGGCTTAATTACTGCTACCTGCTCGGTTTAACCCTTCCCTGTTCTACGTCTTACTTTCGAAGGTTCTGTATGTGTAATAACTAAATCCGTAAAGACACATTTGGATTGAAGGACAATTTTTTTTTTTTACTTTTACTCATTACTAACTATTTTATAAGAAAATTTGCTGGGCCAGGTGTGATGAGCTCCGTATCAAAAGCGTTATGATTAAATATGACTAAACAATTGTAAGATGAGTCAAACTTCACCCGTCACGTGGGTGCTGGACTAACAGCTTTTCACTGCACATGAGAGCCGTTGACACATCTGTCAAGGCTGAGAAGAAATTGTAAGAATCTCCCAAAGAAGGTCATGTCTGGCTTCTAAAGTTTTCTCTAAATCTGTCATTTAGCTTTTAGGAAAAATAAAATAAAACAGAAGAGCGCAGACAGCACATCCTCTGCCAAGGTCAGCACAGTTTTCTTTTTTCTTGGCCTCACTTCAACTCTCCAACATCTCTCAGAGAGTTTGGATCGATAGTTCCTGTGTCATCCTGCTGGAACAAACTGAACAAGCGCCTGACATTTACTGCAGTTTGGAAGACGGGACAAAGATCTTTTCAGGTTTTACTATTTTTAATTCCCCTTTAAGATATAAACACTGATGAATACAAACTTGTTGAAACCTGCCCAAGGTTTAACAGGCTCTCAACTGTAATCTGGGTTTTACATAAACTAAGAACATCTCTAACATGCCCACACAACCTGCTCATAGCAGACAGTAAAACAGGCATGAAATGCAAAAGATGCCTTTTTTTAATGTCACTCAAAATTACTTTCAAAGTGATGTATTTTAGCAGAGGTTTCTTCCATAACTGCACTATGATTGTTTAAAGAAGATTTGTAACACATACTAGGCCTGAGAAGGACTATTTTAAGGAAAGTTGTGACCTTCTCATTACTGACTAGTTTTTACAAAAGTTGCATGAACAGCAAACAAGTGAAAACTAAAGTAAAAGAGAAAATGTTGAATCATAAAAGCAGAAAAACTCCATGCTCATGTGTGACAGTCGGCTCCAAAGTTTAAGATTCAAGTTATATTTGGAAAAAGCAATTAACATAATTGGGCAATTCTTGCACTTTCTTTTGCCATAAAAGCATAAAAATGTTATTTGACAGACCAAAACATAGACCAGAGAGCTGCCAGCAATATAAGAGCAAAAACAACGCTGCATCCCAGGACACCAATTAGATTAGAGGTTATGAAGGTTTTACAAAAATCCTCTGAGATTAAGACGCATCGCAATAATTATTAAATGTAAAATAATAATTATTAATTAAATAAATGTTCTCAATCAAAACTCCTCAAAACTGAAATCATATCTCTTTACAGTTTACAATGAATAAGTGTAGGTTTACAGATGTTTGCAACGATCACAAGACACGTTTGTGTTGGTGTGAAGCTTTTTTCAAACTCATTATCTTCACTTGTCCTCAGCACAGTGGATGTTTTGTCTGAAAACTGGGGGGTCAGAACGGCCGCAGAATGTCTAGAGCTGCGTAGTATGACGGACAATTAAAAAAGCAATGATTTGATTTAATAGATGTTGTTTTCCTTAACTTCCATCCATCCATCCATTATCTATACCCGCTTTATCCATTTCCGGGTCACGGGGGTCTGTCGGAGCCTATGCCGACGCATATCAGGCGAAAGGCAGGGGTACACCCTGGACAGGTCGCCAGTCTATCCAGGGCCACATACAAACAACCAATCACACTCACATTCACACCTAGGGAGAATTTAGAAAGATCAATTAACCTACACTGCATGTTTTTGGACTGTGGGAGGAAGCCGGAGTACCCGGAGGAAACCCACGCAAGCACGGGGAGAACATGCAAACTCCACACAGAAAGACCCACCGGGCCGGGAATTGAACCGGGAACCTTCTTGCTGTGAGGCAACAGTGCTAACCACTAAGCCACCGTGCTGCCTTTTCCTTAACTTTTTTTCTGTAATTCTAGTAGAATAAAAAAAAGTAGCTGCTCATAGCTCTATTTAATCAGAAACTGACCAATTATCTGAATCTAAGTGTCCATACTGACACCACAGTCAGTCTGGCCTTTAACCGTAGTCTGACTTCATGAACAACATGCCAGTTTTAGACAGATGTAAGTCCCTCCTGAACATTATAAACTACAACTGTCATGTAGGCTGTTATATACTGGTGTAACTCATGAAGACAGCACACGTCTAGGGTTGCACTAATTGAACTCAGGCTGACGATTTGAAGCTTTCATAGTCACATGATGACCTGCAGCCAACCATTTAAAATATTTCAAAGTCATTATTCCAGTTGTGGGCCAATTGGGTCGGTGACTTGTGGAGCTCAGACAGTTTACATATAAACTTCTGAGGTTTCCTTCTTCCATTTATCTTACCAAAGTAATCCTAATCTGCTAGCTGATTAGAGAACAGAACTAAATCTATCATCTTTTAGTTATTTAAGAACTTTTTCTTTTTTACTTTTTTGTCATCCTTTAGAAGTACTTAAATGTGAATAATTACAGTTTTTCCTAAGTTTAATAAAGTTTTTGTGACTGTACCTAAAGTAAGATGAGTGTTTAAACCGTTTTCTCTCCATATGCAGTAAATAAGAATAAATATTGAGATAAATGATCGCCGGTTGCAACTCTGACTCTTTTTCAGCTCTTAAACACTTTTGTTTTTATGTTTGACAAATGTTTGTGATATTAATTTACAATTAAATCTAATGTAAATGCAGGACAGAAACATGAGACTGCCTGAAAACAGATGAACATATAACGTCCTCTTTCTTCTTCTGGGACTCTAAGTGAACATTTACCTTATGAGATCCCTGAATGAGCCTCCTCACCACCTCCTTGATGTGAGGCCCGGGCTCCTTGGGCGGGTGGGTGTACACGGATACCCGGGTCACCCCCTTGTAGACGCCACTGGTGCCCGGCCAGCCGATGTCCAGAGACGGGACCTCAGTGTCGGACATCTGCGGCCAGTAGGTGGAGTGGACCCCAGAGTCGGCGCTGGACGCTTCTTTGGGCTTCTCCTGCTCTCCGGACTCCGAGTCACTGTCCGTGTCATACTCGTGAAACCTTTTTCGGAAGAGTTTAACCTCCCTGGCGGAGAGGAAGTCCCTGATGTTGTCCTCCTTGAGGCGCATCTTGAAGGCTCCGTCGCCGTTCCTCAGCAGCTGCTCCAGGGCCGCCCGCTGCTCCTCGCTGTAGTAAAACTCCGGTCTGGACTCCGGGATCTTCTCGTTGACGTGCTCATTGTCCATGCATTTAAGCTGAGACTCCGCCATGGCCGAAGAGAGATCCCCCACTGTTACTCCTGACTCACCTCCCGTTGATCGCCCGGTGCAGACAGGTGTGGGAGGAGCTCAGGTGAACGGAGGTGGCGGAGCCAAATAAAATGCCCCACATTGTTACAGACTATCCTACAGAGAACCTTCACAATAAAACTTTGGAATAGTTGCACAGGAGCTTGACACGTGAAGGAGATAAGCCCTGAAAGGAACTTTACTTCAAAAGTTGACATTATTTCCTGAGGTTTTACTATAAAATGGTATACCAAACAGCAGCTCCCGGTTCAAAATGATTTTACAGTTAACTTCATAGCAACCAGATGACTTGTCCCCACCTCTCTCTCCCTCCAGGGCGTCCCTCTGTGTTACCCATTTCACCTGGACGGTGACTGGAGCTGACTGTGGCGGCCCCAAATTAAGACATGGGGTTTGATTTGTTAGTCACTTCGAGTAAAATAAATATGTAAATGGTTGCCATAAATAGTCATAATACTCAAGTGCACAAAGTATCAAGCCTATGGACTGCATTCAAAACCTTGACAAAGTAGAAAATACAGAATCAAAAGAGATGCAAATCTTGAAAATACTTCCTTACCTGCTATAGTACTGCATTCACAATTTAGAAAATAACTGTGTGCAAGCACATGTACAGCATCTTAAAGCATTCATAATTTACCCCACAGTAATCACAAGTAAAATGTAACTGCTTTGGACCTTTTTCTTTTTACATTTGTCACACTTAATGGAGTATATACTGTTTTCTTACAAATACATTGAAATAGAGAGAATTATAAATATAAAGAAGCTTGAGGAAAAAAATTAAGGAGAAGAACTTCATTTCTTGTACATAACAGCAGTACTATCCAAATGAGGACGCAGGTTGTTCAGGAGTAGGCTCTTGTGCAGCTTTTATTTTGAAAGTGAACTAGTCTAACATGTAATCTTGTTTTTTTCTGACTTCACGTGCTAACCAACATAAGAAAAAAAAATACAAAACAAAACAGAAATCTCATCAGAATTTTCCCACATTCCACACTTAAACATGAAATAAGGGACAAAAAGGATCTTATTTCCAAGGCAGAAAGCTGCACAGAAGTTATACATTTGTGTGATTTTAGCAGTAACAACTGAGATTAAACATGAGCAAAAAGAGGGGATTCATGTGCAGCCCGACCAACAACCATTCAGTAAATAAATACCTGCAGACACAATACAAACGGTGAAAACATTCCTCGGTGCCATCTGCAGCACTTCCTGTTTAGAAGGTTCCTGCAGGTGCGTCTCTGCTCCTCTGTAAATAATCGTTCAATAAAACCTGAAGTGGCTGGCAGTGCATGCATGAACACTCTGATGCAGTCCTCTGCAGTGCAGTGAAGAAGCCTGCACGGTGTTCTCTCTCAGAAACGCATGTCAAAGTTGGGTGCACCTGCAGATCGAATATGTGAATGTGCACAGATGTAGTTGAGGCATCGTCCGAGGCGCTTTCCTCACAGCTGTATGGTGTAGTTTGCAGGAAACAGCCCGCTTTTCCCCCTCAGCCTCCCTTTCCACCATGACGAGTCAGAGCGATCTAGCACTTCAATGACATCACCAACGCAGAAACCAAGCTCGTCGCTCTCCTCTGCGGTGAAGTCGTACAGTGCCTTCACCTGCACTGTGGACACCCTCTGTGGGAGGAAACAAAACCCTGATCAGCGTCACTGACACGGCCCATGGACACACCGGTATGCCTTCTTCACACCGAGGCACATTCATGATTTCAATTTGCCCTCAATCACTGTTTAGATTGGTTTATTCAACAACAGACTTCACCCAGTAGACCTCGAAAGCAACATCAAAGTCCCGCTCTGACCTCTTTTAGGTAAGCATATGCATTATTTTCCATGGACTTCAAACTGTTTGATGAGCGAACTTTAAAATATGACTTAGCGCTGAGTTCTTATGCAACATCCTGAGGCATCAAAGGATGAACATTTATTTGAAAACACAAACATGACAGCACCCTAAGGGTTTCAAAGTGCCAGGGTCTATGATTTTAGTTACAAAAAGCTGCAAAGGCAGCAGTTAAGTTGACAAGAGAACTGGTCCCACACTCAGCGTTGATTATTACACACGGAAAATCCATTATTAGGGTGCTAATATTAGTGTATTAACATTGTGCTGGACACCTGCTGACTGACTGAAGTCTATTATCAGTGCAGGACAGTGTGCTGACCTGAGGCAAAGGCAAGGTTTCAGAGGTGCGGCGAGGTGGACAAGCAGAGGTGATGGGGCTGCTTCTGCCTGAGTGGCCGATTGTATGAGCTCGCTCCTCCAGACCGCCTCTTTTAGCCTGGAAAAAAAAAAAAAAAAAAAACAGGAGGCACGCTCAGATTTAAGAAAAAAACACAATACCACTGCTGCGTATACTGTTCTGACCTGCACCCTTGACTATATGACAGTGAATATTAGAGGCTAAAAGGTTCTCAGAGGACTGTGTCCATGAAACCTGTCCCTAATTCTGAAGTAAACATCTGTCCTGGTTGGTGTAGAAGAACAGAAAGACAGAGTGGTGTACCAGCTGGACTTGAGGCTGGTCTGAAGCTCTGCGCTGCGAAACAGGGATGGGTGCAGCTGTGTTGCGTTGTTCAGGCAAACTTGACCTCTTTGCCTGCAGGAAGGAAGCACACAGGAAGTTTACAGCAGCACTGTTGAGACATCAAACTGAGAGCAGCAAACACTGCTCCGTTCTCAGTTTTCATCGTTAATAAATGACATTTGGTTTCATGTTAGATGTCACTGTGTGTGACTGTTGCTCAGAAAAGAGACTAATCTGAACCTTTAAAATGAAGAAATGATCAAACTGAAGAAGAAATTTTGTTTCCTTGTAAGTCAGTAAATAGACATCAAAGAAAAATGCGCAGTTTTCAGTTCAGCTGCTTAAAGTTTGACTCAAACTGCAAACACTGCCTGATTACAAGGATTGGAGAAATGGCAAAGACAGTGTGTATAAATGTTACCAGTGGATGTAATATAAATCTGCTTCTTCTTTTTATTCTTTTGCATTAAAAAAGTAACAACGTCGTATGCATTTCGATTTATGATCATCGTTTAAATACATTTTTAAAAAAGCTAATTTCTGGAGCTCCACAACTGTCCATCAGACCGAAACTAGGGAGAGCGTTTATAGTTGGACCTGCAGTTCACCTTTCTCCAAACTGCGCGCCCATTTAGCCCCAGTGAAAGAGTTGGCGTAAAGTTGACGGCAGTGCTTTGACTTTGATTTTACTACTTCAGCAAGACTTCGCTGTCTCTGATCTCATGTTCATTTTGCTCCCAGCAACAAACACAAACACACAGTACTCCTCCCCCACATCTTCCTCCTCACATTACTTTGATACTTTCTTATTAAAAGATGTCATCTTCACTTTCACTTCCTCGCCGAACACGCCTGCTTCGCATGATCATTCAAAGCAGCTTCATCTGTCCTACTTTCAGTGTTTGTCTCTTCATTTTTTATGATCTGAGAGATTAAGCTCCAGCTGCCCAGCAGTCACGCTTTTTAAGCTGGTTACAGATGAATGATAAGAAAACACACACACATATATATATATATATATATATATATATATATATATAGCAAAATTATGATTTCAAGAGAACACATTTAAACAAGCACGGAGTAAATGAAAGAGGAAAAAAACATAAGACTGGAGGTTTTTAGGGGTTTTACTGTATAAAACAGATACTTGAAATGTGGGTCCTTCAAGATCTATCAGAAACTTCATCAGTTACTACTCTTACCATCGAATAATGAATCAAGTATTTCATTTTCTTCTTCAGTTGTGACTAGATGTCATTCGCATTTGGGCATTTGTTCAAACATTTACTTTCTGGAAAGAAATTACTTTCACTCAGCAACAAAGGTACTTGTGCTCAAAGAGAATCAATTTTAATCACATTTTAAAGGGCAAAAGTTATAAAAACATTCCCTTAGCGACTACTTATCTTTCTAAATCACAAATATCAACTGTTTCTGCAGACATTTGAACACTCCAGCTGTTAAATACATTAGATTATATCAATATTTTACAAACTGAATGATAAATAAAAATAGTATTAAACTTTGAAAAGTGTTGTAATTAAAGTTTTACAAGTGTATGTAGTAAAATAACACTCATTTTAACTTTTACTGTTTTTTTTTTTTAAATCTTCTATGAGATTAAATAGACATGTTGTAAACACCTGCTAAGTGTAATGAAAATTCTTTATCGATTCATTTTATTCCTTTTTTAAACATAAAGGACAGCAAAATGTTTTGGTACCTGGGGCACAGAGGGGCTCCTGCTGTCTGAGCTGCCATCGTTGAGATAGATTTGTCTGGTTTTAGAGATGGAGCTGGTTTTGTAGAACTCCACCAGCTTGTTCAGGGAGGTGAACTTCTCAGACCACAGGAAGTACTGGCCTTTGTTGTCCCTCATCACCTTGAAGTGCTGGACATCACTCTCATGTCTGAGGGGAGAAGGAGCAAAAACTGTTTTCAGTGTGCTAGAAGGTATTCAGCCTTTTATTCTTGTTTTTGGTGTTGCCAGGAACTGCAAATGTGAAATGTAAGTCTGAAAGCTTTCCAGGAATCTCTGGTTTTCAATGAACCTTCGGCCCATCAGCAACACTCGCCCTGTTTGTTGTCGTCTAATGTTATTTTATCATTTATGGAAGATTTACAGCAACCTTTATTTTTCAGCAACCCATTGTTTCTTGGTAACCTTTGTTATGCAGTTAAAATATGTTTAACTCACAAGGTAAAACAAATATGAAAGTACATGTTTATAAAATGAACACTTTTCTGTTGTAACTGGTTTTCTGTGATTTAAAGTCAAATTCCTAGTGTTTTACATGACATCATCTCACATCATTAACTGACTTATGTAAAATAAAAATTCTTCTCCACATCAGTGAGCCATTCTCAGCATCAGATAAGAAGTAAAACAAACTCGATTCAAGGGATCTTGGATAATCTTCTGTGATATTCTACTTCTAAAATAGCTGATATTTCAAAACTCTCTTCCAATCTGATAACGTGAGGTTAAATAGTTAACTCAAGGTCCAGTGGGCAGTTTGCCCACTTTGTAAACCCGCCTTGGTTGGTATGAAAGATGTATTAATCCGTTTGTCATGGCCAGTTGACATACAGCATGTCTGAAAGTAGTTTGGTTCCTCAGAGTCACGGTGCAGGAACATCTGGACACAAATGCTTCCCTGTTTCCTTCATCCCATGATCCAGCAAGATTGTCCTCTGCTGGTCAAAGCTCCTAACTACAACATCAAAGTTTAGTGGAGTGGGAAAAAAATGGTAATGAGACCATCTGCACCCAAGTCCTCTATTTCAACTACAGGCGGCATAAAAAGAAGTAGGCTACACTTAATAATAATATAGTGATATTTGTAAATTACAGGGGAACAAGATCCAGAATGTCACAAAAATGCCAAAAACTTAACTGAACCTTTTTTTTTTGTTGCCTTGACATAAAAACTCTGGGCATCCTGATTCTGAAAGACAAGCAGTGGGTTGGATCTTGCAGATCACAAACAGCGAGCGTACCAGATAAGGGTTTCCTGGTTAAACCTGACAAAGTTGTTCTCAGAAACTGCAAAAAGTCAGTCTGCAAATATTACAGCGTCGATAACGAAAAAGCACGTGAGTATGACATGATCCTGTAAACAGAGCAGTTCAAAGGAATTCACCAAGTGTATTGTTTTATAACTCCTCAGACGACTCGAAAGGCCTGCAGAGGAGTTCTGCTGGAAGTCTGACAAACTCCTGCCACATGAAAGTAAACTAACTGAACACTGGGTGTCTCAGTCTGTAAGTGTATAACTACTTATTAGTCACATATTAAAAGGAACTAATTCTTTTTTCTGGCTGAGTTGGCTCTAAAATCAGAACAAAGAAGAGGATGTTAACTCCAGCACAGAAACACAATTTCAAAGATACTCTACTTATTTTTTTTTTTTTTTTTTTTTACTGTTTACTGACAAAAAAAAACTGAAGGATCTCTTCCCTTCCTCATGTCTGGTAAATAACATTTAAAACTACCACTAAACTACTAACGATACGCTTCTCTAGTTGAGTATTTAACACCAAACCGCGATTGAAGGATATGAATCTCAATCTATTTGATTTATTTTGGGGCTAAAATCTTTTACCAGGTATTTATTGAAGTGAAAGTGTGACAAGTAAATAAAAAAAGAGAAGAGCAACATATGAGGACACACAAGTTTGATTCATTGTGGTTAATTATAATCCCCCTTTTTGATTTTTGGGTTTGTGGATGGAGAGACGGGAGAGCAAATCCAGCATGAAGTTCAAGCTTCAGCTCTGAAACTCAGCTTAAACGTATTAATGTCTAACGAAGTCACACCAGAAAAAAAGGTATCAAGGCCTCAAGAAAAACCTCAGACCACGACAGGTGGTACGATTGTTTTAATTTGATATATGATGTGTGTGCTGTATGTGCAGTGTGTTTGCGTGTAGGACTGTGAGCATATCTGAGTGTATCTCAGAAGCAACATTCTTAACTAAGGGGACACCAAACGATGCCCGTTGATGATTCCATAACTACGAACCTTTCACAAACTTTCACTAACGGAGCTGAAAGAACACCAGAATAGTAAATGTGATTCTACGCAAATGCACAGATGGAAAACGAGGAGTTTAGGTTCCCATCCTGTAAAGATGATGTTCCTTCTTTGTTACATAAATCTGCAGATCTTGGAATGACACATTCTTGTCAACGTCAGGGTGTCACGCGTGACCGCCACGACTCGCCTGCTCCAAACACACCTCACACTGCTTCACCTACTTGACGGAGATGGAGAAGTCTCCTGGAGAGCTCTGGCACCCTCGGATCACGAAGTCACCCACACCTTTGTGCCTCAGGAGATCCTCTGCGGCACTGCGGCTGGCGTTCTCCTGAAACCACCTGAGCAAAGAAGTCTTCTCACGATCTGATGTAACGCACACGTAAAGCAGAAACACAGAACTCTCTTTCACAGAACTTTATTGTTCTGTTTTATCTGTAGTCATGTTCCAAAATGCGTTTAAGTGATTTATTGTGTCAATGCTATGACTCTTACCCTTGAGTCTGCATCTCAATGTAGTTTTTTGGTACATATCCATCATATCCGTTCATCTCGGCCTTGCACCAATCATCCTCGAGGCTTAAAATCTTTCCAGAAAACAGAAATATGAGCTGTTGTATTGTAATTCATGAGCACACATAGTAGTTACATCACCTCATCATGCACCGACCTTTAGTATATCGCCCTTTCTGAAGCTGAGCTCGTCGTCTGCTGTCGCAGTAAAATCGTACTTCCCTCTGGCTTCCATCAGGAGCAGCTGAAGTGTCAGACGGTTCAGAAGAAGCAGGAGCAGAGCAGTCAAGTTAGGATCCGAGACAAGTGGTTTTCTGTAGGGAGAACGAGAAAACGTACAGCTCCGTCTGTTATACAGAGTTTATCTGATGAGAAATGCTGTTTTTAGACTAAGATATATCAGATGTGGTTTAGTCTCAAAATATTCTAACTGTCGCTGACATTTTAAGTAAAGTCATTCACCTGTGAGAAGTCCTGTTTGAAGACTTTTAATCTAAAAATAAAATGAGTGTTGTGTCATTTTTTTTTGAGTTCATGATAATCCACGAACTTTCGTATTTCTAATTAAAACTCACAGTATCTTTCATACAAATGATATAATTTTTCTGTCTTAAATACAATTAATTGTTACTGCTCAAACTATCAATCAACAAAAAATGACCAGTTTTGAACTACACTTGTGTCAAGGGATAAACTCCAACAGCAGATGAACCGCTCTTTAAATAAAGTCATGATAAAAACTACTTTTTGTCAGATCCTAAAGAATCATAAAACTATTATAAAGTCCACAATACTTGTCCCTAACACTCTGCACTGTAAATTTTAAACTGGTATGTTGAGTTCAACTTGCTTTCTAAGTAAGAAAAACATGACTGAAGAAAACACAGAAGAACATAAATGTTTTACACCTTTTCATACAAACAGACAAAAAACATCACCAGAATAATTTCAGAAAGTTTCCAGACTTGTCTAGAAAAGCCAATGTGGCAAAAATAACTTGATCTGATTGGTAATAATTAAAATTCAACAACACTGAGTAAGTTAAACACAGAAAAATAACTAAAATAGGTAAAGAAATTCAAATGTTATGTTCAAGAACAAGCAAATATATAAACTCACAACTTCATCTACTTTATCTTTTCCTGGTTTATGGTATCTTATGTCTTAATGAATGAAACAAATGTTGAGAACAGATGAGAATGAATGAAGAGAGATGAGAATGAGAATGTATTGCTGTGAGGCAACAGTGCTGACCAGCAAGCCACCGTGCCGCCCGAAACAGGAACATCTGCGGCTAAAATGATCTGAGGACAGCAGCTATGTTGTGAAACTAATTATATTTTCTAGATGCCAGCATATAACTCAGAGTGAAAAATAGTCTTATTGAATTAGAGGGTTCTCTTTGCTTCCTCTCTGAAGATTTAGAAATTAGAGGATATTTACATTTATATAAGTACATTTAAATTATATTGAAATTGTCTGTGAATTTCATGAATGAATGGTGATTCTTTTAGATGTGATCATTAAAGAAGACTTTGATCATGTTGTTTGTGTAAAACTTTTTTTTTTTTTTTTATTTAACCTTTAATTTACCAGGAAGTCCCTTAAGATAAAATCTCAAAAATTACACAATGTAAAGATGTGTGAAATATTGTGACCGGACAGTGGAGGTCTGAAGCAGCTGCCTTGTTGTAAATGATGTCTCCATAATCCAATAAACTCAGGAAAGATGTTTGTACAAGCTTTTTTCTCACATCGGGCCTCAGAAGGATTTGTGTTTGTACAAAAAGCCAAGGACAGCTTCAAGCTTTCTAACAAATAGTGCCAGATAGCTGCAAAATCAGTCTGCATCATTCCACTTAACCATTAATATCTTAGTCTGTGGTAACTACAATGTGTGGTCACATGTGACGGAGCATGAAGAGGAGAGCGCACAGCAACCGGAAAACTTCACACAAACTATACACTTCCACTTCTACATTCACTGTTGTTCACCTATAAATACACAGCAGCACAGGAAGGAGGTCAACGCATCATTAGAGAAAATGCAATTCACCAATTACAAGCTCTGCAACGTCTATCAAAGGTGGAATTGAGAGGTGGAATCAAATCCTGTGACTCCACTTACAGTATTGTGGAGGTTATATATATTTTTTCCCCCACAGACGTAAATCGAAGCTTCACTCAGGTTGTGGTGATGGCGTGGAGGATGTGGTGAGTTTATTTAAAAAAAAAAAAAGAAGAAAAGATAAACTAATGTGCCTTTGCTGCACTCGTGCAGCTATGGAGCACTTTTACAAGCTTGAACTCTTCTTTCAAGAACAAGAGATGCAAAGTCGGTGACAAAACTAAAATATAACTGAGAGAAGCTATAAATATGATGAGTTATCCCAAAACTGAGATGAATTACAATGATGTAAACATCTGAATAAATGTTTTCTAAAAGTCAGACAAAATAGGAGGGAATAAATATTGTTCTGCCACTAAATAAAAGTTTGGCCAAAACAAAAGAATTTGCATTCAATTTAAATACAAATGCAGCGTCAAGCAAGACAACGACAAGTAACTGTGGCTTCAAACTGAAGCTCCTTATTCATTCATTTTAAATATTTCCACCAAGAAGAATAACCATTTCCACAAGAAAGGAACCAAGATCCAAGTTTCCAGGATTTATCCCAAGAAGACTTTGACAAAGTACTTAATGAATAAAGTTTAACATTTGGAAAAATTATGGCAGAAATGATGAAGTTTGAGGATGAGACTCAAACATAGAAGATTTGTGACTGATAAAATATGAATTGCTCTAATTGTAAAAGTTAATATTTGAGGGTATTTTTTAAAGAAAATTTCTTAGAGAAATGAAAAATAAGGGGTGAGTGAGCAGTAACACCTTTAAAAAGGTCAAATCCACATAAATGTAAGTAATGGTGGAGTTACCAGACTGCAGTATGCAGGCCACGCTGCAGCGGCTCTGAAGTACGTCACTGCTAAAGTATTACGGTACACAAACTGGAAGATGCCCAACTCCTGTGGCTGCAAAACAAACCGCAATCACCGTCCCTCCACCACCACGTTTGAAGGTTGTCATGAGAGGTTGTATTTGGCTTTCACAGAATAAGGCACTGTTTGTCACGTTAAAATATTTCCACCTTTTGTGTTTTCCGTCCAAAGATCACTGTTCCAGAAATCTTGCGGTTTGTCCAAATGCAGCTTTTCAAACCTAAGTATTGCTGCCCCGTTCTCTTAATCATTCTTAATCACACTAAGTGAGGCCTGTTAGAGCATGTGATATAGCTCTTTGGTATTTTAGTTTCCAGGATCGTTGTATGCTCCGACCTTGGGGTGAACTTCCTGGAACATGTACTCCTGGGAAGTTTGACTACTGCTTTAAATGTATTCCACTCGTTGTCACTGTGGACTGATGGACTTCGTTTTTCCACACACTGCTTCTGCTTCTTGTCGTTGCTTTTGTTAAATAAACAACGATACTACGTCATTTGTAATGTGTTGCTGTTCAACTGAAGTATTCGCACTTAACTGTGGGACCTGCAACCTGATACGTAAAAACCTGAGAAATGAAATCGTGTAGTTTCTTTTCACTTGGCTGTAAATATGAGCATGGAAAGCAATCCCATTACATTTCATATAAAATGAAAATAACACTGTTTTGTTTTGAAAATATTTTTTACGCCTTTGCTGCATTAATCAGTCTCAGGATATAAAACTTTTACTACCAGAATTTTTGCGTTTCTCACATTAAAATTTTTTTGAACAACTTTGTTCAACAGTGAATTTCCTAAATGAGTTCATTGTTGATTGCAGGCGTGTGCGTGCCCTGCAGAGATAACCAGTGATGCCACAGCCGACCGTTGGGTGCAGAGCAGCAACAATAGTCGTAATTCCTCTTTGCATATCGGCTGAATAAATCCAGGGCTTCACGGTCGCTTCATTCTCTTGTATTTGATAAGGATTTTTTAAACTAACGTCTTCTTTTTAATCTTTTTAATCTTTTTCTATCTTTTTAATAACATTTACAACATTGTTTTTGAAACGGCAGCCTCCAGCGTACGTATTTGTATGTTCAATTGCCGTCCACTCAGGTGTGAAGAATTCATGACACGGTTGCATCATTTCGACAGGCCGCCGTACGTCTGCATCACAGACACACACACACGCACGGGAAAACTCCAAACTCCTAATCTGATCCAACAGCTAAAAAACACTATAACAGCAGCTGATGAACTACGGTCATGCAGCATTATTTTTGGTAATATGATGCCAAAATTAAATGTTTTCCAACTGTGATGTGCAGCTGAATCTTGTGCAACTTAGACAAACAAACTTCTGGCTTATATATGGAAAACCAGGCTTTTCCAAACAGCTAGATTACATAAATTCAGGTTTTCACCATTACCACACTGATTTTCATCATTTTGACCTTTGACTGCTGCACTTGGAACGTCATTATCCCTTTGTTGCCTCTTCCCTCTACTGAGACCGAAACGCTGTTTACTCTTTATCTTGCTGCAAATCTGAATTTCTAATCACCACAGATTTGATCAGTGGTCAATTCCTACTGGAATGAATGTGTTGGATTTAGTTAGAGTCACACTACACAGCATCCCTGCGGGCACATCTCCGTTAGAATCCCAAGGAGGAGCCACCACAGTGGGATGTGTGTGGCGTTCACGCTGGACTTTGTGTCGAAGCGCTCTGGTAAAGTCTCGGAAGATCGCCACCTGACTATCTGCTGCGCTGCTTTTGCTTCACACGTTCTCATGTGGATTTGTTCAAATACATGTAGTAGTTAAAACAGTCGACTACAAAAACAATCGCCCAAAAATAAGTTTATCCTCATTCCATATTTAGTTAACGTGTTTTATCACAGTCTTGAATGCTCTGAATACAGTTTCTTTCCTCTTTTTTTTTAATTTTTTCTGATCCTTTATATCTGATTCACATCTCTTCCACTTAAAGCAATATTCAATAACGGTTTATTCTGGGCTCTGCCATCTGGGACAAGTAATAAGCACCTTTTATGCATTTGTGGACACAGAAACCAATCAGCAACGATGTTGTGCCTTGTTATTTTACCTTATTAAGGCTTTGTAAATTATTCGGTCGTTCTCCAGATCAGCTTTAGCCCGTGGAGGCCCAGACTTAAATACTTCTAGTCAGCGACGTCCTGCACTTTTACTTTTATGTTAAGGTGACATATTTGCAACACTGCCGGCATGTTTCGGCTCTTCTAACAGAGGTTTCGGCTCAAACCACAGAGGTGTCGACAGCCTCTGGGTCAGCATTTGAGCAGAGCAACACAAACCATGAGGGTTTCCTGAGTTTGAAGCTTCAACGTTCAACTTGACTGTGCGTAACCTAAATGTTTTACAAAACAGAGAGTAAAATCAAGCTACATGGCATTGTTTTTGCCTCAACATTTGTCTTACATTGTCCTGTTTTGTTAAAAAAAATAAAATAAAAACAACTGTAACATGAACAACACACAATGCGTAACTTTCGCTTTAACAATGAAATCATCAACGAAGTATTAATGCTGCTATTTATGGTCTCTGGTCACATTTATTAATTAAAGTTGTGATTATTTTTTTTCCTTCAAAATGCACTTTAGGAGCTCAGAAAACCCAAATGTTTGTTTTTGTAGTTCTGAATGTGTTCAACTATTGACACATATTTCCCAGAGAATTTCAAAGATTTCAAAGAAAACTAACACAATAAAACTAATTTCTGCTATTTTTGCTTAAAAAAATAACAACTTTTCTTTAGAAATCATTGTAGATCGTCCTTTAATTGAAGGAGGTTGTTTATTTTCAGGTTTACTCTCAGAAGCAGAAGATTAGAAGCGGTGATGACAACAAATTGCTCATTCTTTTTAGCTGTGAGAAGTGTTGCATGAAGTTTCATTCAAGTGGGGTTTTTTTCTCAACCTGGTGCAGCTGCATCACAAACTGCCTGGCGTGCAGATGCACAAGTTCCGAATGGTACATATTTCACAGATGTTGCTGCTCGGCAGTTGCAGAAGATGCCCTGACAACCATTTCCTTCAGCAGAGGCATTCAAACGTATTCTGATTACTGACTGCCACATTCAGAGATGCCAGCATTAACTGAGGGACATTTTTACAAGAAACCAACTATGAGAACAGGATGCAGAAGATGGATGATGAGATGGCCATCTGACAGCAGGCCAAACTCTTATAAATCTACTGTTTCTCCTTATAAATCTACTGTTTTTTTGTCATCTGTAACCTGGAGAGTTACTTGGCAAACATATGACATTAAAGATGTCATCTTTAATATCATATTTTTATCTTCTCTTGTATCTTAAAGGGGGGTTTCTGGTATTTTATAGACAGGAAATTAATTACAAATTAATTAAAAAAATAATTTTCATGTAAAAACATTTTTTTTAAATATCCCCAGTTTAAGCTTCTCAGCTGCTGCTGTTATGTATTTAAGGCTCTGACAGGTGCATAATGACCACACTAACAAGTAATTGTGCTTTAATTTTGAAAATAGTTGATGTATTGATGGATGGACATAGGGCCAGAGTGTGATTGCTAACTAACAATTAATAGCCAAAGTATGGCAAGGATCCCTCTAAAATATAGCTAAAATTACATTTAAATAAATCAAGAAAATGCAAAACATCTGATTCAGGGTCTGTCTTGAACACCACATGATAGCAGCAGCAAGACTTCTCAAGACAAGAGCAGGGACTTTTATTTATATTCATTGTAAACAGACCATCCAGCACGATGTCTTCCAGTAAACTCAAACTTGGAAAGGATTCTTAAATGGTTATTGGAGGAAAATAATTGGCCTAACTGGGATTGTGAGGATAATTATAGACATCTTGCACTACATTCTGTTGACACCAGGACCAGTCTTAGTCCGCCACATGGTGCAGAGGTATGTTTGCAGAGGGGCTCTGCCGGCTCAGGCCCAGGAGATGACCATAGACATTCAGCTGCTTCAGTCAAAACAGATGAACAAAGTTCTAGTTCAAATTTCTGTCTAACTGTGACTTATGACAACTCCCCTCTCTTATAACCTTTCCTACTTCCCCAAAGCGAGGACCCTTAAAGCATGCAGCTGGTAGGTAAACCACTAACAAACAAGACCATTCAAACTTCGGGATTCATATGTATTTAAATAAATAAATACAAATAACTTTCAAATTAAAATCTGAAATGTCAGATAACTTTGTTTAGTTTAAAAAGAGAAAGAGAATATCTGAGCCCTGATTGCAGAGCTAATGTCAAATATCTGATATGGTGTGAAGAGGCAGCAAAGTATATGCGTATTTAAAATATGCTGTTTATAAATACAACTAATTGTGTTTATTTGTGATGTACAGAAAACCTAAAGGACAGAGAAGTGGGAAGCAGAAAAAGAGGAAGAGAAGTGAAGCGGTCTTACATTCAGTCATACACACGGAGGTACAGCAGTATCTCTTTTCTAAATTTTTACTTTATTCAGCTCACCTCTCCTCCTCTCAGGAGTTCGGCTGGTCCTCAGTGAAGTTTATTCTAACAAGTCTCGCAGCTTCTTCCTGCGGACAGTGAAGGCAGCATCAAGCGTGAGAGATGTTTGCAAAAGTAAACGAAAGTCCAGGGTTTCGGAGTAAAACTGATGCCCTGAAGCGGTGACGGGATGAAACCGAGTAAAGACAGAAGCAGACTTAGTGCGTCTCCGCTGCGCTCTCGGACTAGAACCACCTTCCTCCAAAATAAAACATGTGATTTCCTTCTGTCCTGTCAAAATAAAAGGCCTGAAACAGCAGCACGACAGTTCAACGCATCGCCCCCTACAGTTGTTGCACACAAAACTTGAATTCAGGTAAATCATCTCTCAATAGTTGTCCAATAGTGCCCATTATGTTCAACTATAACTAAGTCTTCAGATGGGTGAAGACTTCATATTTTTTATTGATTTTTGGTTAGTTATTTTTAATAACAGATAAATATACAGTCTGAATCTGCTGGAAAAACAAGCTGCTTTAACTCGGATTTTCTTGACACCTTCTCTACGTTTTGTTTTCTTCTCTTTTTTTTTTTTTTTTTTTACACATTTCTGAACATTCATACTACACTACTGGTCCTGTATTTGTGTTGTTGAAAAATGCAAACTTGTCAAACTTGTTCCCAGACATAATAAATCCAAATCCAACTTTCAAGGGAGGTTCCTTCATTTCGCAAAAAAAAGCCTGCAGCCTAACAGATGTGACAGATGATAAATAAGCAGAATAAATGCATCCTGATCTGCACGCTGTTCATCATCGCAGGCAGTTTGCAGGAAAATGAGAAGATGCACCTCTGACCTGAATCTGCAAAACCACTGTCTGCACAGCTGCAGTTGGAAATCCCACATCCGCCTCTCCCCCTGTTACTCAACACCACAAGATAAATACACACTTATTTTTAAGTGCACAAAAGAGAGAGTAAACCTTGGCAGGTGAAGGAGTACTGCAGGTGTAGAAGGTGGCCAACTGTGGGGAAACTCTTTAGTCACATTCATGATTAACTTCTTCAAAAACAGCTGAGCTTAAAAATATGCCCATTTATTTGTCATATCTGCTCAGCAGGAAGATCTGATGGTTCTTCCTCCTTGTTGATGTGTCAACATGCATCTAAGTGATCCAGACCAGAAAACTGACAAAACTTCTGCTTTTGCAGAAGCGCACAAATTAGCTGATGATCAGGTAATCAAGTGTATCTAGTTATCAAAGCCTGGCTGATACTTACTCTCATTCAGTAATTGCAATGTAAATAAAAGTACTCATTTTGCATTATGTCTTAGATTTTGTTTTGACAAAGTGCAATACATCATGTGCTCCTCTGGTGAGATTGTATTTGCTCCATATTAAAACCTGATAAACAGATTTTGTATTTGAGAAGATGACTAGTTTCAGTTTGCAGACATTCAAAACATGTTCTAAGTCACGTGTATTGAATACAAGTGACGTACATTTAAAATATTTTCATTGAGACATAAATGTATCCATATATACATTCAAAAAGAGCTTTGAGCAGGGCGTGGACCTCTGTGGGTATCTTGGAGTGTCTGGTACCGTGATGGTAACAATGGATCTTTTGAGGCCTGTGGGTTGTGGGGTGGCTTCTTTTCTTTGTGGAAGGACTTGTTTACAACAGATGCCTTCAAATCTCTTCAGCATTGTATCTGGGGAGTTAGGAGGCAGACCTTTTATTGTGTTCTTTCTTTTTATTTATTTAGCCCTTTCTAACCAGTTTTGTTGAGATTACAATTGCATCTGACTGGTTTGGGAAAATGCTTAGGTAGGTGGCATGTGTGGCACACCCTTAAAAACTGTATAGAGGCCAGAAGAGGCTGTGATCTGTCTACTCACATTGAGATCTGGCTGAAAGTTAACTATTTCACCAACAACTTGTTCTATGAGTCCTGAAATGATTTGACGTAGCTGTGATACTGTCAAAAAACGTTTGATAAGCTTAAAAGAGAGGCGCAGTCTGGAAAATACTTTTTATTCAGACCCATAGGATCAGTTGACAAATGCTCTGTAGGAAATGAGAAGCAGTAATTGTTTAAAACTGACGTCAATGTCCTGAAATGGCCAACAGATGGCAGCATTAATACACAAACATTTCGCTTGCACATATCTGTGCTCCTGACAGCCGCATATCAAGATTGAAAACAAGGATTTCTGGGTTAAAGTAGACATGTTTAAGTAAACATGATACACCCACAAAAGTACTTTTTAAAAAAATGTTTAAATCCAACTCCACACAATAAACATCCAAACAAACAGAATTTTTTTTTTAATTAAGTAATACAAAACAAAAACAAAGGCTAAATACCTGAAACAACTGCATCAATAACAGACCGTAACAATCTTTTTAAAAAAAAATGCTGTGAAAAAACATATTGAGAAGCTGTCAAATATTTGACAATATTTGGCTTATCTGGGACTGGATCACAGAGGCCAGAGGCAAATTTGTCCCGACCTTCTTCTCACCATCATCATCATCATGTCCTCTAGATTTGAGGACAACATGGTGTTCCCGAACCAGCCAACAGATCGAATCCATCTATGTCTGCACTAAGGCCTCTCCTGGTGGGATGCATTAGAAACACTTCCCTCGAGCAGGAGTTTTGATAGAAAATGTATAACAGCACATAGAGATGTCAGATCAGACAATAAACAGGAATTGTTTAAAATGGGAATAAATTCATGACCTAGAAGATTAAAATGCAACTTTATGCATCCATAATTTTTAAATGTATTGACATTGTTCATGATACACCTTTATGTGGTTGTAAGCAGAAATAGGTGCAAACCTCAAATCCAACAACACCGAGAAAGAAAAAAAGAAAGCATTAAAGCAAACCAAGAGATGGATGACCTGTTACACAGTCCAATTAAAAACAAAAAGAAGGATTTCTGGCTACCAGTCCTCTATATAACTGATTAACGGGCTAATGATGCAATTACCAAAAGTATGTTTTTAGATATTGTGCATTAAACCTTTGAGTTCAATGCTGTAGTTTGTTACAGAGTCCTATTGTATAAAACATCATATATCAGTAAAAGTGTCCATACTTTTTTAAAGTATTACTAATATGTAGTTTATCTGTTGCAAAACATAAAAATTAAAAAACTGTAAAAGCTATCATTATAAGTAGACTGCTGAATCTTTTCTGCACAGTAACACTCATTTTCAAATAAATACAGTGTAGTATGAAGTATAATGATGTTTTGGAAATGTGGTAAAAATAATGCACTTATAGTTTATGTTTTGCAGTAAAACTTAGAAATTAGGCCTTAGAAAAATGACTGCAGTTTTATAATTAGCCACAAAAATAGTTTTCAGTGTTTATTAAAGATTGATGGAGGTGACTTGTTTTAAGCAGCAAGGATGCCAAAAATGAAAAACCCAGCAATTGCAGCAATCCTACCACTAGGATGACGCCCTCGTTGCACAAGTCAGGAAAATATGAGGTTTCATTTGTTCCAATTGTCTGCAATAACATGCAGACATATAATAAACAGGGCGGAGTCACATACAAGACAGACAGACAGTCTAGTGGGACATTTGCAAAAGGGACGTTAAACATCTGGCAAAATGCATCAATTTTGACTTTTCTTGCTAATTTTGCATTAATGGTAATAGTAATAGTACTGGTGAGATCAGTGGAGATTTCATCCGATTGTCCAACAATTAGATCACATCAGAAAAATGTTTATAATAGTGCATCAGAAACGCACAAAAGCACAACCTGTCATAACGACGTGTCAGATCAACACTATCAAATTGGTATAACAGAACTAGGACAGCGTATGAGGTAAATACGGAAATATCAACTACAATTAAATGGAAAAAAAAAATCAAACACTGTCGATTTAGTGATCTACACAGACAATGTAGTTGATAAAAGAGCTTTAATCAAAAATAAAGTACTGTTAAAAGTTACGTAAGCATGTGTTTGAAACAAGCGGCAGCAATTTTCTGGGTTGAAGCCAACCAGGAAGCATCATATACTGCAGTTCCTTGACTGACCACTAGAGGCTGGCTATAAAAGCATGTCAATCTTCATTGACCCATATGTTAAAATGTCCAACATTGCTGCAGCAATTAACATGCTTACGGTTAATGTTGTTTTTTTTTCCACCAATCAGGTGAATTTATATACATTTATTTATGATATAATGTGTATATTTTTGATTGCCAGCCAGTATAGCCAGTAGCAAGCCATTATCTCCTCCTCATCAATCAGTGTCATGATACATAACTTAGCCAGGTGATCAAATTTATACTAATCCAGCGTTGCAGTGTCCAGTAGCTAAACTCAGCAGTCCACTCTGTTTTTGCCACCAAAATTATGTTTGAAAAAGGATATTCTGCTGCAAATGTTTGCATTGACATTAGGTAGGAATGTCCCAGTTGGCTTCCTAAGTCCGTTTATCCTGCCCATTTACAACATGTCACCCCACGACTAAAGTCTTTAAAACTGCTCTTCAGAAATCTTTGATCTATGCTTTTGAACGATCAGAGGACATGAACAGTGAGTGCATGAACATATTTATGGCAAAAATGAAACCTTAAGAAAATGAAAACTTTCCCAGCCCTCACATGTCAACTTGAGTGTTTGGAAGTTGGTTTAGGGTTGAGTTAAAGCTGCAGTCAGGAACTTCCCAAAAATCCAGTAACTGACTGGAAAATTTGAACGTATAAAATGTTCCTGCCCCTTCCAACCTCCAGAACTGTCTCCCTCCCCCCATCCCTCTGCTGTCGAGGAGTGGGCTGTGGTCACCAGAGCACATGCATCATCAGAGCTGTAGTACGCAGCACAAGTAAGCTGCAGAAACCCGAGGCGTCACAGACAAGATAACAAAAAAAAAAAAAAAATCAATAATTTACAAACAGAGGTAAATAAATGTAATATCACATAGACCTACCATAAAGCAAATGTCCACAACATCCTTGAACATCAGAAGTTATAAAGTTGAGCAACACCTCTTCAGTTAACAGATCCCCACAGGACCCAGTGTAGCTACTTCTCTTATCCCCACAGTGAACTTTAGGGTGACTGGGGTCTGCCGGAGCCTATCCCGACTCATTACAGGCGAGAGGCAGGGGTACACTCTGGACAGGTCGCCAGTCCATCACAGTGCCACATATATAGACAAACAACCATGCACACTCACACTCACACCTGTGGGCAATAAGAATTATCAATCAACTTAACGTTCATGTTTTTGTATTCTGGGAGGAAGCTGGAGTATCTGGAGGGAACCCACGCAAGCACGGGGACAACATGCACACTCCAAGCAGAAAGACTCCCACTGGCAATCGAACCAGAAACCTTCTTGCTGTGAGGCAACAGTGCTAACCACTAAGAAGCGGTGGCATGCAAATGTTTATTTGAAAGTGGGCCTGGAGAAGAGGGGGTGAGAGACTGTGATTGACGCACACCCCTGACTCTGAAAGGAGGAGTTGCAATGGGTGGAAACTTGTAAACTGCATTGTGAGCTGCAAGTGGTGCCAAAGGAGTAGATTTTCTTCTCTAAATACCTAGTTTATATTATATTATTATAAAATAATGGTAATTTAAGTAAATATGACAAAAAAACAGCTACCAGCTGCACCTTTACTATCTGGCTGGGTGGCGTATGCCTGAGATTGTCCTGCCTCCTTGAAGACCATGGGCGTGACCACGCATGGATGGGCGTGGCGTCGCTGGGGGTGGCTCGTGCTCTGCTGTGCTCTGTCTCGCGCTCGCGCTCAGCAGCGGCAGGTTGATTCATTCAGTTCGCGCGACGCTCGTTGTCGAAGTTAACGCCTCGAGTCATGAAACGGGCTGCAACGTAAACGTGTTTTCCAGCGGCTTCACTCGCAAATGGACAACCTTTTTGTTTTCTACAGAACTTTCATATCTGTTTGGGCTCTAATTGTCTTGGAGAAAACAGATTTAGAGGTGTGAAAACACTTGTTACGGATTGAAAACTTTTTTTCACCGTGTGATCAGTATAACGCTGGAAACATCTTTCCTCCGTGTAATGGATGTTGAGGCACTGTAGGAGTGTTTTCTCTGCTTTCTGTGATTTTTGTTTTGTTTGGAGGACGGTGATAGTTGACTAACCTCGTGGAAAACGGTTTTATTGTCCTGGAAACGTTTCAACTCCCAAAGTTGGACGACAAGCTTCGAAGAATGAAGAGTTCTGGTAGAATCTGCAGTTTCGATAGCTTTGTTGTATGTATGTGAAAACAGAAATGATTTCCGAGGAAAGAAGCAGCCACGTAAATAAACAAACCCTCAGCTTCCCAGTGGGTTTACTCATCCGCTCTCCAAAGAGGCGCCTGGCCAAACTGGGGAGGAAACCCAGCAATGGATCTCTCCAGTAAGTTCGTATGATTTCATCATACATGCCATCTCTTCATATAATCCCCAGTTTTAGTACAAAAGCATGTCATAAATTGTGTACAGCACTGTAATATTGCTGCAAACTGATATTTAGGAGTTATTTTTTAACTGGTATTCACCACACTAATAACATTTCACGCTGTAATCGAAATTAGATTCAATATATTATCATTCTCTCTAATTAAATGCTTTTTTTTAGTCTTAATTAACAGCATGCATTTATCTTAAATAAACTTGCAGGGCTCACAGCATTTGTTGTCACCCTGAGTTCTTCATCAAAGTTTTGTATTGATGATCGGAGTGTAAAGTCTCCTCCAGCACATCTTAAAGATTGTCCATGGGATTAACTCAGTGGTAGACAAAACTATGTATGAAAATAAAGTTTCATTTACAAGAAACAACTCTTTTACTATTTAAGCCTGTGAATCTGAGATATGTCATCATCTTTTGATGGAAAAATCTACTCATTCAGTTTATCCAGGCAGTCGTCTGACTTTTTTGGTGTCTGAATATTTACTTGTACAACTAAAGCAACCCCACATCATCATACTGCCCCTCAGATTTACATGCGAGGCACTAGATGAAGGATGTGTGGCTTCATCCATCGATCTTCCTATCTTAATGTGCCTATAACTGTGTTACAGGGTGAATCTGGACTCACCAGACCCTCACCGTGACCCCATTTCTATTGCTTAGCTGTCCTGTCATTATGCTCCCAAACAAAACGAAGCCTCTATTGTTATTAACCACACTGGTAAATGTTTTTATTAAAGCTACACAGCTGTTTAATTATAATCTCTTGATTTCTCTTAGCATTGTTTGTGCTTTTACTGTACTTAAATGTTGTCATATGATGCACTGTACTTTAATTTTTTCATTTTCAATTTCACCCAAAATTTAAACGGACTCAAATAACAAACATTCAAGATTTTTTTTATCAAGCACTTTTATTTTCTCATCTTAATCCTTCCCTGATTAGAAGTATCAGTAAATAACACACAACAAATCATCTTCATTTTTTTATTGCACCTTCATTCACTTTAGCTGCTTGTTAGTTTAATTTCATCCTTTCTGTTGTTAGTTGTTTGGTTATTTTATTGTTATATTAATATATTATTGTCAGCTGAAACGTAACCTTGGTGGAGAGTTTATTTGTTGTTGTTTTTTATATGTATTTGTAGCTGTGATGCCTATTGATCTGATTAAAGGCCTCAGTCACAGTTATGGGAAGAAAAACTTAATCTGTGCACATACGATAAATTCAGATTGGTGTTAACAGTGAGCTACTTTACAGTTTTAAAACATTCAAACCTATCTGGAGCCACAGGAGCTACATGTAAAACATGGTGCATGTGCAGTACAGCTGAACATTTTTCCCTCTGTTTCTCATCTCAGATCCAACAAGTCGGACAATACTCTCCGCTCCAACGAGAGTGTGGGTGTCCGGCAGCCAGCCAAGAGCAAAATCCGCCGCCACAACAACAACAGGCTTTCCACGGTCTTCAACTACAGCCCCAATCTGAGGGACAGCAGCCGTCGCAACCAGATGGGGGGCAGTGGGAGCCTGGCCGGAGATCTCCAGGCTGCAGATGACCCAGCAGAGCTGTCTAGCCAAGTTTCTGTACCCGGCATCCTGAAGATCTTCGGCAGCGACATCTGTCATGGGACCCACTACAAGAGCGTGTTAGCCACCACTCAGTCCAGTGCAAAAGAGCTGGTGAAAGAAGCTTTAGAGAGGTGAGAAGTTTCAGATGGTCCATGGCATGGCAGGGAAACATCCCAAAAACAAGTTATGTCCACCATCATGTTAACAGCTTGAAATTTTGTGTCATAGCATGCATGCTTCTGCACCTTCATGGAGTAATTAAAAAAAAAAGTCTCCAAAGAAAAGCTAAAAATTCAGAACCAGTTAAACTAAATCCTAAAAAACCTATCCTCCATCTCCCACCGCGTATTCTTCCTGCTTGAATTTTTACTTTTGATTTTCAGGTACTGTCTGGAGAAAGAAGATGCCAAGGACTATGTGCTGTGTGACGTGATCGGTCAGACGGGTGCTGATAACGAGTGGAAGAGGGAGTGCTTCAGAGTCGTGGGCAACAGCGAGCGGCCCCTCGTGCTGCAGTCACTCTGGAAACCCAAGGAAGGTTTCTCCAGAAGATTTGAAATCCAGCTCCGAGCAAGCGTTGAAGAGCAGTGTATGAAGGACAGAGACACAGTCACAGCTGGTAAACATGTCATCTCGTGCCCACATAAATTGAGTTTACAGTTTGTCTTCTTCAGAAGTTCAGGATTATGGCACTGTTACTGATGCAGAGAGTTAGTGACCCTACACATCTTCACATCTGGGTAATCAATCACTCAGTCTGCACAGAGGGCCTTCATCCTTGTTTCTTATTGGAGGCTAACTGCCTTCATTGTCCTGCTTATCACCAGCTAGAGCAGGAGGGTTGGCAAGCATGTGAGAGGCCACGAGGAAACAAAAGCTGCAGCAAGGGGTAGAGGGGGTCGGAGTGGCTCTGCTCTTATCTTTGTTGTATTTGAAGTGCCCATCGGGTCCCTAAGAAGCATCAAGGCATCAAATAGCTCTTCTCACTGGGCCTGGAGCTGCCAGAATGTGGCCACTCGCTGCTGTGCTTTTCAGAGTAAGAATAATCTCCCTAAAACTTTGTTTAGTCCCCGGTGCCTGCATTCAGAGTAATAGGTGAGACAGGGACCTTAACTTTAATCCCAGATGGAGTTCTTGTTTTCAAAGTGGAGCAGCTGTGCGTCTTTGGTATTTTGTCATAACTATTATTGTATGTTCTGTTGCTATATGTAGTAAACTTTTAATTGTTTTACCCCAATTTTTTAAAGTCATATCATCATAGAACAGAGCGAGGATTCCTGCTTACCTGTTAGTCATCTTTGTACTAAACTAAGACAACAGGCTGCTTGTTCCAAGTCAGTGTTTTGGGAGTGTTTTTGTGTCTACTGGTGTCAAAGCCGTGTGAAATGGTTTCCTCTCATCAGCTAAGTGCCATTTTGATCCAAGCATGGACAAATCACACTTTGCAACATAAATATGCTGGGTGCAGGCTGAGATCACAATTCATCGGTCCCTAACAGTCAGAGCCTGCAGTCGTTCTCATGGCTCCATTATACACGAAACACCCTCCTCCTCTCATTGACCAGGAAAGCTGCCCTTTACCTCCATGGGTTTTTAGGCACAGAGCCCAGTCTGTCAGAGTGGTGCTGAACAATGTGGAAAACACCCATTTCCACAGCTGATAAGAGCAGCAGACCGCCGGGTGTGAAGCCCAGCTCTCTGGACATTCCACTGTGCTTAATGGCTCCAAATGAGCTGAATAGTGTTTGTGTTAACGTCAGACCAGAGACCAAGACCTGCTGTTGATATCAGATAGAGGTGGCCACATCTCTCTTTCCCTGGACATTTACTTGGTTTTCCTCTGGTCATGTTGCATTTGAGTTGGTGCCAGTGCAGCAAAGCATTATGTTTGGGTCCAGTTACGCTGACCAGAGTGTGTTCAGGGGTATTTCCAGTCACTGTAAACGTGATTTTAACTTTTGAGTTGAACTTTTTTAATTAGCTGTTTTCATTCACTTGGGTCCTGCTGTTTAATTCTGATTAGTTGTTTTTATGTGTGTATTTTCCTTTCTTTTTTAGAAATAATTGTACATTAGAGACAGCTAAATAACAGACTCATGCAACATAACCCTGTTTCCTAAACTTCAAAATGCTATTTTGATGTGTGCACATACTCTTTTCGTCCAATATATTACTTATAATGCCATGCAGGAAAAGACATCCAAGGCCTCTGTAATTGCACACATGCAAAAGTTTTGCTTTCATCTTTCATCTTAAGTAATGACATGTCCTGCATATCCAGTGACAAGCTGTCTCTTTGTTAATCCAGGTGTCAATGCTCAGGCTCGTAAACTGCAGAAGAGCCGCGCCAGAGTGACCTCCCTGTTTGTTGGCAGCAGCGGAGAGGACGTAGATGGACTAGGGTTCTGGAGGAGTTTAAGTGAGATGGATCTTTCGACGATGGGCAAGGAGGCCAGCCGGGCCCAACAGAGCATGCTCAGAGAGGATCCGGAAGCAGAGGCAGACAAGGAGGTGCTGCGACTAGGACAGGAGAAGGAGGAGACAGAGAGCAGCGATGACAACACCACCCAGTACTCCATCCACCCACCCTTTGACTTTCCCTATTTCCTCCTCCTGCAGGGCTACAACCACAGACAGGTGAGCCGCAGAGCGCTGCTTGATCTGTGTTCTTAAATGGAGATACCGGAGATACATTTTAGGATTTTCCAACTCACTGAGCAAAAATTATACTCATTAAAACAATTGTTAATCACAGCCTTGGTAAAGTCTCTAAAATTGTTTTGAAGTACTCAGTTATTTTCTTGGTATGATGTGAAAAGTTATCTGTCACTCAAAGCTCCTGTTCCTGAATTTAGACAAATACGGCTCATTAGGAGGACAGGAGGACAGTTTGTTTTTCTCTTCTGGAAACAAGAGACAAAAATAGTATTTACTGGCTAAAATAAAACATTTACACGTTTCTGTATAAGGTACTGGGCCTAATAAAACGTTAAGCAGCAGATTAGAAGCAGAACGGGTTTCTTTTTCTTTTTCTTTTTTTTATAATTTGTTACTATGAAATTGAGACAAAAACATCCTTGTGAGCAACACTAGTGACCCACACAAGTCACACTTCACCTGCATCTCCTGTCGGTTCACCTGGTGTGTGTGTGTGTGTGTGTGTGTGTGTGTGTGTGTGTGTGTGTGTGTGTATATATATATATATATATATATATATATATATATATATATATATATATATATATATATATATATATATATATATATATATATATATATATATATATATATATATCTATATATATATATATATATATATATATATATATATATATATATATATATAAAAGATATTTACTAACAAACTTAGGTTTGTTGGGATGAAGGGCTGCTAATCTTTCAGAGTTAACTTGAAGACAGCTCTGTGACTTTCTGCTGGTAGTCACTGTACTTTATCTGCCAATAAATAGCGTTGGAGCTCTGGTATCCCGTGTACAAGCTGCAGCAAGAAACTGACTAACATCACTTGTGGGAACTAAGATAGAAGTACTTAAACGTGATGAGGTGGGAACGGATGCATGCTCACGCTGGTAAATCTCCTCAGCACGGGGACGGTGAGGCTGCACCGTCAACGTGGCAGCAACACCTTTACTGAGGAGTCGTAGAAAGTTATACTTCCACCGGTTTCCTGAAACCGCTTTGTGACATGGAACAACTTTTTATTGATTTGAATATACTATTAGATTATCTGACAGTGGAATAAGCTCACACTTCTCTGATTAGTGATAAATTCTGTTTATGCTCAGAATGGGCAGGGCGGGCTTAACCATCGATATCTGATATGACAGATATGTCGCGGTAATTACATAAAAATTCATATTTGAGTTCCATCCAGCATGCTTTGTTTTTTTTTTTTTAAACACACAAGTTCATTATAATACAGTGGATATAATATGTCTACCTTTACAAATTTACATGTTTTTAAAATATAAAGACATAAATAAAGGCAACATACATTTCAGACTTGATATAACTATAATGTGATTTTTTATCAAAAATCTAGTATATATATAAAAAAAAAGATTAAATATTTAATAATTGGGAGCATTTTCAACAAAACACAGACAACATCTTTACTGCATGAATCTGTACATCCTGTCATAATGGGGCTCTACATATACATCTACCATCAATTAAGGCGCTTTGAGTAAGTAATTGCGTACAATAAATAAGTTAAATTCACCTTAAACGTTTGTAAGTAGTTTCTCTTATTTATTTCATATCTAAATTTGCACGATGAGATGGAAAATTCGCTCAGTGGAAGGGGGAAGTCCTCGCTCAGACTTCATGAGGATCACAGACAGAGGATCACACAAGCTTAACAGAGACAGCGATGTGGAAACAAGTGCGTTGAATTGAACGTCTTAAGTTAAGAACATCAAGGAGAAAATCCCAGAGTAAGACAGGCTTTGGTCAGCTGTGTTATAACGGGACTGAGCAGGACAGAGCATTCCAGGCTCCAGTGAGGTTTTCTCAAAATAAAGTTGTGAGATGAAGTAGAAGCGTGTTAGGACCAGGCGCTCCTTTCCGGCTCAGACTTCCACACAGGATAAGCTGTCTGTCATGTGCCAGTGAATTTACAGGTTCACGCAGAGGGAAACCTTGTCAAGGCATTTGGCAAAACATGGAGACAACCCCGACTTATCTCAGAGCGTACATGAAGTTCATCTACATATCAGTGTTTCTTACCAGGGTTTTAAACCGTCAGTCGTTTCCTAGACATCACTGACTGTGTTTACGTAGCTCATACTTAGTAAACCAGAGAGGCGGACGGGGGCTTCAGCTCAGCTCATTCCCAGGAACAGGAAGCTACTTCTTGCAATGTTTTTCACCCCTGTTGGTGGAGGCTGCTGACTACGCATTTTACTGGTTCAACTACAGCTAACTAAAACTGCAGCAGAGCTAATCTTACTCTGGACAAAAGAGTAGTTTGAGCCAAAGTAAAGAAACAAGACGATCTATGGTTTGTCACTGTTAGGAAACAGGAACCGAAAGCTGATGTTTTAGACTTGTTATTCACAGAGTGACTGGAGGAACAAAGCTGAAGTTGGGCTGCTCCTAACTATTATTTTAATTATAGCTTGAGCTTACAGAGTAAAGGATCTGCTGAAGATACCCAGGCCAAAACCATTTTAAGTCACACAGACGAAATCTGAAAATCCTTCATCTGGAACAAGCAAATTTGTGGCAGCTGTGAGTCCAAAACAATTTTTTAATAGTTTTTAGTAAGAGAAGAGCAACATTTATATGACCTTGCCACCTTCACTGAATGCTCGGCTGTACTTAGCTTTTGTGCTGTGATGCGTCTTTAATAGTCCCACGTTTGAATTTGATAACATACAATATTGTGATGCCATGTTCAGGCTGCTTGGCTCTGGTGCACAGATCATACGCTATCATTGCCTGACTAATAGTCTTAACGCGGTGACCCTGAAGGAATGGACTTCACCAACGTCTCACCAGTAAGCCCTTCCATTCTTGTCTCACCTCATGCCGCCGACACAGGTTGTACTTTTAGCAGGTGATCCTGATGCTGTTTCCACACACGCTGCTTATTCGCTTCCAACGTGTTACACAAGTAAATCAATCCGATCCCAGACCCCGACTCCTACTGAGACTTAGGCTGCTTTGAAAGCCCCATAATACGTACTGGTCAGTGTATCTAGTCTACAGAGTGTTCTGCACACTGTCCGGCTGTTGTTTTTAGTACACAGTATTAGGGATTGTTAAGAATTCTCATCCAGTTATATACAGTACAAAATGACTTTGGTTACATTAACACGTTAATTTCAAGTATGCACTGACATTTTGCACTCAACTTCAACTGAATTAAAGCTTTTTCAAAAGAATATTGTGACATAAAATACAATCTTAAAATAAAATACAATCGCAATGATCAACTTTTGCACATTAACAGTTTTTGTGCGAAAAATGTTTCAGCGTATTGGAGGTATTTCCCCCCTTTGATGTGATCAAAGCTTTACACATGACATTAAAAAAGCGTTCCAAATTTATATAAAAGTAATTTATTGATCAGACGAGTTTTAATTTCATGTTACGTTTTCACTATGGAAACATAAGATTTTTGGCACATCAACTCACAGAACTCTATTGAAAATAAAAGTCAGTTTCACTGATAAAAAGGAATTGTTTTATAGAATAAATAATTCAAGATTTTTTGCAGGATTTTGTTATCTACCTGATGAGCGGGACCACCACTATCTTTGGCTGCTGCAGGGAGCACAGTAACGGAGAAGATGAAGAGAGGTTAAAAGTGGACATCCTTCTTTTTGCTCCTGATGTATTGCCACAACACTGCTGTGTCAGGCGCCTGGACTCAAACATTCAAACGTCTTTAGGAGAGCAGAAAAAGACAATGACGATGCTGAAACCTCTCCATGGTGCTCCTGTCACCCGAAATGGCTTCCTTCTGAAAGAGGAGGTAGAACTGAATCCAGGAGACTTGGTTGGTTTGGGAAAACACTACTTATTCATGTTTAAGGATCCCACAAGCCTATCAGGATCCCTCCACACTCCTTGGATGACCAGACTCTGCCCAAACTCTGACTCAAAGACTTTATCTTCTTGTTTATCATGCGGCTCCTCTGTCATAAAAAAGATCCAAAGAAAGCCATTACCTCCTCGTTGGAGAGACTTGGAGGGCACAGAGGCTATACTGAGCTACGAGCTGGAGCAGGAGGAAAGAGTCCTGCAGGAGATTCTGGACATGGTAGACCCCACAAGGAGTGAACCAAAGTTGACTCCTGCTTTCCTGTTGAGCCTTTGCATCCAGCATTCAGCCTCCACATTTGAACTGACAAATTTCAGGCAGCTGCTGCTGCGGATAGCCAGTCAAATCCAGCTTATCACTTGGGTATGGATGCTTTTCTGCACATTAAATGTTGAATAAGTGTCTGTTATTGTATTAAACATTGTTCTTAGTGATTACTGATAATGCATGCAGAAAGTGGATTTCTTATCAATGTGTTCTAACTTCTCAGGAGAAGACAAAGGAACTTGCAGCAATCCAGCCAGAAACGTGAGTCCACAAAGTCTCAGAAATATATGATAATGATCAGCTGCTCTATTTGATGACACTGCATGTGACACCGGATCTGATGGCTGAAATGCTGTATCATCAGTATCATAGAATTGTATTTTGTTGGTCTCAGCGAGTGAACTATGGTACTAATGTTTATCAACTTCTGTTTGGACTCAGCGTTCATGTCTGTGGTGCTGTAAAAGTTAATAGGATAAAACTGAAAGGAAAGGAAATAGTTAAGTGAATGTTTCTTTTGAAAAAATAAGAGAAAAATGTCCATTCATCAACTAGATTTAAAAAAATGGCTTCATAAAAAGAACTCGAAAGTTTCTTTGTTTAACTTCTTAAATGCTCTTAAATGTAATGTGTGAGTGTGTGAATGAGCGTGTTAATGTAAGAACACGTCTGAGGATTAAAGGGCAGAAAAGTCTGAATACTAACACAACAGTCATAAAAACCACTCATTCATCTGTGTATTTATTTTAAATACAGAAAAGCATATATGTGTGTAAGGTGTGTGACAATTCAGTGCTGCAGTTAACTAATATCAAGAGTTATATGTCATATTTCTCCAGTCTTGTAAGGACTTTTCAGCTCTAATCTTGTTTGTTTTGTGCTTTTTCATCAGGAGCTCCAGTGACAGGCAGTCTGAGTGTCTTCAGCTGCTCACCATGGAGGAGCTGATTCCAGGTCTGCAGCCGCTGGTGCTGTGGATGGCCAACTCCATCGAACTGTTGCACTTCATCCAGCATGAGGTCCCTCAGCTGCTGCCCTGGAGGCAGGACCAGGAGGATGAAGGTGGCTCATTCACACAGCTGCCAGAGATGCAGTGTGTGTGTGTGTGTGTGTGTGTGTGTGTGTGTGTGTGTGTGTGTGTGTGTGTGTGTGTGTGTGTGTGTGTGTGTGTGTGTGTGTGTGTGTGTGTGTGTGTGTGTGTGTGTGTCTGTATGCGCGCAAGTTTTAAATTATTAAAAAAGGCTTGTATGTTTGGTCAGGTCTGCTGGACTTGGAGATGTCATCCACTCGGACAGCCTGTGAGGAAGCCATGACAGTCCTGGAGGAAGTCATCATGTTTACCTTCCAGCAGTCTGTCTACTATCTAACAAAGGTTGGCTCTTACACATGAATATATACAGAATGAACTCGTCACATTAAAATGACATCCTTTTGACCTGTGAAACCTGAGAGTTTCTCACATGTGAACCAGGAAACCGGACTGTATAAACACAATATTCTGTTTTCATTGAGTGTTTTCCAGACACAAAACACAATAACAGAATGGAAACACAAACTCTTAGTCAGGAAGGGCTTGTGAGATAGTGACCAGGGTGTCTTTTCCACTTACTGCAACATAAACACTGACAATCTTCTATCTCAAGGTTACAGCATTTTGAGACTGATGAGAACTACAACGGAACATCTGAAGTCCTTTTACTATCTTATGTTGCTGAGCTTTTTCCTCTGAAAACAACAGTTGTTGGCTTGGGTTACATAAAAACGTAAATTGTACAAGGTTTTTACACTCTTGACAATGTTTAGAAGAACTGATTCAGGGCAGATACTGGATTATGATCTTTGCCCCGGATCTCCAGACTAGTTATCACCTTTTGTATGGATGCCACGTTATTCACTCGTGTAGATGCTGCTGTCATTAAGTGAAAGGAATATTGTACAAACAGGAAGTGTTTAATGTCAGTAAATACGGGCTTCAGATGAAGGAAGACATGATAAAATCAGGATGACTGACTAAGATTGCAGTATAGTATACTGAAGATATTTATTGTACTTAAAACCCTTAAAAAACTCTGATACTCTTATAAATCTTTTCCTTATGAGTTCAGCTTTTTAAAGTCTGAAGAAGCATCTAAATTAGCTTTGGCACACGTGCACGTCTGCTGTTTTAACAAGCCGACAGACCACTTCCAGACTGACTTTACACGTGAAAGTTGCTTATTAAATCCAGTCAGCATCACAGCTCAGATGCTTCATGTATCTAAAATTTTACCTCGGTTATGATAACTTCACTTGGCTGTATGAGCTTTATTTTGAAGAATGCATGACTTCATAATGAAGCGCAGGGGGAAAGTTTTTTTTGTGTTTTTCGTAAATCACAGTTTGATTGTTTACAGCGCTGTTAAAAGCAAGCTGTGATGTTGATGATATTGAAGCCTGTGCTGTAATTGAAGGATTATTTTCAACCTTAAAAAATGGACTTTCAGGCAATAACGCATACCAGACCGAGTATTTTTATTGGTCTTGAATGAGTAGGAAGTGGTAGAGATTTGTAGCAGCAGAACCACGACAACCTGACGCAGTGACTGTTCAAGGAAGCAGGGGAAGGAAGCAGGAACAGCCTGTTCTGTTGTTTTGAATACTCACATATTTCTATTGATTTTGCTGCAATGAAAAAACTATAATACTAGAAAATACTCCTCTATTACATGTCTGTCAGACTTATGTAACTGTTGACAGGGTTCTTTTCAAAAAGCAGTTTCTCTGTCTTTTGTTACTTTCAAGGTCTGTGATCTTTGGGTTCAATAGGTAGGTAGGTGTGTATCTGTATGTGTGCGTGCGTGTGCGTGTGTGTGCGTGTGTGCGTGTGTGCGTGTGTGCGTGTGTGTGTAATTGGTCATTAAAAAGAGAGGAAGGATTCACAGTGATGAGCAGCACTTTTGTTTCCTGTAGAAGAGTACAAACTGTCATCACAGAAGCACCCAAAATAACAAAGGAAGGGCGGAGGAGAAAATGGTCTTTCTGTTAATTTCCTGTCTATGGCTGAATGTTCAAAATGCACAAACAAGCTAACAACATTCATTTAAGTTTTCTTTTTACTCCGAAAGGCTGTTAAGAGTATGTTATAGTTTATTATAAATGGTATTGGTAGTTTATAGTAGATGTGAAGTCAAGCAAAGTTAATGACAGTTCATCAACTAGACCAAAGAAAAGAAAAATTGTTCCTGTGTCAGTGTTAAAAAAAGATTCAGCCATAAAAACGCTCCACCATCTGCTGTCTCTCATAACTCACTCTTCATGATAACACCTGCAGAACTTCACTGTAATCAGCTGACCTGCTGCCTCAGGCATGCAGGGGTATTGTCGCCCTCCGGCCTTTCAGTTTGTCCGAAGTGATTATCTTAGTCATGGTGTGTGTGTGTGTGTGTGTGTGTGTGTGTGTGTGTGTGTGTGTGTGCGTGTGTGAGAGAACCAGGTGGTTGATGTTATAGACACGAAACAATAGCAGAGCTGTGTCAGAAGAAGGAGTGCTGATAAGAGGTAACACAAGGGTGTCTTTAAATAAGACAACTTGCAAGGTGAATGAGCACAGTTCAGAGCGCTTTTATTAGTATGTAAAGTACATGTTTATTTGGCTGCAATACTGCACCAAACATCCAGTGAAAAAATACACACATTCAGTTATCTTTCATTATCTATGAAAGAGAGACTCCAGTTGGTGTGATGTGGTTTAAGGCTCTTCATATGATTTAACTTGTTGGATATAATAATATAGTGTGTATGGTATCTTAAAATTCTCACACATTATAATAATATACACATGATATTTTCAAGATAGAAACATATCAGTCCCAATACCAGGGACACATTTAAGTGACTACACGATCCTTTTGACCAGCGACTCAGCTCGGAGTTTCCTGCATCCTCTCTGAACACCCCCCCCGACTCATTATGTCATTATGGTCTGCACTCAGCTGCACGAAATAAGATAACACTGAGACTTTAGTGCCACTAACTTTTTGTTGTTGTATATAATCAGGAACACGCACAAGTCGTGTCTGTGTACGTTGCATATTTCACATGTTCTTCTCTGTGCCAGTATCAGTGCTTCAGTGGTGCAGCGGAGGTAGCAGAAGAGGTTTTCTAACAGCAAAGTAAAATGCTGTCATTTCTCCCAACAGAGCATGTATTCAGCCTTGTCTGGTCTGCTGGACGGGAACCCGTTCTCCGAGAGCGGTCAGCTGCGCGTGCCTGATGGCCTCAGCGGCATCCTGGAGGTCTTGAAGGAGGCACTGAAGCTTCTCACGGCCTTCCAGGTGCATCCAGACATCTCCTTACAACTCTGCGCCTACTTGTTCTTTTTCATTAACGCATCACTGTTCAACGCCCTCATGGAGCGAGGTACGTTCTCAGCTTACCCTCCAGCAAGTTAACTTTTGTTTTCAGGGCTTTCAGCTCAGTGAATGAACATCCCTTTTTGGACATCTAGCTTTTGGAAGGAGGTCCATGAAATATTGTACAGACACCAGCTCTCCCCAGGGGATCAATACAAATTATGTATGGTTGACCCCTTGACTTTTCATCTCACTCAACCATGAAATTATGTTGGAAAATCTCAACAACTGCTGAATAGTTGCTGTTAGATGTGGCCCAGATAACCATGATTAAGTTCCTGTCAAACCTACATTCCCATGAGGCTTGTCATTTTTGTTGTGCAGATTAGCAAGTATTAACCTGCTAACAGGCAGGAGAAGATGAACATTAAACTCCTAAAACTCATTAGCAGACTGACTTAAGCCTTTTCCTTTGTTCAAATGATAGAGTTTGCATGATTGTAAACTTGTTGTTAACATCAAGTTTAGATAATATATTAATAATGTGATATATTTTAAGAGACAGTTTAAAGCATTTGTATTTTAGAAATCTTCTCAATAACCGCTGCACCTTCGGTCCACTTAGTTCTGGACTGGACATACGTTTTGACTGAAACTTTAGATTTAACCATATTTATTGACATTTTACTGAGAGGACTATTTCAACAGAACATCTTTTACAGAACATTTTTTATATTAAATCACAAGTCACTACTGTTACAAGTACTTATATAATGCCTTCTGTGTAGTCTGGTTCTGTTTTTTTATTGTGTCTTAATGTTGAGGGAAAGTGTAACATAAGTAAACTTTACCTGACCTGTTAAGCCATAGAAATCAAATGAATAATAATAGATGCTTATCTAATTTACAACTTCATGGTTGTTCAGGGTCTGTTGCCGGCTTCTATCAGTGGTCACGTGGTGTGCAGATCCGGGCCAATCTAGACCTGCTGATAGACTGGATCCAGAGCATTGGCCTGGGCGATCTGGCCACTGAATTCTTCCAGAAGCTCTCTGCTGCTGTCAATCTGCTGGCCACACCCAAGGAAACCCTGCTGCAGGTCAGAGGACATCCGTTTCTCCTTTCCTGTTTGTCTTTCCACAGCCGGGTGTAGCCTCGATAGCCGAGTCATGTTTATGTCAGTCTCAGTGTTGTCATAGTCTTGAGGGTGTCAGAACAACTGATCTGCTTTTTTATGTTTAAGTAGCTGTAAAACTTTACGTCATGAGGAGGGTCTTAACTCCCTTTTAAACTACTCCACCACAGCTATGTAGCTACTTCTTCCAGCTCTACTGTTGCCAAATATTATGATAATCAAGATTATAGTTGTTGTAAATCCTGGGACAGTCATTTCTGTGGGGGAGAGATATTGGTTTCTGGTAATAGTATCCTTGAGAACAAAGAAACAGTCTGCAGGAGCAAAGTAAATGTACTAAATTGTTTAAATCATGACATCATGGTTTCTGCCAAGGTGTGGCCAGTACCTCAGCTCATATGGACCTCAGGTTATCCTGTTAACCTGACTAATATGTAACCTATTGGCAGCTCAAACACTATTTGTTTTAATTTATGAGCTTGAATGGTATTTGTTTAAAGACACGTCGGGTCATTACAGTAAAAGCATCTTAAAGACATTGATATCTTTTATTTTACTGCAAGTTTAGGAAATGCTGACTACACCTCTCAAACCTCTCTGTGCATTAAAGAAACAGAACCGTTTGTACTTGTGTTCAGCTTTTGCTGTCCCGCAGTCGCTTCCCAACGTAACAGTTAATCCGTCCTTAAGCACGCCGTTCTGTTAGTTACCCATTCAGATCTTGTTTACAGTTTGCATAAATGAACAAAGCTAAACTCACATTTGGTTTCTTATTAAACAATGAGTCATAAAGGTAAACAAGCTTATAAAATTACTGAGGTGTGAGCTTACGCAGAAGGTCATGTGGGCCTTCAGAAGTACACAGTTTACCAAGTTACAGGTTTATGGCTCCTGACAACTGACGACATGCTGAATATTTGTGTGCTGAGGTCACCACACGTTACTGTTGGCTGCATGTACATATACTTCATTTAACTCATGTATTTATGTTTCCTTTCCTATTGCCTCATTCAACTCTACTCCAAATAAGGATTTCAGATTAAAGCTTGCGTGTGATTCTCTGTCAGCCTTGTAAGACATATGGGTTTAAGGTAATGTATTTAGCTCGCCAGCATGGAGTATAGCACAGTGAGGGATTACTGTAAGTCAGATGGATATTACTTAAGTACAAAACGACAATTTAATTAGGTCTGGATGTGGGAGTGGGTGTTTCAAGTGTTCATAAGAAAGATTCTTTTCTTTTTATTCATAATGTTGTTCATCTGTTGTTGTTTTTTTGTTTTTATTCTTTACTTTTACTCCAGGTGAAAATGCTATATTTTGATGCTTAGTTTGACACTGTGAGTTTTACACCTGTTTTTTGACGGTTTGACTCGCATTTGTTTTCACCCACTATTGGCTGCTGTAAGTTCTGTTTCGTCTCCTCCTGGAATGGGATGGTTGCTAGGAGACTGCTGATTTTTTACATCCCTGCCCTGGCATGAGGTCACTTTGTGGCTGTTTAAAAGAAAATGGCTCACTCTCAAGGGATTTTTGTTTTTCCGTCTGTAGTTGTGGGCTTTTGAAAACTGAAGCGTCTCGCTGGCACAGTCGTAAATTACACCACAGCGATGTGGCGTCACTGGTTTTGCCAGCAGTTTGAAAAACACATCTGGGGCTTATTTTAGGAGAAACTGACAGCCAGACATTAAATGTCAGACATAACAAACAGACATTTTTTATGATTCTGTTGTTTATGAACTGAAGTTAAAGTTCACTGTCTGTTGTGCTCAGTATCGTTAGAGGACCCAACAATGTTTGGCCTGTTTCGGTTGTGGCCCCGGCATGTCCGGGTAAAATCTTACTTCCACCAATTCAGCTGGAAAAGACTGAATGGACAGTGTCGTGCTCGTATTGCTGTAATCACATGAATGGCGCTTTGAGTGACTCACCTGCTTTGTTTTCCCTCAGATATTTGCCATCTTTGAAAGATCAAATATTGTCTTTCTCATGTGCTGCTGTGTAAGTTCTTTGGAAAGACAATAATCATATCTCATGATGAGAACATTTACAGCAACCTGAGCTGAGAAATGGTTAAAAGTTCACTTTTCTCACGGTACACCGAACCGATTAGCGATACTTAAATGAAACCCGGCACTCACCTCTTATTACAGATGTGAAAGACAAGACGAGCCCCAGTGAGATCAGAAAGAAACTTGGAGTGCTACTGTGTTCACAAGCATTACGTTTAGTGTAAGAACTATTTTCCCAAGTGGCTTTGTTACCACATCTGGCCCCAGAATGACGGGGACAAAAACTGTTTATTCAGCATGTAATTGGTTTAAACATTTCACATGCAAATGAGAGAGTAGCAATGACTGTTTGTCTCTGTTGAAGCAGGATGGGAAAATAATTGTTTCTGCCACTCTGCGATTCTCGCAGTCACTACAAAGAGCTTTTGTGGCTCATTTCCTAAAACTAAACCATCAGTAAAGAGCTTTCACAGTCCTACATTCATGTTCATGATGGGGTTCAGAGCAGAACTGCTTCATGTTTCTGCTGTTTTATGTTCATCCAGGCATCCTGGACTTCCCTCAGGACTGAGTTTGCGGCTCTGAAACCTGCCCAGCTTCACCACATGCTCAGGGAGTATAGCGCTGGAAAGCCGTGTCCCAGCGGATGGAGCCCATCGCCAGATGAAGCTGACGCTGCGTTCAGGACCGGTGAGGGACAGAGACCAGGGCCTTTCTGTTGAGACATCTTTAGTCACAAAGATATATTAATGTTTTTCAAATGAAAGAGGTTTCCAGGTCCCATTTTACCTCTCATGATGCTCGCACAGCAAACATTTTCAAGGCATCACATTGTCTTTTGGTAAATTGAGCAACTTCTTCTTGATGTCAGGAAAACATAATTGGCAGTAATTGGCACAAATGAGCTTGATGCCTGTTTCTCATTAGCTGCTCTCATCTGTTAATTTTGTATAAATGCGGGGATTATTATATCTAGCTTATAATGAATCAGAATTTCATGCCGGTTGACAAACAGACTATTGTGAATTTTTCAGTTGTCCGTCTGTAAAGTGTTGAAGTGTTTATCTCATCCCTTTTTCTGTAACTGAACACAGTGTTTGAGCTGTTCTCTCCTCTGGATGACCTTGTTTACAGTGAACCGGAGTAACCAGACCCTTTGTACAGCAGGAATAAGAACAGCCTATTGTTTAGTTTGCATGTTCAGACCTGACAGCAGGCGTGCATGACTGCACAAGGCTCATAGTGATTAAGAGCGGCTGTAGTAAGTTTAATGATATTATAATATAAAGAAAGAGAGAGAGTCTGAAAGTCTGAAAAAAGCTGAAACAACGGCTAAGAGGATGTCCTCCTCCATCATGTTTTTAGTAATTTATTTATTATCATGCACATTTAAATGAGAATATCTCAGTGGAAGCTCAACATGACCACAATAAAGCTCT